>JANCRC010000004.1:33985000-34585000 GCA_024362995.1 Heteromeles arbutifolia
TCGAAGATAGCATGATTGATCAAAATAATGACTAAGCCAGAAGATTACTGGTTTAACATGAGAGATAAGGGGTTTGCATGGTTGCATGAGATTCTTGGCTGGATGATTTGGGCTTTCCTGGGCCGATAACAAGGCTTCTAATAACTGAGATCTTTAATGGAAGGTTGTGGGAAATACTAAGGTTGCATGGATAATGATTCTTGAGGCTTAAAGGATATTTCTAGGCTAATAGGGTTCTCTAGGTTTGTTTCCTGGGTGATGCTTCTTGGTTCTGTCTCTTTGCGTTTCTTCTATCTATTGCCTCTCATCCTGCTTAATGGCTTCTCCCCCCTTTTTTAAATGAAGGGTTATTCTCTAAGCTTCAAAGGAATCTCCTTTTGTGGCTTAGTCTTCCTCTTCCTTTCTCCCTAGCTCTCTTACCATTTCCCTTTTGGTATAAGATAGATGTACTATTGAAACCTGCATTCTACTTCTTCTTAAGGCACGGCTTTCCCGGGCCAACCTTCTGCAGGCGCTACTTCAAGTAGCGCGCCTCATGGCTTTCACGCGTTGGTTGTCTGTGCAAGCTAGGAAAGGAAAGTCAGCATTAAATGCCTGACTTGCTGGGTTTATGGTGCATTTAATGCTGAAATCTAGTTTAGTTATAACTAAGAGGGTTGGCTTGCTAGGGAAAGAAGCAAACTAGGTTGGTTTTTTCTCAATGCTTGCCTGCGTGAAATGCACACAGTATGGGCTTGGATCCTTGGGCCCGAAGCTGCCCAAAGTTTTCTATAACCCAGATTTCGGATAGGCCCAACAACCTTCCGTAATCATCCACACCACAATTCACTTGACAAGCCCTGAGCATGTGACTTGGGCTTAGCATGAATAGTGATTAGCTTGAAGAAGCTTGGTGTGATGAATAGGCATGAGCATGCGTGATTTGTATAAATATCCGGCTTAATTACCGTGGCGTGGCATGTTTATAAATATATTTCCTTCTCTATCCTGCACCTTGGCATGTATTTGGGCTTGAAAAAAGGCTTGCATGACAATTAGGCCTTAAGATTTGGTTGGGTTTATGTGTGACATTTTTGGGCCTCAACACCAAATAATTTTCTTAATGACTAAGTAACCGTCCTTATACTTCTAACCAAACACACCTAATCTTTTCAGATAACTAACTAACTATCAACTGATTCTAACCAATCTGAACCGTTCCCAACCATATATGCTGATATGGCAGCAACCACTACAGTACTGCCATATGTCTTCATCCATCACCCCCCCTCAATCTCGGCTGGGGAACCAAGTCAAAGATTGCAAAGTTGAGGTTTCTTCATTTCTTGCTCCTTAGCTCCCTAGCTCTATGGATTTGGATGGTGGAATGGATTCTCCAAGTTCGCAAAGTATTGAACCTTTTAGTTTCCACGCCAAAGAGATGATTGATGAAGAAGATGAGTGACTAAGGGAGATGAAGACGCTAACATCCTCTCCCCTAAGGCCAGCCTCCAAGAGTGGGAAAAGAGAATTGTGTTTTTTCTTTCCTCATAAAACCCTAATAAAGAAAATGTTATAATTTCACTTATACAGCTACTCGCATTTGAGTGGCATAATTGAAATTAAGGCAATCTTCCCTCTATAGCTGGCGTTATAAAATTAATGGGCCTTTTGGGCCCTTGTGATTTTAAGTTGTCATACAACTTAAGTTAATGGGGTTAACGCTTAGAAACCCATTGGGCCTTGAGGCCCAATACTAACTCAAGGTCTAAAATGAACTTCTTTATGTTATTAATTAACATATTAATTAATCCTAGTTATAAACAATTAAATCAGTTAATTGTCCTTACTCAACTCCAGTGTTTTCTTCAATTATTACCTTACACTGCTTACAATCCATTAGGTTCTAGTAAGTGAGTGGCGATTAGAGCTCTTACTAATCTACTATGAATTGAAACTTACTTTCAAGTGTCCCTTTAATGAAGATTAGTGATTGCTAATCTTCAAGGCTTCCACAAGCCATGAGTAACACCTAGCAGTAGGTCATGGCTACCCAAGCCAAGCAGAATAGGTGCATAACTTATTTAGTGTGGGATTACAAGTGCAACAATATGGAGATACGTGAATGCACAACAAGAAATCTGTCACATTATAGGTAATCATGAAGGTTGATATTGCAGGAGCCCATTGACGATCTATCTTCAGAAGTCTTTGGCCAAAGCAACATACATGAGATACATCAGAGCAATCATATTCATGCTTAGAGTTTGACAAATGTCGCATGCTCTAAAATGTACACTGCTAGATGTTACAATTCGGTTTGTGGATTATCTTACAAGGTTGAATTAAAATGGTTTCTAATTATGTTAAATTAGATTAATTAGATTAATCAAATTATCCACTGCCAACTTTAGTTAGAATTTATAAGGTCAGATACAATAGAATGATATCATAAAATTGGTGAATGTTGAATTCAATATAAATTGTTATGTTAAATATTTTATTTTTTATTAATTGGTTTGGGCCTTATATTTATTGTTGGTTAATGAACGAAACCAAAATAAAGAAGCTCAATCCGAAATGAATGACCATATTAAATAAATAAATAAAATAAGGAGCAAACCAGGCCAAAGCCCAGTGAAAAATGAGGATTAAATTGTAATCCTATGGGCTTGTGGAATTGTTCTATATAAGCCTAAAGGGTCTTTTGACATGGTGTGAATTTTATATACTGTGAAATCAAATTCAGAGATAAGGGAATCAGTTTTTCCAATTTAGAGAAATTGAAAAAAAAATAGAAAAAAAAAAAAACCACATAAACACACCCTTGCCGCCGCACCTGTTGTAATGAGAAGGACCTAGCAATTCGTCGTCTTCCCGCTTCACCAACCAGAGATTCATTGATGTGGATACTAGTAGAGGGCCAACACTTGGGAGCCTCGACAACGAATTCATCTTCATATGAAATTTAAATGTTGGAATTCTAAACTTAACTTAAGTTTATGCATGTGTCCTCAAATTGTTTTACATGAACACAAGCACATCAATTAACCTAAATCATTGGATTAATTTAATTAGATTAAACAGAATTCAAGGTCCCATTAACCATTCATGTAAATTGAATTATATATGCGTACGTCACCTTGCCACGATTCCACACACGTGTACTAAAGTAGTCCACAAGAGAGTGGGTCACCTAGGTGTGTCCCACGGCCTAGAAACCCAAAAGAAAATTTTAGTTAAAAACTGGAAGTGGACAATAGGATGTAAAATTTACAAGAATACTCTTGAACATCGTAGTAGATTCTTTGTCGTAACTCTAAAATTTCATTATGCTTGCACCCATGCCCTCATATTATCGAGTACTTCAAGAATATGTGTATGTGTCTCTGGTCAAGCCCAAACAATAATTATTAGACACTAGGCCTAATTATGAAAATACTAAAGTGAATGGACCTACTTGCCCACTTGTCTATGGAGTCCAACAAATAGGCCGATGATATCATAATCTGCAGCCCATAATACTAACAACCCATTATTATCTCGAAAACAATTGTGGAATCTCGAGGGTTCAAAGTTACCATTTTGCACCTAATTGGGAAATTAGGATAAATCATTTGATGCACGTTTGATTTATGTCTTGTTCGCGATCACATGTTTGTAAGGACATATACTACCTAGAAAGACAAGAAAAGGTACAAATAGTGACAAGGACTCAGATGTCCACATAGCCCATCAAGGGTATTTTCGTAATTTCCTCGTATCAGGGAATAAAGTACGATAAATTGGGATGGGATGGGATGTGAGATCATTTATTTTGTAGATAACTTATCAAGAAAACTAATTGCTCCAAAATTTTGAATTTTAACCAAAAGCCATCTAATTACTTTATTTAATGATAAGAAAAAAAGTAAGGAAAAAGAAACCCATCGAAAAAACCATGCTTTCCGATTTCTCATTTGCTTTGTTCGAAAAAACCATTTCTAAGTAGGAAATTCTTATGACTAAACCACCGGAATAGTAGTTAAATTTCATTTAGGTGCATAAAATTTCCTTTCACTATAATGTTGGCTTTAGCTATCTCCCTTCCCATTATTTTTGTAATCCATTACGGTTTTCAGTATATTTTTGGAAGCTTCTAAAGTTTTGATTTTCATTTTGATTACGCACCCATTGTTGCAAAGCTTGCGGGGCTTGAACCCGAAAGAATGGTGAGTTATTTATTTGTTTGTTTTTGTAGTCATTGCTAATGTTAATGAGTTTTCAGTTACACTAAAATCTACTTGGTAGTTTAATCATTGAACAATTTGTGAAATTGTACTATCATTGTGCTGAGGAAACCACATAAACTTTACATATTTATGGAGTAATTGCATGCGACACTTGCTGATATGATTGTGAGTAGAGTGAAATACCCGTGTTCAGTTTTAGAAATAGTTAGTTTAAAAGATAGTGAAGTATCCGTGTTCAGTTTCAAAAATAGTCAGTTTAAAAAATAATTAGTGTTCAGTTTAAGACATAATAATAGTACCAATGTTCAATTTAAGAAATAGTGGTAGTGCCCGTGTTTAATTATCGAAAATAATCAGGGTCCAATTTAAGAAATAGTGTAGTACAATTTAAGACATAATCAATATCCAATTTCAGAAATAGTTAGTTTAAGAAATAGTCAGTGTACAATTTGAGAAATAGTGAGAGAGTGGAGAGAATGTGTGTGTGGTAGACGATAAAAACTTGTGTAGGACTTGACTTGCCACTGGATTTTGCTGAGTGACACTACAAACCACTCAAAACTCGCCACGTGGCAAGTCTTAAATATAATCTTTTTTTTCATTATTTTATATTTAACATTCTCATAGTTATTTTTTATATTAATTAATATACAATATACACCATGAGATCAATCAAATGATTCTTTTTTTTTTCTTTTTTTCCTCGCTCTCATTTTTCTTCTCAAAATTTTCATGTCTTCTTCAAACTTCGTTGTCTCAGTAGTCTCCTATCAATTGAAAAAAATCAAAATTAGACTAACATATTCTTAAAATACTCATAATAAAGAAAAGTAGATGTTGTGTCAAAATAGCCAAATAACCTAATTCATATTATCAATATAAAGAAACCGAATATCCTCACCTGAACCCGAAATGTCACAGCCCGTCCCGAAATCTTTCTATCGAGGACGTGAAAAGACAGAATTATCCCTAAACATTACTAAGGTGTGTGTGATTTATACATTTGGTTAATATTCCTCTTCCTAAGTTTTTGGAAGAATTTATTTGGAACTTAGTTTGTATTTTTTATATTATGTGGTTAGGGACTTAGTGGACCACACACACACACAACCTGCCATCTCTCTCTCTCTCTCTCTCTCTCTCTCTCTCTCTCTCTCTCCCGTGGACTTCCTATCCCTTCTCTCTCGGTTTTTCTACACCAGTGCACTGTGCACGTACGGACGAGCACCAAAATCACCTCAAACTTCACAGATCGAAGGTTTTAAGGTAATATTCTTGTTCCCTATCTTCCCCTGAGTCCATTGGTACAAGTTTTGGAACTTAGAACCCTCGAAATCACGTCGAAACCATAACCCCGTTTGATATCACTGTTCATGCACACGTGAAATGTTGGTTTTCAGGGAATTCCAAACTTATAGGAAGCTTAGTAAGGTCCCAAGGAAGCTCGGAGTGCTTCGTTTGAAAGAATTGGACGTAGGAATCATGGGTTTGAAGCTTGGCCGGATTTTGTGGAAATTTCCCGGTAAGATTCCGTGACTTTTAGAGCTTTAAATTAGTATAGCGTTATTTTGGAAGTTAGGAGCTTCATTTTGATATAAAGATCGTGAAAAATGGTGCAAAAATGGCTGAGTTATCGAAGTTGGAAATTTTCCCCAGTTTTCCGGCGTCCGGTAACTGGCGACTTGCCGGAGAAGAAAGGAGTATATTTCGTCAGTTTGGACGGAATATGTTGACGCCGTTAGTTAAGTTTAACAGTTTCAGTTAGGAGTTGACGGAATATTCCTGACGCAGTTTAAAAATCTGTCAGTGTGCCTGGCAAGTGGCCGCGCGTAAGGCCGCGTAGGTCCGTGCCATTTCTGGCGCGTGGGGGCGCGTAACAGGTCCAAAAATAATTCTAAAAATTTGGGGATGTTTGTGAGGTTGGGTAGATCACGTTGGTATATTCAAACACCCTAATTGAGCATCGTATGAAAAGTTATTTCGTATTGTTGGTTACGTGCTCTAAATAATGTTATTATAGTTGTTTCGCATATAGGTGAGATCTATCCCGAGTACGAGCGAAATCAAGGGCGACGCGGGGGTTACGACCCTTCGACATACCAGTGAGTGGGCAGTTGTTTTCGTTATATACCTATATACTTACTGATTTTCCCAGAAATCGAATTTGAATGAAAGTATGTTTTAAAATGCCATGTATAGAATTGATATGAAATGTATGAATTGGTATATGATGCATATGTATGAAATGGTACGGTGGACGAACAGGTAAGTATCAGGTGAGTTATATTGTGTTGATGATGTGAATTGTGTTGAAAGCTCATAACCTGCACCCTCGGTGTTAGTGCTTATGTTGATATTCACCTCCCGCACCGCGCGCTCCCTTGGATCCAAGTAGGTGTAAGTCATGTCGTACATACCAATTCTATGGTTCCGACTCGTAGATGACCTGCAATTATTCACACAGCTGTTTAATGAGAATTGCACTAGAGCGTATTATTACACCAAGTCCTGTCGTACAGACCATTTTAGTGGTTCCAACTCGTGTGCAGACATAGGTATTGAGCTATATGATTAGCCGTACAGGACCACTACAGGGTCTCCGGTTGATTTATTATTTCACTTGATATATATTTACGTATCTTTATTATGTTATTGATGCATATAGCACGGCATACTTTCATAATACTGATTTTGAACTATGATTTGAGAATATGATGATATACATATGATTATATGCTATTTTCTGGGAAAGTATACAGGTTTTATAGTGAAGGGTTATAAATGTTGATAAATGAGATATTTTTGAAAAGCTTTGTTTTACTGACCCACTCAACTTTGTTTTACGCCCCTCCAGGTTATAGTTAGAAGTGCTTGGTGGCTCATGAGGATTCCCACGGTTGTTCTGACAGACTTCACAAATGTAGGACTCACCTTCGGGTGTTGTAATTTAGTAACTGTCATACTTGACTGCACTTAGAATCTTATGCTCTGATTGTGTGTATTTCGCACTTAAATTCTCTCTAGCATGTCATTTGGATAGTACTGCTATTATTCGATTTTTAGTCATTCATAATTCTCCTACCTTATCGCTTCCGCATTGCATTTATGGTTACGTCACGCTTATGTGATAGCCAACACGCCCTGATTCTCAGGTCGGGGTGTGTCAGTTTGGTATCAGAGCTTAGGTTTGCAATCCTGTATAAATTGTGAATTTTCCAATTATCTTCGGTGTCTTCTGTCAGAACTATGCCGCCTCATAGGGATCAACGTCATTTTTCTGAGCCCAGTTTCCCCAATATAGCTCAGTTAGGGGAAGCGATAGCCCATGGTTTTTAGACTTCATTTCGTCCTCCTCAAAGAACACCCCTGGAGACCGTTTATAATATGAAATTGGACCATTTCATTGGTAATGAGGGTCATGAAGGGGCAGAAAAATGGTTAGACCATATTGAGAAGACCTACTAGGTAATGCAGAGTCAGGGGAATCTTCTTGCTAGTAGATGGGTCGAGACGACTACTTGGTTTCTAGGAAAAGAACCTACAGGTTGGTGGGAAAATGAGTCTAAATTTATGACACCTGAAGCAGCAGCTGATTGGGAAACATGTAAAGAGACTTTTAAGAAAAGATTCATTCTTCCAGAGTACATTGATCGTAAGAAGCAAGAGTTAACTCAGTTGAAGATGTCGGCGAATAAGTATTATAGGAAGTTTACAGACTTATCTCGCTATGATCCAGAAGTGGCTGTTAATCAGGTGGAAATGTTTCGTTGCTTTAAGTTGGGAACAAAGAAGAAATGGCGGACATTTGCTAGTGCTATTCCTTGCACCAGTTATCATGAGTTTTCTGAGATTTTGGTTCGGATTGAGGACTCCGAAAATCTGCCTACTGAAAGTGAGGAAGAGGAAGATAAGAATGGTGATAATCAGAGAAAAGATGACAGGGGTAAAGGTATCTCAACTCAGGGACCCCGTAAGACCCAAAATTTCAAGAAAAGTGGAGCGAGCTCAAGTTCTTCTAGTGGAGGATTTAGTGCCACAGGCCCGAGGAGAGGTGGAAGATTTACCCGTGGACCCAGGTTCCAGAGGCAGAGAGACTTCGGTGGTTCTGGTGGTTCAGGTCCTCCGTTATGCCGTCGTTGTAATTCCAGACATTATGGAAAATGCAGAAGAGGTAGCGGTGCTTGCTACACATGTGGATAGACAGGACATAGAGCTGCACAGTGTCCCTAGAGTCAGAAGAGGCCTCAGCAGTCTGTTATGCCACCTCCAGCGCCGATCCAGCAGAACCTCAGATCAGGCAGTTATGGTCAGATGAGTCAGGGTAGTGCTGCTTACCACTACCAGGGTGATGCTGCTCCTTATGCTTCAGGGCAGTATCAGTATTCCCAGGATCCTTATTTTCAGAGTGGGTATTCCCAAAATCTTGGAGGTTATACTTCATATCCTTCTATGCCAGCTAGCGGATCTCAGTGGTATCAGGGAGGTCAGTTCCAGCATGGAGAGGTTGCTGTTAGCAGTGTAGGACTATCTAGGCAGTCTAGCCAGGCAGGACAGGGACGTAGTTCTCAGGGGCGAGGTAATCAAAGTAATAGAGGTCGTGGAGGACAACAACAAACCTAGGGACGTGTTAACAACATCTCACTGCAAGATGCTCATAACCATCCAGACTTGATTATGGGTACGTTAAACATCCTTGGTAACTTTGCTAGAGTTTTGATTGATTATGGTGCTACACACTCTGTGATTTCTCATACATTTGCTCAAATGACACAACCTCATCCTACACCTCTAGGATTTGATTTAGAGTTTACTATGCCTAGAGGGGATAAATGTCATGGTGATAGTGTTTATCCAGGATGTCCAGTGATGGTAGATGGTGTAGCTATGCCAACTAATCTTATCCCGTTAGATATTGTGGATTTTGATGTGATTTTAGGGGCAGATTGGTTGCATTATAATCGTGCCCATATAGATTGTTACGGGAAATCAGTCACTTTTTATCGTCCTGGACTACCTGAGGTTATGTTTGTGGGTGAGAGAAGTGGGGTGAGGCATGGTGTTATTTCTGCCATGAGGGCAAAGAAGTTGTTATCGAAAAGTTGTCAAGGATACTTAGCACATGTGGTGTTAAATGATGTTGCTCCTAGTAGTGTGGAGGAAGTTGGAGTAGTCAGGCATTATCCTGATGTATTTCCTGACGATCTACCTGGATTGCCGCCAGACAGAGATGTGGAGTTTTCTATTGATTTGCTTCCAGGTACAGACCCTATATCTTTGACTCTATACATAATGGCTCCGGCTGAATTGAGAGAGTTGAAAATTCAGTTGCAGGAATTAACTGATAAAGGTTTCATTCAACCTAGTACTTCACCTTGGGGAGCCCCAGTATTGTTTGTGAGAAAGAAAGATGGAACTCTGAGATTATGTATTGATTACAGGCAACTGAATCGGGTAACGATTAAAAACAGTTATCCATTGCCTCGTATAGATGATTTGTTTGATCAGCTTAAAGGTGCGTGTGTGTTCTCTAAGATTGATTTGAGATCTGGCTACTATCAGTTGAAGATCAAAGATGGGGATGTCCCTAAAACGGCTTTTGGGACCCGTTATAGACATTATGAGTTTTTGGTGATGCCATTTGGATTGACTAATGCACCAGCAGCTTTCATGAGGTTGATGAATGAACTATTCCAGCAATATCTTGATAGGTTTGTCATTGTTTTCATTGATGATATTCTGGTATACTCTAAATCGAAAGCAGAGCATATTCGACATCTTCATTTGGTATTAGAGAAATTGAGGGAACATGGGTTGTATGCCAAGTTTAGTAAATGTCAGTTTTGGTTGAATCAAGTAGAATTTTTGGGGCATGTGGTATCGGCATAAGGAATTCAAGTAGACCCTCAAAAGATAGCAGTAGTGGCGAATTGGGAGCAACCACGAACCGTCATTGAGGTACAGAGTTTCCTTGGTTTAGCAAAGTACTATCGACGATCGTCCAAGATTTTTCTATGATTGCTTTACCACTAACGAGGTTAGCCAGGAAAGATGTTAAGTTTGAGTGGGATGATAATTGTGAGCAAAGTTTTCAGCGGTTGAAGCATTGTCTCACTCATGCACCTGTATTGGTACTTCCTGATGATAGTGTGAACTTTGAAATTTATAGTGATGCTTCATTGAATGGTTTGGGATGTGTTTTAATGCAGCATACTAGAGTGATTACTTATGCTTCTCGGCAGTTAAGGATCCATGAAAGGAATTATCTTACTCACGACCTTGAGTTGGCAGCCATTATCTTTGCTTTGAAGATTTGGAGGCATTATCTTTATGGTGAGAAATGTAAGATCTTCACAGATCATAAGAGTCTTCAGTACCTTTTTACTCAGCATGATCTTAATCTTCATCAACGAAGATGGGTGGAGTTACTAAGTGATTATGACTGCACGATTGAGTGTCATCCTGGTCGTGCAACGTAGTAGCTGATGCATTGAGTATGAAACCTCAAGACCGACTTAATGCTTTGTATACTTGTCGTGTCCCTCTTCTTGCAGATTTGAGAGTTATTAGAGTAAAGTTGGAAATGGAAGATCGAATGGAAGCATTTCTTGCTAGTTTCCAAGTCAAGCCAATTTTGGTTGATCGTGTGCGTGAAGCTTAGGTGAATGATGGGGAATCTCAGGATATAATTGAGGCTGTTGAGAGAGGTAAGAAGAAAGATTTCAGAATCAGGGAATCAGACGGTATGCTTATGCAAGAGAATAAGATGTATGTGCCAAATAATGAGGAATTAAAGAAAGAAATTTTGGATGAAGCACATTGTTCGGCTTATGCCATGCATCCAGGAAGAACTAAGATGTATCATACCATTTGACCATTTTATTATTGGCCGAGTATAAAAAAGGAAATTGCAGAATATGTAAGTAGGTGTATCATCTATCAACAGGTCAAAGCAGAAAGGAAAAAGCCATTTGGGTTGATGCAGTCGCTTCCCATTCCTCAGTGGAAGTGGGAAAATATCACTATGGATTTTGTGTACAAGCTTCCACATACGCAGAATGGTTTTGATGGTGTTTGGGTGGTCATAGATCGGCTTACCAAGTCAGCGCACTTCATTCCAGTGAGGGAGAAGTATCATCTGAACAAATTGGCTAAATTGTTCATTAGGAAGATTGTGAAGTATCATGGAGTTCCAGTGAATATTATTTCTGATCGAGACCCAAGATTTACTTCTAAGTTTTGGGTAGCTTTTCAAGAAGCTCTTGGTACGAGATTGCTTTATAGCACTGCTTATCATCCTCAAACAGATGGTCAATCAGAGAGGACCATTTAGACGTTGGAAGATATGCTAAGATCTTCAGTGTTGCAGTTTGGTGACTCTTGGCATGATCGCTTAGATTTGATGGAATTTGCCTACAATAATAGTTTTCATTCGAGTATTGGTATGTCACCTTTTGAGGTACTTTATGGTAGAGCTTGCCGTACACCTTTGTGTTGGTCAGAGGTAGGTGAACGAGCTTTGGTGGGCCCTGAGATAGTGGAGGAGACTACTCAGAATGTTCAGGTGATTAAGTCTCACCTGAAAGAGGCCCAAGATCGACAAAAGAGTTTGGCAGATAGACATGCCATTGATCGGGTTTATAATGTAGGTGATTTGGTATTTTTGAAATTATCACCTTGGAGAGGTGTGGTACAATTTGGAAAGAAAGGCAAGTTAAGTTCTAGGTACATAGGACCTTATGTGATCACCGAAAGGATTGGTGAAGTTGCCTACAGGCTAGAGTTGCCTTCAGAGTTATCCAAGGTGCATAATGTATTTCATGTCTCGATGCTTCGACATTATGTTTCAGATCTTTCACATGTCATTCCTCCTCAACCTTTGGAGATATATCCGGATTTGACGTATGATGAGGAACCGATGACTATCTTAGATTGGAAAGACAAGGTTCTAAGGAATAAGACAGTGAGCTTGGTGAAAGTATTGTGGATGAACCATTCAGTGGAAGAAGCTACTTGGAAGACAGAGGATCGGATGAGAGAGATGTATCCGAGGTTGTTTTATGATAATTAATGGGTTACGATGATTATGTGAATTTCGAGGATGAAATTCTATAAGGAGGGTAGATTGTCACAGCCCGTCCCGAAATCTTTCTATCGAGGACGTGAAAAGACGGAATTATCCCTAAAGATTACAAAGGTGTGTGTGATTTATACATTTGGTTAATATTCCTCTTCCTAAGTTTTTGGAAGAATTTATTTGGAACTTAGTTTGTATTTTTTATATTATATGGTTAGGGACTTAGTGGACCACACACACACGCAACCTGCCCTCTCTCTCTCTCTCCCGTGGACTTCCTCTCCCTTCTTTCTCAGTTTTTCTGTGCACGTACGGACGAGCACCAAAATCACCTCAAACTTCACAGATCAAAGGTTTTAAGGTAATATTCTTGTTCCCTATCTTCCCATGAGTCCATTGGTACAAGTTTTGGAACTTAGAACCCTCGAAATCACGTCGAAACCATAACCCCGTTTGATATCACTGTTCATGCACATGTGAAATGTTGGTTTTCAGGGAATTCCAAGCTTATAGGAAGCTTAGTAAGGTCCCAAGGAAGCTCGGAGTGCTTCGTTTGAAAGAATTGGATTTAGGAATCGTGGGTTTGAAGCTTGGCCGGATTTTGTGGAAATTTCCCGGTAAGATTTCGTGACTTTTAGAGCTTTAAATTAGTATAGCATGATTCTGGAAGTTAGGAGCTTCATTTTGATATAAAGATCGTGAAAATGGTGCAAAAATGGCTGAGTTATCGAAGTTGGAAATTTTCCCCAGTTTTCCGGCGACCGGCGACTTGTCAAAGAAGAAATGAGTATATTCCGTCAATTTGGATGGAATATATTGACGCCGTTAGTTAAGTTTAACAGTTTCCGTTAGGAGTTGACGGAATATTCCGAGGAATATTCCTGATGCCGTTTAAAAATCTGTCAATGTGCCTGGCACGTGGCCACACGTGGGGGCGCGTGATAGGTCAAAAAATAATTCTAAAAATTTGGGGATGTTCATGAGGTTAGGTAGATCACGTTGGTATATTCAAACACCCTAATTGAGCATCGTATGAAAAGTTATTTCGTATTGTTGGTTACGTGCTCTAAATAATGTTATTATAGTTGTTTCGCATATAGGTGAGATCTATCCCGAGGACGAGCGCAATCAAGGGCGACGCGGGGGTTACGACCCTTCGACATACTAGTGAGTGGGCAGTTGTTTTCGTTATATACCTATATACTTACTGATTTTCCCAGAAATCGAATTTGAATGAAAGTATGTTTTAAAATGCCATGCATAGAATTGATATGAAATGTATGAATTGGTATATGATGCATATGTATGAAATGGTGCGGTGGACGAACAGGTAAGTATCAGGTGAGTTATATTGTGTTGATGATGTGAATTGTGTTGAGAGCTCATAACCTGCACCCCCGGTGTTAGTGCTTATGTTGATATTCACCTCCCGCACCGCACGCTCCCTTGGTTCCAAGTAGGTGTAAGTCTTGTCGTACAGACCACTTCTGTGGTTCCGACTCGTAGGTGACCTGCAATTATTCGCACAGCTGTTTGATGAGAATTGCACTAGAGCGTATTATTACACCAAGTCTTGTCGTACAGACCATTTTAGTGGTTCCGACTCGTGTGCAGGCATAGGTATTGAGCTATATGATTAGCCGTATAGGACCACTGCAGGGTCTCCGGTTGATTTATTATTTCACTTGATATATATTTACATATCTTTATTATGTTATTGATGCATATAGCATGGCATACTTTCATAATACTAATTTTGAACTATGATTTGAGAATATGATTATACATATGATTATATGCTATTTTCTAGGAAAGTATACAGGTTTTACAGTAAGGGGTTATAAATGTTGATAAATGAGATATTTTTGAAAAGCTTTGTTTTACTGACCCACTCAACTTTGTTTTACGCCTCTCCAGGTTATAGTTAGAAGTGCTTGGTGGCTCACGAGGATTCACACGGTTGTTCTGACAGACTTCACAAATGTAGGACTCACCTTCGGGTGTTGTAATTTAGTAATTGTCATACTTGACTGCACTTAGAATCTTATGCTTTGATTGTGTGTATTTCGCACTTAAATTCTCTCTAGCATGTCATTTGGATAGTACTGCTATTATTCAGTTTTTAGTCATTCATAATTCTCTTACCTTATCGCTTCCGCATTGCATTTATGGTTACGTCACGCTTATGTGATGACCAGCACGCCCTGATTCTCAGGTCGGGGTGTGTCACGAAAACCCTTAATTATAAGAAAGAAAGAATTGACCCTAATACGCGATCAAACAAACTATTGTACAAAGAAAAAAATAGAGTATTGTTTAAAGAACCAAAAGCCCCCAATTACCACTGGATGAAGAGTCCTACAGTAAAATATAAATTAGAGGGAACATATGGGAAGAAAAAAAAGGGGATAAGAAGAAATTGGATAGATTTTATGATGGATATTAATTAGTATAAAATTAATTGTGAGAATGTGAAATATAAAAAAAAAAAAATGGTAAAAGACTATATTTAAACTTGTCATGTGGCGAGTTTTGAGTGGATTGTAGTGCTACTCAACAAAATCCAGTGGCAAGCCAAGCCCCACACAAGTTTTTCTCATGGTGGACACGCTGTCGGGTCCCGTGCATCAGTTTTTTTTTTAATTTTTATTATATTAAACTTTTGTCTTTTTTTCATTAAAATGTAAGTGTTTTTTTAATTAAAGTTTATGTATTTTTCATTAAATAAAGATATTATATGGTTTTTTGTTAAAATAAACTTAGCCCAAGGTCTTTTCATTAAAGCTGCCTAACTTTTTTTTAGGAGAAACGAGAGTGGTTTTATTCAAAATATTAAGAACGCATACAGTCATCAAGAAGTGCATCCTGAAGCAAATCCGGAGACTCCTCAAACCAGCAACTGGTGAAATTAGACAAAAAGGCCAATTTGGCTATTCTATGTGCCGCATCATTGGCATATCGGCGAACATGGCAAACTTTGGACTATTCAAATCCCAACAGGCGAGTTTTAATATCATCAATCAGTAAAGGGAGACTTTGGATGCGGTCCCTAGCTATAAATATTCTTTGATTAAAACCTTGTTGGTTTTCAATTTTTGATCCAAGTCCCTGAAATTAATGTGATGATTTATTTCTATGTACATTACTATATTTTTTTAAATTAAAAATTGAAATTTATAGTTGTTTATAGTAATGAGATTTTAAATAAAAAACCATAATTTGTGGGATTAAAAATATTAAAATATAAATATACTATTGTGTGTGTGTCTATGTATGTATATATATATATATATATATATATATATATATATATAAACATGGGTACATTCATCAAAATTAACAAAAAAATTATTGTATCAAAACATGGGTACATTCTTCAAAATCACAAAAAAAAAAAAGAAAAAGATATTAGGCTTAATAAAATTAGTAAATTTCTTCGATTAAACTTAACATGGATACATTCTCAAGTCAAAGAAAAAAGAATGTACCCATATAAGTTTAAAAATGGATTAGAAAAAAATTGAATAGATTTTATATAAAAAAAAATGGTACATTTTACATATAACAAATTGGTATATTTAAGAATGAGTACATTTTAAGATTAAAAATTTGAAAAAAATTACATGAATGGTACATATAATTAGCATGGGTACATTTAGGTACAAATAAATAAAAAAATATGGGTACAAATACAAATAAAACTTTATAAAATATGGGCACAAAAAGAAATTAATATATGGGTACAAATTAAAACTGAAAAGAAAATTTGTACAAATTAAAAAACGGTTGCAAATTAAAAATGGGTACAAACTAAAAATAAAAATATATGATAAAAAATTTAGCCATAAATATAAATATAACTAATTGTAACATTTTTAACATTAAATGAATATATTTAGAAATAAAAAATATTTTATTATTGAAATAATTAATGATGTTATTAATACTAAAAACCTTGATAAAAAAATAAAAATAAATAAGGTTTTAATCAAAGGAATAGTAAAATGAAAGATGAGAACCTAATTTCTTCATCAGTAAATCAGTGGCAGGAGAACCCCTATGTTAAACTGCCTTTAGCCTGGACAACCAGTAGCGCATCAAACTCCAAGACAACAAGCTGCCAATTTTTCTGTGCTGCCAACTAAAGCCCTTCTCAAATAGCAAGAATCTTAACCGTGTTAGGTCTAACCACGTGAGGTACTTTGCAAGCGAAACCTCCAGTATAACTACTGGCTTCGTCGCTGAACACCACACCGACACCCCCAGAATTGGTAGACGAACAAAAAGAGCCATCCACATTAATCTTGATCCAACGCGCTGGGGGAGGGAGCCAATGAGAATGGGGCTGCACAATTCGAGGAAGAGAGGCAGACTGAGCACTGAGGTAATCAGAAAGATGCAGCCCTGAAAGTTGGCTCACCACTGCGGGTTCTGCAACCTTGTCTTCCCAGAGACGTGAATTTCGTGCGTGCAAAATAGAACTGGTAATTACCAATAAGAGATCAAACTGACAAGAGCGGAGAGCTATTGCACGGTGGGAGAGCCAACCCATAAAAGCGGAAGCGGCGGTGCTGCCGGGCCCAGGACAATATTGGATGCGAAAAAAGTAGCTCGTGCGAATGGACAACGATTAAAAACATGTAGCGCCGACCATGGAGAGGAACTACATACAACACAAATTCTCCACCGCAACCCCTTTTTTCACCAAATTAGCGCAGGTAGGGAGCATATCCAATGAAGCCTTCCTTGCATAGAGTTTAATTTTACCTGGGACTTTGGAAAATCTCCCTAACTTATTTTGCATGTATTATTACATATATTAGGCATGCTTTACTTTTTTTATTAAAAAAAAAAGTATATAGTAGGCATATTAGGCAATGAATTTATTTATAGGTATATTAATTAGGCAATGAATTTATATTAGGAAAATTAACTACTCATAAATAAATTTATATATAGGATATGTTATATGATTTAAAGTTAATTTAATTATACTATACATGACACACCCCGACCGAGATCAAAGCGTGCTTGCCGTCACGTGAACGTGACGTAACTATGTGCGCATTGCGGAAGTGATGAGATATGAAGAAATTATATAAGGGAATACGAATGAATACACAATCAGAGCTTAACTAGCCTAAGTGCAGTCAAGCATAAAAGTACTAATTATAACAACACCCAAATGTGGTCCTACATTAGTGATGGTCTGTCAGAACCTCCACTATATCCTTGTAAGCCACCAACAAACGCTACCTAATCCCTGGAGGGGCGCAAAACAAAAAGCCTGAGTGGGCAGAAACAAAGGTTTTACAAAAATGATATCATTCTCAAAAGCTCTAACCCCTCGCTGTAAAACCTGTATAATTTCCTAGAAAATAGTATACATACGTATATATCTCAAAACCATGCTTAATGTATCCAAATCCACATAAGTATGCCATGCAAATGCCATGTCCAATATCACAATATAACAACTGTAAGCCAGGTGAAGTAATCTCATAAAAATAACATATCAACCGGAGCCCTGCAGTGGCCTGTATGGTCGATTTCTATAGCTCATCAATCCCTCTAGCCGGAGTCACCTAAAGTGACCTATACGGCAATATACCTGCACACGAGTCGGGATCACCTGTAGTGGTATGTACGACAGGACTGGGTGTAAATAAATACGCTTTAGTGCTACGATCACGTGAAGACTGTGCGCTAATCGCGGGTCACCTATGAGTCGGAATAATGGTCTGTACGATAGGACTATGCACCTAACTTGGATCCAAGGTAAGCGTATGGTGCGGGAGGTGAACATCACGTGAAGGACTATGCCCTGGCCCTGGGCGGGAGCACTAACACCGGGGTGCAGGTTGATGAGCTCAATATACATCTCAACATCATCATCTATCTCATAACCATTCACAGCATAATATACTTACCTGGGGCTTACCTGGGCCTCCGCAGCACCATGTAACAATATGCATAATCATGATAATGCATATACTAAAATATGATGCAAGTATGACATGGCATTTAAATCACATTTCCTTTAAAGTACGTTTTCAGGGAAAAACGTCAAGTGTATATATATATACTGAAAACAAAAGCCCACTCACTGGTATGTCGAAAGGTCGTAACCCCTGAGCCTCAAATGATTACGCTCGTCCTCCGGATAGGCCTCGCCTATATGAGAAATAACTGAAATAACGTTATTTAATAGCACATAACCAACTATAGCTAATAACTTCTCATATATTGCTCAAATTGGGTATATGAATATACCACTGAGACATACTCAACCTCACGAACAACCCCATATTTTTAGAAAAATTTTACAACCACCCACGAGTTGGCCAAGGCACGTCCAGACGCGCCGGCCACGCGTGGCCACGTGCTAGGCACACTGACGGCGTCAGTTAACGCCGTCAGGAATATTTCGTCCAAAAGCAAGTATATTTCGTTAAAACTAACCTGACGCCGTTAGGTTCCGTTAAGAATATTCCGTCAACTTGACGGAATATTCCCCTTTCTTCTCCGACGCTCCTCCGGTGCCGTCGTCGTCGCCGGAAACTGGAAAATTCTTTAAAACCTTAAAACTCGTCCATTTCTTAACCAAATCGCATGAAACTTGGACCAAATGAAAGCTCTTGAAGAATATAACAAAACCTTACCTTTCAAAAGTCCTAAAACCGACGAAAACTTGCCAGAAAATCCCTCGATAATCCGGCTAAACCTGCAACTCATCGTACCTGGGCTTCCCGACGTCCAATTTCTTCCAACGAAGTACTCCGAGCTTCGTAAGGACCTCCTAAAGCTCCATATGAGCTTAAAATTCCCTAAAAATCAACATTTAACGTAAGCATGAATAGTACCTCAAATCGGAGCTAGGATTTTCACTGGTTGTCGAGGGTTTTAAGTCCAAACAAAGGTACCAAGGGACTCAAGAGGTTACGAGGAGTAAGAATCTTACCTTTAAAACCTTGATCCGTGCCTGAAGGCTCCAGTTGAAGTTCGTCCGTACAACTTGTACGGGTTTCAGAAAAATCCGAGAAAGAGAGAGGAAAGAGAGAGTCTATGGGGGAGAGAGAGAGAGGGAGTGTGTGTGTGTGTGGTCCAAATGCTAACACACTAACCAATAAAAATTAACAATTTCGTAACTTCTCATTGGTCCCCAAAACTAAGGAAATTGTATAATTTGACCAATACCTTAGCTCAATTTACAAACATACCTCAACGCTCAAGGGTAAATCCGTCAATTCACATCCTCATGAAGAAATTTTCAGGATGGGCTGTCACAATCTACCTTCCTTATAAAAATTTCATCCCCAAAATTTACTCCACCAATCCAAATCCACTAGAACTCATAAAACAACCTTGGGTATATCTCTCTCATCCGTTCCTCTGTTTCCCAAGTAGCTTCTTTCACTGAATGGTTCATCCACAAAACTTTCACCAAGTGCACTGTCTTATTTCTCATAACCTTCTCTTTCCAATCCAAAATAGTAGCTGGCTCCTCATCATAAGTCAAATTCAGGCTAATTTCCAAAGGTTGAGGAGTAATCACATGTGACGGATCTGAGATATAGTGTCGAAGTATAGGAACATGAAACAGGTTATGCACCTTAGACAACTTCGAAGACAACTCAAGCATGTAAGCAACTTCACCAACTCGTTCGATGATCTTGTAAGGTCCGATGTATTTAAGGCTTAGCTGACCCTTCTTCCCAAACTGTACAACACCTCTCCACGGTGACAACTTCAAAGATACCATATCACCAATCTTATACGCTCGATTAGTGGCATGTTTGTGCTAAGCTCTTCTGGCGATCCTGGACCGCTTTCAGGTTAGACTTAATTACCTGAACGTTCTGGGTAGTCTCATCCACAATCTCTGGGCACACTAGCACTCTTTCGCCAACCTCTGACCAAGACAAAGGTGTACGACAAGACCTACCATAAAGTGCCGCAAATCGTGCCATACCAATACTTGAATGAAAACTATAGTTGTAGGCAAACTCCATCAAATCCAACCGCTTATGCCAAGAGTCGCCAAAACGGCAAAACCGAAGATCTGAGTATATCCTTCAAGGTCTGAATCGTCCCATCTGATTGACCGTCTGTTTAAGGATGATATGATGTACTATACAATAATTTCGTACCAAGAGCCTCCTGAAAAGCTATCCAAAACTTAGAAGTAAACCTAGGATCTCGATCCGAGATAATACTAACTGGAACTCCATGGCACTTCACAATCTTCGATAAGAACAACTCAGCTAATCAGCTTAAGGAATACTTTTCCCTCACAGGAATGAAATGCACTGACTTAGTAAGCCGATCAACGATCACCCAAATTCCATCATAGCCATTCTGAGTACGAGGAAGCTTGCACACAAAATCCATGGTAATATCTTCCCATTTCCACTGTGGAACGGGAAGTGGCTGCATCAGCCCAAATGGTTTCTTCCCTTCAGCTTTAACTTGCTGACAAATAGCACACCTACTTACATACTTAGTAATTTCTATTTTCAAACCCGGTCAATAATAAAATTGGAGAATGGTATGATACATTTTAGTGCCTCCAGGATGCATTGCATAAGCTAAAATGTGCGCTTCATCCAAAATTTCTTTCTTTAATTCCCTATTATTCGGTACATATATCCTATTCTCTTGCATAAGCATGCCATCTGATTCTCGAACTCTGAGATCTTTCTTTTTCCCTTGATTACTTAACCGAATTAACTCCTAAATTTCTTCATCATTAATCTGTGCCTCGAGCACTCGATCAACCAAAACTGGTCTGACTTGGAAACTAGCAAGCAAGGCTACTTCTCGTTCTTCCATTCCCAAATCCACTCCAGTATAGCTCAAATCTGTAAGGAGAGGAACACGAGAAGCATACAAAGCATTTATCGGACCATGGGATTTCCTACTCAAAGCATCAGCCACTACATTAGCACGTCCAGAGTGATACTCAATTGTGCAGTCATAATCGCTAAGCAACTCTAACCACCTTCGTTGCCTAAGATTAAGCTCTTTCTGGGTGAAAAGATATCGAAGACTCTTGTGATCTGTGAAGATCCTACACTTTTCACCATAAAGATAATGCCTCCAGATCTTCAAAGCAAAGATGATAGCCACTAATTCCAAATCATGAGTAGGATAATTCATTTCATGAGGCTTTAACTGACGTGAAGCGTAAGCAATTACCCTACCATGCTGCATTAAAACACATCCCAGGCCATTCAAGGAAGCATCACTATAAATCTCAAAATTACCACTGTTATCAGGAAGAGCTAAAACAGGTGCATGAGTGAGATAATACTCAACTGCTGGAAACTTTGCTTACAATTATCATCCTACTCGAATCTAACTCATTTCCTTGTTAATCTCGTTAGTGGCAAAGCAATGACTGAAAAATCCTTAACAAACCGTCGATAATATCCTGCTAAGCTAAGAAAACTCCATACCTCAGTGACGGTTCGTGGCTGTTCCCAATTCTTCACAGCTGCTACCTTTTGAGGGTCTCCTTATTCACTTGCTTAACGAATCCAACAAATATGTTATCAATATTACGGTCTGTAGCCCGCAGTATTGATAACTCATCGTTGTCATAATAAACAAGTAAATAATTCCCGAGGGTGCAATATTACCATCTTGCCCCTGATTGGGAAATATACACACACCGTTTAAACAAAGCTTCGGTCGCTCTCTTGCACTACTCCTCAGGCAACATCATCAATGAAACAATGACAAATCTATCCAAATATTGTTGAAATACCTTATTCATCAAACCCATAAAAACTGCTGGTGCATTCATCAATCCGAATGGCATCACCAAAAACTCATAATGACCATAACGAATTCTAAAAGCCGTTTTATGGACATCGTCAGTCCTGATCTTTAAATGATAGTAACCTGACCTGAAGTCAATCTTTGAAAACACACAAGCACCTCGAAGCTGATCAAACAAAATATCTATACGCGACAATGGATAATGGTTTTTAATCGTTACCCGATTCAATTATCTGTAATCAATACATAACCTCAAAGTCCTATCTTTCTTTCTCACAATTAAAACTGGAGCTAAGGATATAGGATCCGTACCTGTAAGTGACTCAATAGTGAACTCCATATCTCTGTCTGGCGGCAATCCAGGTAAATCATCAGGGAACACATCAGGAAAATGTCTGACCAACTTTAACATTCCCCACGCTACTAGGAGCACATTATTCAATATTACATGAGCTAAATATCCTTGGCAACCTTTCAATAACAACCTCTTTGCTCTCATAGCAAAAATAACGCCATGCCTCACCCCACTATGTTCGCCCACAAAATAACCTCAGGTAATCCAGGACGATGGAAAGTAACTGATTTCCCGTAGCAATCTATATTGGCACGATTATAATGCAACCAATCTGCGACTAGAATTACATCAAAATCCACAATATCTAACGGGATAAGATTAGCTAGCATCACTACATCATCTACCATCACTAGACATCCTGGATACACACTATCAACACAACATTTCTCTCCTCTAAGCATACCAGACTCTAAATCATACCCTAGAGGTGCAGGATGAGGTTGTGTCACTTGAGCAAATGTATGAGAAATTACATAACGTGTAGCACCACAATCAATCAATACTTTAGCAAAATGACCAAGAATATTTAACGTACCCATGATCAAGTCAGGATTATTCTGAGCATTCTGTAATGTCATGTGGTGAATACGTCCCTGATAATGGTAAGCACCATCACGACACATCTGGCCATAACTACTAGATCCAGGAACTTGCCGGATCGGCGCTAGTGGTGGCAAAGAAGGTTGTTGGGGCCTCTGCTGATTCTGGGGACAATTCATAACTCTATGTCCCATCTGTCCACATTTAAAACACCCACTATTGCCCCGCCTACACTCTCCAAAGTGTCTGTTATTACATCTACGACGTAAATGAGCACTTCCTCTACCAGAATCTCCTTGTCTCTGGAATCTAGAATCTCCAAAAATCTACCACTTCTCCACTAACCAGTGGCACTAAAATCTCCACTGAAAGAACTAGAACTAACTTCACTTCACTTAAAACTTTAAATATGGCGAAGTCCCTGAGATGAATAACCTTTACCTTTATTATCTTTTCTCTGGTTCATTTCCTTTTCTTCTTCCTCCTCATTCACACTGGGCATATGTTTCGAATCCTCAATCCTAAACAAAATCTCATAAAATTCTTGGTAAGTATCATAGTGAGTAGCGATCGTTATAGTACACTATTTCTTTTTAGTACTCAGCTTAAAGCGTCGAAGCGTCTCAATCGGATTGGCAGCAACCTCTGGATCATAACGAGATAAATCAGTAAATTTCCTGTCATCTTCCTTTGTCTTAAATGAGTAAACTCTTGCTTCTGACTATCAATATAAGCTGGAGGAATAAATATTTTCATAAATAATCGCTTGAAAACTTCCAAATCAGCAGCTTCATATCGTGGTAACTCACGAGTCTCCTGTTCCCACTAGGATGCAGGTTCCTTACCTAAGAACCATATGGTCGTCTCGACCCATTTATTAGGAAAAAGATTCCCCCAACTTTGCATTACACGGAAAGTCTTTTCCACATGATTGAACCATTTCTCTGCTCCTTCAGGCCCTTCATTTCCCATAAAATGATTCAACTTCAAATTATAACAGTCTCAAGAAGAGTCCTCTCGGGAGATCGAAACACAGACTGTATAGCATTAGCTATAGCTTCCCCAAATTGGGAAATATCTGGGAAATTAGGTTCAGCTAAACGACGTGGCTCTCTACGAGGTGGCATAGTTCTGACAGAATACACCAAGATACCTAGAATACTCACAAGCTATACATGACTGCCAAACCTAAGGCTCTGATACCAAACTGACACACCCCGACCGAGATCGAAGTGTGTTCGCCGTCACGTGAACGTGACGTAACCATGTGTGCATTGCAGAAGTGATGAGATATGAAGAAATTATATAAGGGAATACGAATGAATACACAATCAGAGCTTAACTAGCCTATGTGCAGTCAAGCGTAAAAGTACTAATTATAACAACACCCAAATGTGGTCCTACATGAGTGATGGTCTATCAAAACCTCCGCTATATCCTTGTAAGCTACCAACAAATACTACCTAATCCTTAGAGGGGCGTAAAACAAAAAGCGTGAGTGGGCAAAAACAAAGGTTTTACAAAAATCATATCATTCTCAAAAGCTCTGACCCCTCGCTGTAAAACCTGTATAATTTCCCAGAAAATAGTATACATACGTATATATCTCAAAACCATGCTCAATGTATCCAAATCCACATAAGTATGCCATGCAAATGCCATGTCCAATATCACAATATAACAACTGTAAGCCATGTGAAGTAATCTCATAAAAATAACATATCAACCAGAGCCCTGCAGTGGCCTATACGGTTGATTTTTATAGCTCATCAATCCCTCTAGCTGAAGTCACCTAAAGTGACCTGTACGGCAATATACCTGCACACGAGTCGGAATCACCTGTAGTGGTTTGTACGACATGACTGGGTGTAAATAAATACGCTATAGTGCTACGATCACATGAAGACTGTGCGCTAATCGCGGGTCACCTACGAGTCGGAACCACCTGTAGTGGTCTGTACGATAGGACTATGCACCTAACTTGGATCCAAGGTGAGCGTATGGTGCAGGAGGTGAACATCACGTGAAGGACTATGCCCTGGCCCTAGGCGGGAGCACTAACATCGGGGTGCAGGTTGATGAGCTCAATATACATCTCAACATCATCACCTATCTCATAACCATTCACAGCATAATATACTTACCTGGGGCTTACCTGGGCCTCTGCAGCACCATGCAACAATATGCATAATCATGATAATGCATATACTAAAATATGATGCAAGTATGACATGGCATTTAAATCACATTTCCTTTAAAGTACGTTTTCTGGGAAAAACGTCAAGTGTGTATATATATATATATATATATATATATATATATATATATATATATATACTGAAAACACAAGGCCACTCACTGGTATGTTGAAGGGCCGTAGCCCCCGAGGCACACTAACGGCGTCAGTTAGCGCCTTCAGGAATATTCCATCCAAAAGCAAGTATATTCCGTTAAAACTAACCTGACGCCGTTAAGTTCCGTTAAGAATATTTCATCAACTTGACGGATCTTCCGATGCCGTCGCCGTCGCCGAAAAATGGAAAATTCCTTTAAACCTTAAAACTCGTCCATTTCTTAACCAACTCGCATGAAACTTGGACCAAATGAAAGCTCTTAAAGAGTAGAACAAAACCTTACCTTTCAAAAGTCCTAAAACCGACGAAAACTTGCCAGAAAATCCCTCGATAATCCGGCTAAACCTGCAACTCATCGAACCTGGGCTTCCCGACGTCCAATTTCTTCCAACGAAGTACTCCGAGCTTCGTAAGGACCTCCTAAAGCTCCCTATGGGATTAAAATTCCCTAAAAATCAACATTTAATGTAAGCATGAATACTACCTCAAATTGGAGCTAGGATTTTCACGGGTTGTCTAGGGTTTTAAGTCCAAACAAAGGTACCAAGGGACTCAAAAGGTTACGAGGAGTAAGAATCTTACCTTTAAAACCTCGATCCGTGCTTGAAAGCTCCAATTGAAGTTCGTCCGTACAACTTGTACGGGTTTTCAGAAAAATTCGAGAGAGAGAGAGGAAAGAGAGAGTCCAAGGGAGAAAGAGAGAGGGAGTAGTGTGTGTGTGTGTGTGGTCCAAATGCTAACACACTAACCAATCAAAGATAACAATTTCCTAACTTCTCATTGGTCCCCAAAACTAAGGAAATTGTATAATTGGCCCAATACCTTAGCTCAATTTACAAAAGTACCTCAACGCTCAAGGGCAAATCCGTCAATTCACATCCTCATGAATAAATTTTCGAGACGGGCTGTCACAATACAGAAAAGTATAAGTAACTTTACAATTGTCTTAGTCTACTCTTGAAAGAAAAACTACTGTTTTTCAACCCACAAATACAAATAGTGCACCGACTATTTGAATTTGAAATTTTTTTTTTTGGTCAAATGATAAATTATGTTAGATTAAATGTTAGATTAGTCAATAACAGGGTTTGAACCTATGCCATCATGCAATAGCTCAACACATTTCCACCACTGTGGTAAAGGGCCATTTGCTTTGAATTTTAAATTGTTAGATTGCTTAAAAAAAAGTAGATGAAATAAGGATTTAACGGGGAGGATTAAAAAACCTTGAAATCATGCCTATTAAAACTCAACGAAATTCACTCACCATTATTGTAGATAATAATATGATTCATTAACATAATTAGTGTATAGTGGCATAAGCTGTAAATAATTTGTAGTAATAGGTTACATCCTTGCCCACATGTCAAAAAATTAGAATTTTGGGTTTTGTTTGGATGTTAAAGATGGTTAGGTTTATGTTTAGGAAACGAGAATTACAGAGGTCTATATAAAGAACACAAAATTAACTAAATCGGAAACCATCTTTAAGAAATAGAAATCAATGTTTTGATTGAATACTTAATCATCACTCTCAATCAAAACATGAAATACTTAGTTATCACTCTTATCAAACGACTATACGAATTCTATTATTATTATTTTTTGGACAAAGACTATACGAATTCAATTTGATTGAATCTTTTTGTTTGTGAAGAAGGAGGGCCACAGAAATTTAACAATTTGAAAACGAAATAACGAAGTAGACCCGGCTGTTTCTGACACGACATGAAAACGACACAAAAATAACAGGTTTCGGATCAACACGATAACTAATCGGGTCATTATCTGGTGACCCGTTAATAACAGGTTCTTAACAGGTATACACGTGGGTAACCCGTTTCGACCCGTTAAGAAAAAAATTTATTTTGATAATTTTAAAGTTTAATTACTAAAAGATTTATTATAAAATACAATAGCCATATTAATATAAACAATATATTCTATATTAAATATATTGTTTTGTATTATTATTCTATATAAGTTTAAAAAAAACAAAGTTTTAGTCATTATTTATTTTTATTATGAGAGTTCCTTATTATCATTCTTAGGATAAATTTTACTTAACATGTTGTTGTCCAAAATTAAAATAAACTAGTATAGTATTTGTATAGGCAAGAACTAAGAAGACATACATACAAGTATGAAAAATGTGAAAGAATATATAAATACTCGTGATTCATCATTATTCCTCTACGAGTAGATAATGGTTACACTTACATTATCGTTTAGATTTTTAAAATCCTCCAAACCCTCATGAATAATGTTTTTTATATGAGGGCAAAATTAATAAAATTAATAATAATTATTGTGGAAGTGTAAAAAATATATATAATCACTCATAGTGACAAGCTTTACAACTTTCATGAAATGATCAGCTTCAAAATCCAACATTATAATCCATATACCTTAAATTTATATTTAATCGTCGATTGTCATTTACACTTTATTTGTAACAGCCCGTCCCGGAGATTTCATACGACGGATGTGAAATGACGGAAATGCCCCTAGGCATTAATTAAGGTATGTGTGTGTATCTAAGTTTGGGAGTGTTTGGTTAGTGGTATTTGGACCACACACACACTCACACATTCACTCTTTCTCTCTCTCTCTCCCTCTCTGCTTTCGTACGGACAGCATCCATAACCCTTGAAACTTTGCAGATCGAGGCTAAGGTAAGCATTTTCATGTTCCTTGTGATCTTAGGAAGCCATTAGTACAAGTTTTAGAACCTAGAACCTTCGATTCGTCACGAAACCATAACCTCCGAATTGTGCACTGTTCATGCACACGTGAAATGTTGTTTTTCAGGGAATTCTAAGTTCATAGGAAGCTTTATGAGGTCCTAAGGAAGCTCAGAGTAGTTCGTTTGGAGATTTTGGACGCCGGAATAGCGAGATCGGGGAGTTTTCATTTTGGCCAGAATTATCGAGGCTTTTTCCGGCTAATCCCCGGTGAGTTGGGCGTCGAGTCAGGTATGGTTGTGTTCATCTTTGTGAGATCTTCATTTTGGTATAAAGTACGTAGAAAATGGTGCAAAAATGAAGAAGTTATGAAGATTTGAAATTTTTCCAGAAACCGGCGAGAATCGAAGTTTCAAACGGCGACGGACGGCTGCGACCGGCGAGGTTCGCTAGAGAAGAAGAGCGAATATTCCATCAAGTCTGACGGAATATTCTGACATCGTCAGGTATCTTTAACGGTTTCTGTTACATTTAAACAGAATACTCCACGGAATATTCCTAACGTTGTTACGGTTCCGTTACACGTGGCCGCGCGTGGCCGGCATGTCTAGCCGTGCCTTGGCCGGCGCGTGTGTAACATCCCACATCGCCCAGGGGAGTGATCCTTAAATGTATATTCTTATCCTTACCTAGCACGAGGCCTTTTGGGAGCTCACTGGCTTCGGGTTCCGTAGGAACTCCGAAGTTAAGCGAGAATGGGGCTAGAACACTCCCACGATGGGTGACCCATTGGGAAGTTGCTCGTGAGTTCCCAGAAACAAAATCGTGAGGGCGTGGTCGGGGCCCAAAGCGGACAATATCGTGCTACGGTGGTGGAGTAGGGCCGGGAAGTGATCCACCCCGGGCCGAGATATGACAATTGGTATCAGAGCCTAACCCTGGCTGTGTATATGCCGACGAGGACGTCGGGCCCCTAAGGGGGGTGGATTGTAACATCCCACATTACCCAGGGAAGTGATCCTTAAATGTATATTCTCATCCCTACCTAGCACGAGGCCTTTTGGGAACTCACTGGCTTCGAGTTCCGTATGAACTCTGAAGTTAAGCAAGAAGGGGGCTAGAGCACTCCCACGATGGGTGACCCACTGGGAAGTTGCTCGTGAGTTCCCAGAAACAAAACCGTGAGGGCGTGGTCGTGGCCCAAAGCGGACAATATCGTGTTACGGTGGTGGAGTGGGCCCGGGAAGTGATCCACCCCGGGCCGGGATGTGACAGCGTGGGTGGTCGGAAAATTTTTCTAAAAATATGGGGATGTTCCTAAGATTGTGTAAATGGTAGTATATTCATATACCCAAATTGAGCAATGTATGAGAAGTTATTTCTAAGGTTTCGATTATGTGCATTAATTAACGTTATTTAAGTTACTTCTCATATAGGCAAGACCTATCCGGAGGACGAGCGTAGCCAGGCTAGGCACGGGGGTTACGACCCGTCTACTTATCAGTGCATGGGCATTTGTTTTCCGTATATACCTATATAAATGAGTTTTTCCCAAAAAATCAGTTTAAATGAAATGTGATATGAAATGCGATATGAAATGGCATGCAAAGTATCTATTTATTTTATTATGCGTTATTGATTACTTATATTGATGTTGGTGTTGAGGACGCACAGGTAAGTGGCAGGTAAGTTTATATACTAGTTGATGAGAACGAATGATGTGATGTGATGTGATGTGATATGATTAGAGCTCATAAACCTGCACACTGATATTAGTGCTCCCGCCCAGAGAGGAGCTCAGTCTTTCACGTGATGTTCACCTCCCGCATCGTATGCTCGCCTTGGATCCAAGTTAGGTGCTCAGTCCTGTCGAATAGGCCACTATAGGTGGGTTCGACTAGTAGGTGACCCGCGATTTATCGCTCAGTCTTCACATGATTGTAGCACTAGAGCATATTAGTTTATATTCAGTGATGTTGTGCAGACCACTAGAGGTGGTAGTGATATGTGTGCAGGATATATATATATATATATATATATATATATATATATATATATAATGATGATGACATGATTGAGGTGAGTATGAGCTATATGATACGATGATTGTTATGAGCTATATACAGCCGAGGGCTAAGTTGATTATTTAGTATTCAATCACATTCACAGAGTTATGCTTTGGCATTCAGTTATGATACTTTGGCATGACATATATACTTTCATACATACATATTTTCAGCAGGATTTTGAGAATTGTATATATGAGTATATACTTTGTTTCTAGGAAATTATACAGGTTTTACGGCGAGGGGTTATAACTTTTGAGAAAAGAAAGGTTTTGAAAAGATTTATTTCTTACCCACTCAACTTTGTTTTTCGCCTCTCCAGGTATTAAGTAGTGTTCGTTGGTGGCATACGAGGAGCTCATCGGACGTTCTGACAGAATTCACTTATGTAGGACCACCTTCGGGTGTTATTTCTATTTAGTACTTCTGCTTGACTGCACGTAGACTTTTATGCTCTGTATTAGTGGAATTCACACTTCTTTTACACTAGTATTGCTAGTGTTTCGATTTTAATTGATTCGTAAATTCTATTATTTATTGCTTCCGCACTGTGCACATGGTTACGTCACTCTCACGTGACGGCCAGCACGCCCCACTTTTGGGTCGGGGTGTGTCATTATTCTTCTTGTTGAATTTCATTTTTTAAATTTTCTTTTCTGAAAATGTGATCATCTGGCAGATGTAAGAAGATGAACAGTTCAGATCTTTGATATCACGTTTCGATATTTATAGTTAACTGAAATATGAGTCGATGTCATATAGTTTATAAAAACTTTATAAACATCAAGCAATATTTTCACTAACCGTAAAACTTTAAACATAATATCAATGATCCAAACCGTTCATCTTCCTGTATCCGCTAATAGATCATGTTTTCAAAAAATAAAATCTGAAAAAAACAAAGTTTGATAAGAAAAATGAAGCGTAAATGTAAACAACAATCAACGGTTAAATTTTGATCTATGATTTATATGATTATAGTAGCGATTTTCGAAGTTAAGCTCTTCACGAAAGTTGTAAAGCTTGTCATTACGAGTGTTTATATATTTTTTTCTATATTTTTTACAGTTCTACATTAATTAAAAAACTATTAAAGACTTTACTTAAATAACAGCCGTAAGATAAATGAGAGTAAATCTGTACCGTTGGATTCTATTTCACTTAAATAACAGCCGTAAAATAAATAAGTATGTATATACTTATTTAGTATTATATTTTTCATTTGATTATTTATTAGTTTAAAATATATTTTCCTTAACAGGTAACGGGTTGGGTCATATTACCTGTTAATATTATCAAGTCGATTTCGGGTCAGGTTATTTTACCCGTTTATTTTAACGAGTGTTATACGACACGACCTGTTAAGATATTGGGTATGACATGAAAACGACACGAATATAAAAAATACGACACAAATGCTAAGTCTAGAACGAATGAAGGTCTCCATAAGCTTACGTTCGTCGTACTAAGACTGATCCCATTGATTTATGTTTGTTTATTTGGCTTATGTCTCAATCAAATTGCTACACACCACCCCTTGTTAATGCCCAACCAACTTCCGAACAACCAGATTTCTTCATCAATATCGGAAGATGCAATTATTTGTCTTTTGGTGGTGTGTCAGTTGGGGCCCATATTGAGAAAACTTAATATAAGTTTAATTTTGCGAGTCAGGTTGTTTCTTTTATTTCATCGTTGGGTTAGTTTGAGTGACTCGTTATCCACGCCAACTTAATTGTATTCTCCTGCCAAAATTTATTGTTAGTTTTTTTTTTTTTTTTTTTTTTTAGTACATCGATATTTTTATATTAGGGGAGGAGAAGTTCGGCTAAACCATACAATGGGCAATCTAATTTGGTATCAAATTCGTCATCCACGATATTCGAACCTAAGATCTCTCACTTCCAAATGAAGATGAATACCATCAGATAGTAGTACTGAATGACAAAATTTATTGTTAGTTGAGTCATTATATTATCCTTAATTATGGGATTAATTCTAAGACAACTCTAACTTTAGTGCACTCTCTCAAAAGGTAAATTAATTTACTTATTTTTGCATTTTAATAAAAAAAATGCCTACTGTTTAAATAGTGCACTCCTTAATTCTAGGATTAATTCCAAGACAACTCTAACTTTTTTGCATTTTAATAAAAAAAATCATCTATATTAGATCTGACAATTTCTTATACGATCTATTAACACTAAATGACACGAAAATAACAGGTTTCGGATTAATACGATAACTAATTAGGTCATTATAAGGTCACACGATAAGAACCCGTTAATAATGGCTCCTTAACAGGTTTACACGAAGGTGGCACGCGAGTAACCTGTTTCAACACATTAAGAAAAAAAAGTTATTTTGATGATTTTTAAACTACTAAAAAAACTTACTATAAAATACAATAGTTACCGTACATATGGATATATTGTATTATTATTCTATATAAATTTTAAAAATTTAAGTTTTATTTATCTAGGTATTTATTTTTATAGTATACTACAGACAAAGAATGAGATTAAAAAATTATAAAACACATTAAAAACAAAAATATCAAGTAATTTAAAAATACCAAACACATTAAAAGATTATAATAATTAATTTACAAGTGTGAAAAATGTAAAAAAATATGCAAACGCTCGTGATCGCATCCTTTACACTTTGAGTATGGGTACATCGTTGTTTAAGTATTTGGTGGATTAGGATACATGGATCTGGAGAGGACCCATGTCCCATGTATCCTAATCCACCAAATCCATGTATCCGGGCTGTTGAAATCCAACGGCTAAAGTTATTATAATTTTTAAAGTGGGCCCCTGTTTGTAGCTGTTCGATCAAATTTCAACGGGCCTAATACATGAATTTGGTGGATTAGGATACATGGATCCGGAGAGGACCCATGTCCCTCCGTAAAACCTTGAGGCCGAACGGCCTAAGTCTACATCACAACTTGCCACTCCTGGACCTCCCTGCTTCTCCTCTGTAAACATCGAGGCACAACAACGCCTCCATTTCCCTTCGAAAGATTACCACAGAACCTCCATCCTCGTGTTTTGTTTTCAAAAATAGTGTAGTAACCCTGTTCAATTATTCAAATAGTGTAGTACTTGTAATTAGTTTCAGAAATAATTAGTGTTTAGTTTTCATAAATAGTGTAGTACCCATGTTCAATTTCAGAAATAGTATAGTACTCGCGTTTAGTTTTAGAAATAATTATGAGATACTTTGGATGCGGTCCTTAATCCTTAACATTCTTGGATTAAAACCTTAATAGTATTCAAAGTTTGATCAAGGTCCCTTGACTTTGTACACCTCATTATATTACTATTAATATTTATATTTTTATAGTTTTGACATTAATTGTTTGATATTTTATGAGATTTATAATTCTATAAATTTAAAATCCCTCATTATAATGCTATTAGAAACGGTTACAATAAAAAAATTCAAACATTTTGATTGAATAAATGGATAAAAACTATGTAAAAATAAGAAATAAGAAATGGCAAAAGAATGTATCCATAGTGTTAAAAAAAATTGGTACATTTTACAAAACAATTGGTACATTTCACATATAACAAAGTGGTACATTAATAAAGAAGAATGGGTACATTATAAATAAATTAGGGTACAAATAAAAGATTAAAAAATTATGAGTACAAATGAATTTTTTTTTTAAATATAGGCGCTAAAAGAAATTAATACATGGGTACAAAATAAAACTAAGAAGAAAATACTACAAATTTAAAAAAAAAATTGTTGCAAATTACAAGTGGGTACAAACTAAAAATATAAATATATGATACAAAGTTTAGGCATAAAACATAAATATACCATATGTAATTTTTCTATCATTGATTAAATATACAATGTCACGTGACGGTATACACATGGGTACAAACACAAATAAAACTTTAAAAAATATGGGCACAAAAAGAAACTAATATATGGGTACAAATTAAAAATGAAAAGAAAATTGGTACAAATTAAAAAATATTTGCAAATTAAAAATAGGTACAAACTAAAAATAAAAATATATGATAAAAACTTTAGCCATAAATATAAATATAGTAATTGTAACATTTTTAACACTAAAGGAATATATTTTAAAAATAAAAATATTTTGTTATTCAAATAATTAATGATGTTATTAAAACCCAATATAACAGCCCGTTCCGGAATTTTCGTAGCGATAATGTGAAAAGTCGAATTTGCCCTTGAGCGTTGGGTTGTGTTTGTGTAATTGGGCTAACAAAAAGGGACCAACTAGTTCTATTCCTATTTAATTGGACCCAATTAGAACTAAAGGACTTAAAGAGTTGATTGGTGACAAATTGGACCACACACACACACCCACATCATCCACTCCCATGTACCTTCTTTCTCCTCCCTCTCGATCTCTCCCATTTTCCGTACAACCGTACGGACAACAGCAAACCGAACCATTTCTTCACGGATCGAGCCTTTAGTTACCATCATCATCATCCTTGTGAGTCCAGGAGTCGATCCGTACCATTTTCTAGGATTGAAACCTTCGAAAAGCCTAAGAACCCATGGGCTTCGTCGAAGGTACTGTTCATGCACTTATGATCGTGAAGGTTTTAGAAGATTTTAAGATCATAGGGAGCTTGTAGACGTCTCCACGAAGCTCGGGGAGCAATGTTGACGTGTTTTGGACGTCAGGGTAGCAAGTTTCATAGTTGGCCGGTTTTCATGGAAATTCTCCGGCAAGATCCCGTGATTTTTGGAGCTTAAAAGTGGTAAGGATATGTTCTACTCGTCATAAGCTTCAATTTGGTATAAGATTTGTGAATTTTGGTTGAGAAATGGAAGAGATTTTAAGGTTTAAAGTTTTTCCAGAAACCGGCAAGTTGCAGCGGCGCCGGTGACAGTCTCCGACAAACCAAGGAAGACGAAGGAGAATATTTCGTCAAGTCTGACGGAATATTCTAACGGCGTCAGGTTAGTTTTAACGGAATATGCTACTTTTTGACGGAATATTCCTGACGGCGTTAATTGACGGCGTCAGTGTGCCAGGCACGTGGCCGCACGTGGGGGCATGTAGGGCCGTGCCCTTGCCAGCGCGTGGGTGATCAAAATTTTTTTCTAAAATATGGGGATGTTCATGAGGTTGTGTAGATCACGTTGGTATATTCAAACATCCCATTTGAGCAATGTATGAGAAGTTATTACCTATTGTTGGTTATGTGCGTTAAATAACGTTTATTCAGTTATTACGCATATAGGTGAGGCCTATCCTGAGGACGAGCGCCATCAATCGAGGCTCGGGGGTTGTGACCCTTTGACTTATTTGTGAGTGGGTTTTTGTTTTCCGTATATACCTATATAAATGAGATTTTTCCCAGAAAATCAATTTAAGTGAAATGTGATATGATATGCCATGCAAAGTATATATCTATTTTATTCATGCATTAGTAGCTGTATATAATGGTAATTGGTGCTGTGGACGCACAGGTAAGTATTAGGTGAGTATATATCGATGATAGAGAGTGATTAATATGAAAAGATGATTATGTGAGATGTATTGAAAGCTCATAAACCTGCACCCCGGTGTTAGTGCTCTCGCCTAGGGCCAGGGCATAGTCCTTCACGTGATGTTCACCTCCCGCACCATACGCTCACCTTGGATCCAAGTTAGGTGCATAGTCCTGTCGTACAGACCACTATAGGTGGTTCCGACTCGTAGGTGACCCGCGATTAGAGCACAGTCTTCACGTGATTGTAGCACTATAGCGTATTTATTTACACCCAGTCTTGTCGGTCATACCACGTGAGGTGGTTCCGACTCATGTGTAGAATATATATATGTGATGATGAGATTGATTATGAGCTATAGTTCAGCTGAGCTGATCACTCGATGGACATGTTATCATCTATGATAAGTTATTTCACCTGATATAGTTATGTGATTTGATGAGATATATTTGGCATGGCATATACCTTGTATATCACTACTTTTGGCAGGATTTTGAATTTATGAGTTGAGATGAGTATATATGTATATATGCTATTTTTTCTGGGAAATTATACAAGTTTTACGGCGAGGGGTTAGAACCTTTGAAAAGAGAAAAGGCTTTGAAAAGATTTGTTTTTGCCCACTCACGCGTTTTGTTTTTCGCCCCTCCAGGTTCTAGGTAGCAGTGCTTTGGTGGTCACGAAGGATCCAACGGTGTTCTGACAGAATTCACAAAAGTAGGTTTTACCTTCGGGTGTTATATCTTAGTAATTGTCCTTGACTGCAACTAGACATTTTTATTGCTCTGAATGTGTATTTATACACTTAGACTCTCACTAGCAAGTTATTTGGATAATACGGCTAGTAGTTGGTTTTTATTTATTCGTATTTCTATTGATCTTATTAGCTTCCGCACTGTGCACATGGTTACGTCACTCTCACGTGACGGCCAGCATGCTCTCCTTGGGACGAGATGTGTCACCCAAGGACCTTGATCAAAAATTGAAAATGAATAGGATTTTAATCAATGGAATAACAAAAAAAAGGATGTGAAACTAATTTCTCCAATAATTATCGTTCAGTTTTCAGAAATAGTGCTCAATTTCAAAAATAGTGTAATAATGTTCAGTTTCAAAAATAGTGTGTGTGATGGACACGCGCAAGGTCGCGCTCAGTTTTTAATTACTTTTTTCTATTTTATTTTTTTATTATATTAAATTTTTGTCATTTTTATTAAAATTTAAGTCATTTTCATTAAAGTTTAAGCTATTTTTACTAAATAAAGATAGGTGATTTTTAGTTAAAATAACTTAGCCCAAACCCTTTTAATTAAAACTCTCTTCAAATTAGATCCCACTTCGCTCCTGCCATAATTTTTTTAGGATAATACTTGTGTCCATCTTATAAAGGAATTTACTTGTCTACTCACTTGTGATTAAAGTACTTTTAATTTACAAACATTACAATTGAAATAGTTTATTCTTTTATCATTGTCTAAAGATCACCTCTACACACAAAAAAATCCTTCAATTAATCAATTTTGAAGACCATTTAGCAATCCAGGGCCAAATAAATCGACGTTTGGTATTAAGTAACAGTCTCATAAAGAATGATATATTTATTTATGCAAACGATTAACTAAAGATCTCCAAATTGAATGATTTTTTTTACAAAAAAATAAATTTAGATGCTCATAAAGAGAATGAACAATTTCAATTATGATATTTATACTCTAAAAATACTTACAAATGAATAGATAAATAAGTTTCCGAGGGTAGAAGTATTTTCCATTTTTTATTAGAGATAATTAGATTCAGTCGCTCAAATTCTACGTTTTATTAATTAAACATTAGTTGGTTTTTAATTTTTATTAAAGCGCTGAAATTTTGATTTATCTTTTGTCCATGTTCTTTTCTTAATTTTCAGATCAAGATTTTATATAAATTTTAAAGAAAGTAAGAGTTTATCATCATCATTATCATCATTATCTTCATCATCACCATCATCACCATCTAGAGTAGAGGTGGATGCACTAAGGGGCAAGGAGGGTCAGCTGACTCTTTGAACTCTGGTGAAACTCTATAGATAACTTGGGTGTTTGATAAAATGCCTCAAAGAAGAGTTACTCTTCTTATTATTATTTTCAAATGTAAAACGACGTCATTTCGGACTAGGTTACTTTAATATAAAAATGGTGGAGACGGAGAGGTATAGAATATACAATCATGTGTATTTGCTAATTACATAAGCTTTGGTTCTACAGGTTGCTACTGCTTTAGTGGAGAGCTTTTTCCACTATGAATATTGCAAAAAGTCCATTGTGTAACAAAATTGGAGATCAATGACTGAGTCATAGCATGTTGATTTATATTGACAACAATGTTTTTTTCTTCCATTGAAAATGAAGCTATAAGTGGTAGATAGTTGTAACTTGCATTGTTATTTGTTCTATAAGTTATGAATGATGGAGCTATGGTTTAATTTTTTAAGGTTATTATATGTCTAAGAAATGTTTGTGAACTTATACACATGACCACCCAAATAATGATGTCCAACCTCTAATTTATAATTTATATTGGGACCTGGATGATCAATATAATGATGTCCACCTCTAGTTTATAATTTATATTGTGTTATAAAATGTCAAAGTTAGAGAGATAACCTTTTAGTGAGTGGAACACAGAGGTAAAATATTACACTGTAATTAAAAACACCAGGAGATGGCAAATTAAAGAGGGAGGGATGGATGATGTTATTGAGAATTCTTTCTTTCTGTTTGCTGTGTAATTCGATTGCAGTCGAGTTTTATAGAGCAACTCGTATTATTACAGTTTGACGTTTACAACATCTAACTTTGACAATACAATCTCCTACATTCCCAAATTCAATTTCACTCTGCATGGGCATTGAAACTGATGTGGGCATTCATCAATATGCCAACATTTTCAACATTGCAAATGTATGTTTTCAATACCTACCACCAATGTTTTCAACACTCCCCCTTGGATGCCCACATATCAACATCAGGTGCCTCGTTAAAACCTTGCTTGGAAAAACCCAGTGGGAAAAAACCATAGCGAAGGAAAAAGAGTACAACTTTACCAGAATTGTTGATGTAGTGTTAAGTATGCTTATGTTGCCTCGTTAAAACCTTGATAGGAAAAACCCAGTGGGAAAAATCCTAATCAAAGGAAAAAGAGTACAACATGCATGTATCATCGATGTTCCCCATGATATGTATCTCCCCCTGATTCCGCATTCTCTAAACTTAGCTGTTTGGTAAGTCGACGTAATCCGATGCTTTGCACTAATTCCTGAAACGTGCACTTTGGTAGAGACTTGGTGAACAAGTCTGCCAGATTTTCATTAGAACGGATTTGTCTGACTTCAATAACTTTAGCCTTCTGAAGCTCATGTGCACTGAAAAACTTTGGAGATATGCATTATCTTCATGAATGACAGTTGGATTGTCTGTCTTCGAAGTTAGACCACATGAATTCCGAATATAATGGATCATTGATCTTAACCAAGAACATTCACGACTTGCTTCATGTAAAGCAATTATTTCTGAATAATTTGAAGATGTAGCAACTAATGTTTGCTTTGTTGAGCACCATGAGATCGCTGTATCTCCATTCTTGAACACATATCCAGTTTGTGAGCGGGCTTTATGCGAATCAGAGAGAAAACCAGCATCTGCATATCCAACAAGGACCTGGTCATTTGTGGAGTTCTTTGAGTAGAAGAGACTCATGTCTGTTGTCCCACGAAGGTATCGCAATACATCTTTGATACCTTTCCAATGACGAATTGTTGGAGCAGAGCTATACCTGGCTAACAAGTTAACTAAAAAAGCTATATCTGGTCTAGTACATTGTGCTAAATACAACAAAGCACCTAATGCACTCAGATATGGTACTTCTGGACCAAGAACCATTTCATCCTCTTCTTTTGGACGGAATGAATCTTTCTTAATGTCCAGAGAACGAACGACCATTGGCGTGCTGAGTGGATAGGCTTTGTCCATGCCAAATCGCTTCAGAATTTTTTCAATGTAAGCTGATTGGTGGACCAAAATTCCACTAGCACAATGCTCGATCTGCAGGCCGAGACAATATTTTGTTTTCCCAAGGTCTTTCATTTCAAATTCACTTTTCAGATATTCAGCAGTTTTATGGAGCTCTTCAGGAGTCCCAACTAGGTTCATATCATCAACATATACTACCACTATAGCAAATCCAGAATTGGATTTCTTAATGAACACACAAGGGCAAATGACATTGTTGATGTATCCCTCTTTGATCAAATATTCACTGAGACGATTATACCACATTCGTCCAGATTGTTTCAGACCATACAATGATCGCCTTAATTTGATCGAGAGCATACCTCGTGGTTTCTTACTTGTTTCAGGCAACTTAAGTCCTTCTGGGACTTTCATGTATATGTCAGCATCTAATTCTCCATATAGATACGCAGTGATGACATCCATGAGTCGCATGTCAAGTTTTTCTGAAACCACTAAACTTATTAAGTAACGGAACGTAATTGCGTCCATTACAGGAGAATATGTCTCCTCATAATCAATTCCAGGTCTTTGAGAAAAACCTTGTGCAACGAGTTGTGCTTTATATCTAGCAATCTCGTTTTTCTCATTGCGTTTCTATTGACCCTAAAAACTACCAAGCCTACGTGGCGCGCAGGCCGAGTAACTAATAAGCTAACTACGTCCTTCGGTTGTGTGCAGGGCGTGCCAACTCGTCGGCCGAGCTCCGCCGAGGAGTAAAATTTGTTGAAGTTGCGTTGGTCGCGCTGCTGACTTCTGCGTCTTGTGATTGCGGCCGAGGAAGGAACAATTCTCGGCCTTCGGGTTCTAGAGCCTGAAGACAAGGCTGCTAATTTGCGAAGTTCAATATCAAATTCGATTGTCAATGCCGAATGTAGTAACCTGGTAACACCTCACTTCGCCGAGAAGGCTAATGAGATGACCTCTGCCAATAAGGATTTGAAAATCCTTCTCGACCGAGACTTGGATAGGTAACCAGTTGGCCTCTTCGCAGTGCTGTTTATCCAAACTGAAGGTGCTCCGCGGTCGGCTGATTCTACGGCGATAGTGCTATTTATCCAAACTGAAGATACCACCGGTTGCCTTCACAGTGCTGTTTATCCAAACTGAAGATGTGTTGGCGAAAAGGAAAATAAAAATCTCAAGGTTGTTGAGAGGTTTCGCGTAGAGCGAGGGTTTGCGCAGGGCAGATTTGTGTGTTGAGTTGGAGAGAGCTTGAATGGTGCGACTACCTCTGTATTTATAGGAGCATCTCTGTAATCAAGTCCAAGTCACACTCGGATTAGGACTCCTTACCCTAATCCAAATTTACCTCTACTAATCCTTCTTCAATCAGGACTTTGAACCTAACCTTTATCACGTCGCACGCACCTTCATACCTCATCCTCGCCGAGACCCCTTAATGCATCAGGATTTATGCTATCCGTAGGACTCTGCCTGCTTCGTCTCTATCCAAACAAACCTCTTCCTAACCAGCCCCGGCCGACCTCGGCCCCTGGGCTAAATAACCCACAAGCTTCCAAATAGAGCTTTCCAGGCCGAGAATAATTCTAATTCGGCCCAAACTGATATTTTGGGCCTAAACATTGCCCCCTCGCTTCTGAGGTCTTCGGTCGAAATATCTACCGGCCGAGCCCTGACCTCGAAGAAGCGAATCTTTTCATAATTTCAATCCTCGATTTCCACGGAGCATTTATGAAGCACGATTGCACGATCTCTCTTCTGCCAACCGTCTTACTACGTGGCATCTTCTGCCATAACTGCCCTCAATAATGACGCCTGAAGCGTGCAGTTCACTAGACCGTCGAATTTCTTACTGAAAGTAATCATTGTACCTCGATCCGCAGACTCAAATAGCCTGACGATCGTGCGGGCATCAAAATGTCATTTCCTATAAAACTCGCCGCCACACGTAAACGTGCATCGAGAAACTCGACCTCTTTATCTGGATTCCCCGGATATTCATAATGATTGGCGACTTTTCGACTGATTTTCCCTTTTAATCCGAATTCTGGAACAGTTGATCTTCTTCCCAAAGACCCTATAAATACCAGAACTCCGTTATTTGCACCTTTACACTCTCCAATTTTCCGAATTCTCTTGCCCTTGCTCCCAAAACACAAGAAAAACCATTTTTCTCCCAGATCCTTGCTCTTAATTTCCAAACCAGAAATCCCTTTTTCCAGACACCTTCTGATTACTAGCAATGGCTTCCTTCACCTCCCAACTCTCCAAAGAATGCAAGAAGTGCGAGAACATCGTCGACCACTGCGCCATCAAAACCATTCGCTTTGAGTGTGACATGAATACCCCCCACCAGATCCTCGGTCCTCTTTTCAAAGCGGCCATGCCGTCCCCAATTACCGAAATTTTTAAAGCCGAGAGCCTGAAATTCCTGCTGCAAGGCTTCGAATGGTCAAGATGGATCTTGGCCAAACCTCAAGGCTCCTGGCCCTCGACCACTACAACCTGGGCGACCTGGGTCGTGCGGATGGAAAAGGTTTTCGGCGAGCAGTGGAAGACGCTCGGAATCTATGACGCCATTCGCCTCTCATCACTGGAGCTGGTTATGGATAAAGAGCTCCTCATAGCCGCCACAAGCCTTTGGTGCTCGGCTACCAACACTCTGGTCCTCCCGCTCGGCCCTGTCAGTCCCACCATCCTCGACGTTATGGCTCTTCTGGGGACCTCCCCGTCTGGCATTCCTATCGATGCCGCCCTCTCCGAGTATCCGTCGAATCTCGACCTGAAGGCGCTTTTCGACAAGCGAGCCCTCGATATTCTGAGCGGCGAAGGCCAAACACCTTCGAAAGAAGAGGTTCAGAAACTCCACAAGAACTTCTTCAACTACAACACCCTCTACCTCCACTTTGCCGACCGAGGGGACGAGGAACTGCGAGAAGGAGAACACGAGGCCTTCCTCTTCTACTGGTACAACAAATATATTTGTTGTACCAAGTCGAACAAGTGTCTTGTCAAAAATATGCCAGTGGCCGAGGCTCTGGCTAGTGGCCACACTTTGGCCCTTAGCCCGACAATCCTTGCTCACGCCTTCCGCTGTCTGGCCGAGACGACTCTTCACAAGGTCGACCCGCACCAGAGCGGCCCTCTCTGGGTCTTCCAGCTCTGGCTGCAGGTTTATTTTGTCCCCCTTCGGCCAGAAACCGCCGACTTCCTGCCCACCGAGGCGCTCGGTCCCTAGCTGGCCTCTCGACCAGCACCTCCGCATAAGGCCGAGGAAGTATTCAAATACCTCTTCGCCCTTAATGCCCTCTCCGACGACGAATTCCTGATCTGCCGTCGTCAGAAATACCCTTCGTCGATCGTGCTCCCCTCGTCGGCGTGGAGCACGGAGGAAGACGCCGACCTCCGTCAGTCCTGGGGGTCCTTTGTGCTTGGCCGGGACCTCCCCCTTGGCTGCGATGCCCGCCGAGCCGGCTGGGACGTCTACCATCCCAACTTCACCGCCCGGCAACTCGGCTACCTTCAAGGCTGCCCGGTTCCCCTTCTGTCCTCACGCACTCTTTTGAGTCGATGACGCCTCTCTGGCTCCTCGGAGAAGGAGTGCAAAGACGCAAGGAGGAAATTTCAAGAACGGTGCCAGAAGCTTCGCCTTCGATCGGTCGTCCCTGAGTCCCTCGGCACTGATACCTTCGGCGACTGGTGGGAAGCCTGCACTCAGCAATTCTTCGGCGCCCCGGTCGAGGATGTCACAAGCAGGCTTTTCGACGACCGACCGAATAAGACCACGGCTCTCCCGCCTAAAAAAGCGGCCCAAGGTATACGGTCATTCTACTCTTTTTTTTTTTTTTTTTTTTTTGTGAATGGAATCATCATAACGTTACTGACTCGCTCGTTTCTTTTCCCAGGTAGCCGAGCGCCGAAGAAAGTAGAAGTGGTGGCTGCCGCCGCGGCCAAGAAAAAATCAATCATCTCCAGGCCCAGCAAACGACCTCGGCAGGAGCCCGAGACAGCAGCAGTGGCCGCTCATCCCCCCAAGCGTGTCAAGAAACTGGCAAAGAAAGGGGAGCGGAAGGTCCATGTCGTTGAAAGCCAAACGACGGGATCAGCCGCAGCTGATGTCTCTCCCTCCACCGGCACCGAGACAGTCGTGCGGCGGGGGTAAACTAGTCAGACACCCGAGACTCGATCTGAGCCACAGGTGACGGCTGAGTTAGCAGCCGTCCAGCCAGCCGGGAGCACGGCATCACCGGCCCCGGCCGAACCGGCTGCTTCTCCGCTAGTCGAGAGGACGGCCACATCTGAACCGACCGCGGCCCCTGTCTTGGAAGGGGTTGCTGTAGCGACGAGAGAAACTCCCTCTAAAGCTCCGAGATAGTCGGCAGTCATCATGGAGGTATATTAATGCAGTATTAACTCTTTCTATTTGACCAACTTTGAGCAATTCTAACCACCTTGGTTTCAGGACGACGAGAGCGACAACAATCCCAACAGTCCTCCTCTGACGGTCGAGGCAGCAGTCTGGGTCGAGCCTCCTGCAGCAGCTGAAGCGGTCGGGCAGGTCGATCCTCGCTCAGTTGCACATGGGAAAGGCGTCGCCGCCGAACCTGAAACAACGGCGGAAACTCCGATGCACCCCCAGGACCAAGACCTTGGCATTCCTCCTTAGGGAGCCACCTTCGCCTATGTAAGCACCCTCCTTACCATTCTTTTAATCAACCTTCTGCCTTGGAACGCTGAACCAGAAAATACTAAATATCAGGTGTCTACATCTCCTGTCCACCTTAGTGGCCATCAAATGTAGATAAACTCTATCGGCCGCGTGAATTGAGAAGCGGTTTAAAACACTGGGCTCGGCCATTGAGCTCTCTGGGTTCGAGCAACGACCCAGCAGACATGGCCGAAGTCTCTTCTCAGCAGGTCTAAAATTTCCTTCTCAACTGATTGTCTGATGATTCGATATGTTCTGACCTTTCTGTTTCGTGTAGCCCTCGTGGGAAGTCGAACTCGACGCTCTCCTCTCAGCAGCATCAGGAACTGCCGGCCCTTCGACGACCACGACTGGGTCCTCGGCCAACTCGTCCTCTCTTGCCAAGCTGCAAGAGCTTCTGTCACTTTCGGCTTCCCAGGTGCTCGAACGCAGGGTCCTCGACTCCGTCGGTGAATGCCTCAATGACCTCGCGGTTGATGGTCAGTTGAGCCCCGAAGCTATCACTCGGGCATCTTCAACTTTGGAGCAGACTCGAGGATTCTTCGGCATTTTTTAGAAAGCTCTTCGGGCCGAAGACGACCTGAAGGCCGCGTCGGGCGCTCTCGAAGTTATCCGCCCAAAAATTGAAGCCATGAAAGCAAAGAAAGACGCTCTGGCCGACCTAGACCGTCAGATCATTGAGCTTCAAAAACGGAGATCGGTTGTGGCTTCCGAACTTGCGGAGGATTTTGAGTTGGGCGGCAAATCCTGCCTGACCGACTATGCGGCTAGCGTGAAGCGGGTCGAACAGCTGAAAGTGGACAAGAGGATCCGCCAAGCCGAGGTCACTATGGGCGAAGTGAGGTGGCTGGAGTTGAAGGCCGTGCTTGAAACTTTGCTTCCCCCGTCACCCTAAACTTACTATATGTACTAACCGGCCAGCTCAAGCTGTACTTGGTACTTTTAAAATTTTTAAATAAGAACTTTCATTCTTGCATCTCCCAGGTAGTCGGATAGTATTTCTTCAAAAATTTCCCATTGATTGGTAACTTGTGAACTGTGCCGGCTCGATCTTTAAGATGGTATGCCCCCTTGCCGAGCACTTTGTAAACGATGAACGGTCCTTCCTAAGTCGGCGACCATTTGCCGAATCTAGGATCTTTAATTCCCATAGGCAACACAGTTTGCCAAACCAAATCTCCTTCACCGAATGTTTTCTGTCTAACCCGTTGGTTATAGGCTCGTTCGGCAATCTTTTTCTGTGCTACCAATAAATTGTATGCATCACGCCGCGCTTCTTCCAAATCCTCCAACTCTTGCCTCATCGATTGACTATATTCGTCGCTAAACAAATTACTTTGCTCAATTATTCGCAACGAATTTATGCTTAATTCGACTGGTAGCATTGCGTCGTGCCCGTAGGTGAGTGCATACGGAGTTGTCCCAGTCGCGGACCGGAGCGATGTTCGATAAGCCCATAAAGCCTCATTCAACTTCAAATGCCACATGCCAGGCCGTTCCCCTATTATTTTCTCGAGGATACCGATCATCACCTTATTACTTGCTTCGGCCTGTCCGTTTGCCTGTGGATAGTACGGCGTGGACTGTTCAAGCCGAATTTTTAGGTTCGCCGCATATTCTTTAAACCTCTCGGCTGTAAAGATCGTACCATTGTCAGTTATGATCGTTTCTGGTATCCCGAATCTGGTCACAATGTGTTCCTCCACAAAATCGCAAACCTCTTTAGCCGTTAATTAGGCATACGATTTAGCCTCGACCCACTTGGTAAAGTAATCGGTTGCCACGAGTATCCATGCATGCTTGGCAGCCCCGGAGGACGGCGTGATTTTGCCAATTACGTCCATAGCCCATCCTCTAAATGGCCATGGTTTAGTGACCGAGTGCAATGATTCGGCCGGGACTTTTTGTATGGGACCATGAATTTGGCATTGCACACATCCCCGTACGAACTCAATGCAATCTTTTAATATGCTTGGCCAAAAATAACCATACCGTCGAAGCAACCATCGCATTTTCCGGCCCGACTGGTGAGATCCGTAAATTCCTTCATGAACTTCCGCGATCGCTCGAATAGCTTCTTGGGGGCCGAGACATAACAATAGTAGTTCATCCTCGCCTTTTCGGTATAATTCATTTTGATACATGACATAATTCGTGGCGTGAACCCTTGTCTTGCGATCGTGTTTGCTATTAGGATTATCGAGATACTGCATGATAGGCTTCCTCCAATCATCTGGCATTGCCTCGACTGCACAAACATCTATGGGGTCTTGTCGATCCAACAACGAAGGTAATGACATGACTCTTGTGCGTATCACGTTATCGCGTCGGAGGACCTGCTGATTAACCAAAGCCGGGTATAGTTGTCATAACACAGGTAATTCCTGGCCTAGCTTGCCCCCCAGGAGTTGTGCTCCGGAAGCGATTTGGGCTAGTTCGTCTGCGTCGGTATTATGAACCCGGGAAATGTGCTCAACTGTGATGCCGTCAAAGGACTCGGCCAAATAGCTGGCAATCATGTGATAGGGTGCCAGAGTACAACTCATGCATCGAAAAGATCCATTAAGTTGGTTAATCACAAGTTCGGAATCACCGAGGACGAGGACACGGGTCGCTCGTAAGTCATGGAGGACATGAAGGCCGATGATAAGAGCTTCATATTCGGCCTGATTATTCGTACAATCGAAATCGAGCCGAAGAGAAAAAGACCAGCGGCAGTAGCTAGGCTATTGAATGACGATGCCAACAACAGCCGAGTCTGAGGTACTAGACCCATCAAAGTACATTGTCCAGTAGTTATCGCGTGCTTCAACCATGCCGATTTCGACGTCATTGCTACTGACATCATATGGGGAGGGATGTTGGGCCAAAAAATCGGCTAAAGCTTGACCTTTAACGGCTTTCTGAGGTACGTACTGCAAACTGAACTCGGACAATGCCATTGTCCATTTCCCGATTCGGTCTTTTACTATGGGCCGTGTTAACATGTAACGGATAACATCGGTTTGGGCGATGACTTGCGTGACTGACGGAAGCATGTAATGGCGGAGTTTTGTAGTGGCGAAGAACAAAGCCAAGCAAAGCTTCTCGACAGGCGAATAATTGATCTCAGGTGCATTCAGACCCCGACTGAGATAAAAGATAGCCTGTTCGCGGCCGGCCTCGTTGTCTTAAGCAAGGAGGCAGCCAATAGACTCTTCGGCCGCTGAAATATACAGCTTCAGAGGCTTGCCGCGCCGAGGTGGTACGAGAACCGGCGGCGTGGTGTGGGAAACCTTGATCTGTGTAAAAGCCGCTTGATGCTCTTCGCCCCACTCAAACTGATCCGAGTCCTTTAATTTCAAAAGCGTAGAGAACGCCTTCATTTTCCCCGCCGAATTAGATATAAAACGACGGAGAAAATTTATCTTGCCGAGTAAGGACTGCAATTGCTTTTTTGTCGTTGGGGGCGGGGCAGCAATGATTGCGCGTGCCTTGTTCTCGTCCACCTCAATTCCTCGATGATGCACAAGGAAACCTAAGAAGTTCCCGGCCGATACGCCAAAGGCACACTTAGCCGGGTTCATCTTCAGATTATGTCATCGCATGCGAAGGAAAGCTTGCCGAAGATCATCTAGATGTGTTCGGCGGCTTTTCGACTTAACCACCACGTCATCGATGTACACCTCAACTATTGTGCCGATCAAGTCATGGAAAATGGCGTTCATGGCACGCTGGTAGGTGGCCCCAGCGTTTTTAAGGCCAAATGGCATAACCACCCACTCGAAAGTTCCAAGTGCCCCTGGGCAACGAAATGCAGTTTTGTGAACATCGGCCTCGGCGATAAAGATCTGGTTATAACCGGCATGGCCATCCATGAAAGATATCATGTCATGAGTAGCTGCGGCGTCGATCAATAAATCTGAGATCGGCATGGGATATTCGTCCTTGGGGGTTGCCAGATTCAAATTACGAAAATCAATACAAATGCGCAAGGCACCGCTTTTCTTCAGCACCGGCACGATAGTGGCTAACCATTCGACATATCGGGCGGTTCGAATAAACCCGGCGTTTAAAAGTCGAATCAGTTCTTCTTTTATGCCGAGTTGAAGTTCGGTTGAAAACCGTCGGGAAGGTTGGCGAAAAGGCTTGCAATGCGTAATTCATGCTCAACGAGGGTTCGGTCAAGGCCAGGCATCTCGTGATAACTCCAAGCGAAACAATCCTTGAATTCGCCAAGCAACTTGCAGAGTTCGGTCTTAGTATGCTGGGGTAACAAAGCGCTGATGAACAATGGTCGAGGGTTATCGGCCGTTCCCACATTTATTTCGTCCAACGGGTCTTTGACTTGGGGTCAGCTATCCTCGAGTTCGGCCGGTGCAGCCTGGATTTTGTCGAGGGATAGAACAGGGCCATTGTCGTCTTCGGCGAGGAATTCCACGAGGTTAACGCCTGAATCCGGGTGTTGGGAGATTGCGTACCAATGAGCCAGCAAACATTCCATGGTTGATGAAACTGCGGCTCGGCGTGTGGTCTGACTGGCGTTAGACATCAGGATCGGGGATGAAGTTAGCCAATCTGAGCCTCGCCGAATCCTGGTGAACGGTTTCGGCGCCAACCTCGATGGCCTTCTGAACAGAAATTCGCGTTAGTCGACCTTCTTCGTTAAGGCCGTGTAACGTGATGTATCCGACATGATCGTCGTAATATCGCGCTTAGATCATGTTAGCTTCGAATGGCTGAGAATCAGCTGGGTGAACCACGACCGTTTTGCCATCCCAAAAGACGAGAACTTGATATAGCGATGAGGGGATACAACTAGTTTGGTGGATCCAATCTCGTCCGAGCAACGCATTATACTCGGTTTTGGAGTCAACTATAAAGAAAGCGGTCATGTGGTTGCGACCTGCGACGGTTACTTCTAATGGGAGAACTCCTTTGGTTTGGGATTTGTCACCCACGAAACTGCTCATGGTAATCCCTGATGGGATGAGCTCGTTGGTGGAACGACGTAACGCCCTCATTACTGTCACAGGCATGATATTGACCGTTGCTCCGCAGTCAACGAAAATTTTGGACACTGGGTATCCCTCAATATGAGCCGTAACATATAACGGCTTTAGATGATGAAGATTGGCCGACGACGACCGAGGGAATAATTCGGCAAGAGCTGCCTTGAGGTTATCCTCTTTTGTCGCTGACTCGACTTCGGCGGGGAGCACAAAATCGGCCTGGGTAGCCTCTTCGGCCACTACGTCGCCGTCTAGGAAGTTAGGTTGGGACGTGCGTGGTTGAAAATCTGCAGGCAGAACATGGACCATACTGATTTCCATGTTGTCGAGGACCGAAGGACCCATCGGCCCGGTATCTCCTTCTTCTGACGATTCTTCGTTTGCCGGGCTTTTCTCCTCCGGACTTCTGTCATGGACAGTATTTGTGCTAACTTCATCGGCTGTTGCCGGGGTATGTTCTTGCAGGGCATCTTAGAGAATACCCTTCTGTTGGTCGATGGGCTCAGGCTTATTGAGAACCACAACAGGGTCCGGAACTTGCGTTGTGTCGCGAGTCTGATCTTGATACATAATGCGGGCGTCCCTGATGTCTAGGTAAGCATCTAAGCGTTCCACGCGCTTCGCTTCATCGACCGTAAGGCCAAAAAAACTTCGAAATGGTACCGCAAGTGCTGGAGATCTTCCAGCGAAAAGGGGAGCTCGCTTGTCTCGATATCGGTATATGGGTCGATGTCGAAGCCGAGCACTCGAGCCTCTCGTATGTGCTGGAATCTAGCTTTCAACCCTAGGTTTGAACTCTTTTGAATAATTCGCTCGGCATCAGGGCAAGCTAGAACGAGATCAATCGTATCTTGGCATGCTTTTGGCAAACCATACAGATCGTTGGCCGAATGTTTTTTGTGGAACTCTCGCATATACTCCAATGCCTCTCCGAGGAACGGTGGATGCAGGTTCCGTCTAACTTTGATCAAAGGCTCCTGTACAGGTAATGGGAGACGTTTACTCTCAGCTTCTTCCTTGAAATGTTCGAGACGCGCCTTCATTTCCCCGGGTCGAATGAGAAGTTTGATTCGCTTATCAGCCTCCTCAAATATGGTTTCTACATCAGGGTTGATCACTTGTCTCTCTTGGAGCAACTCCGTCATGATGGTCGGGGGTTGTCGTTCGTCATCACTGCTAGTTTGATTCTTCGGCCGCCACTTGGGGGCTGAAGTTTCCTGAACTGCTTGTCGGCAGGCCATGCAGTCTATTCTTTGGCGCCGACGCTTCTGTGATTTGGACAATGCAGTATACACACCTTTAGGGGAATGATAGGTGTACCATCGATGATCACGCGGTTCGGGGGGCTTGAAGGTTTTCTGCTTTGCCGAAAAGTTCGAGCTGCTAGAACTCCGTGCGTAATAATCTTCGTTATAGAATGGTGCATCGAAGTCCAGTCGTCGTCTAACTGGGGGTAGCTCGGTCGGCCGCGTTTTGGGGCCGAGTCTGTCGAAAACTTTCTGACGTTGGCCTGTACTGGGTGTCTTCTTGGGTGTTGGGGCCGTGTCTGTCTTCGCTTAAGACAGCCTTCTGTTTGGCTCTACGTCCAGGTTCGTCTTACACCGACTGCACAGAATTGCTGATCTATCTTCTTCCTTGGCACTAGAGTTGGTCATAGGTTCGACGATAGCCGGCCCTGAAAGAACTTTAGGCGGCTCGTTCGAGAATAAATCTACCTTGAGCCGTGGCTGAGAACTCTTCGTTCGGATGCGTTGTACTGGGACGACATCAGCCCTTTTTTTCCCTTTGTCCCTAGGTAGACGGGCATCTACCATATTAACCATCGCTGTAGGAAACGGGTCGGTGTCAACGCTCATTTTCTTGTCTGGGAACTTGAGCTTGCCGTTATCGATCCAAATTTGAACGGCATCTCGAAATACGACACAGTTGTTTGTCGAGTGCTTATTCGAATTATGGTACTTGCAATATATTTTTCCTTTCAATTCTTCGGCCCTAGGGATATTATGCCCAGGCCGAAGTTTGATGATCTTGGCAAGCATCAGTTGGTCGAAGATGGCGTCGGCCTTAGTGATGTCAAAAGTATAAACCTTTGATGTCTTAGTAGTTTCTTCGGTGGCCGTGCGAGTTTTCACATCCTTAGGATTGGTGTACGTCAATGCCTTGCAAACATATGGCTTGTCGATGACTATCTCGGCCGCGTTAATATTAGCATACTCTTCGGGTTCAGTCGAGGCATAGCTAACCGTGGGGTTTTTATAGATGGTTCCTCGGGATGGAGACTTTGAGACTTTTTCCTCTCGGAGCAGGTAGTCATATTGCTCAACGTGTTGAGCCAACTCATACATGTCTCGGAAGTTTGCCCCCAAGAATTTCTTCTTGTACTCCACGTCCAGCCCATTCAAAGCTAGTCTAACAAATTCGACTTCAGGAAGGGGTACCCAGGACCAATTTCTTGCTGACTTAAACCTAGTTAGGTAATCCATTAGCGACTCATCTGATGCTTGAGCCATCCTAGCCAATGATGAAACCGACATTTCCATCCCCGGCCGATAGAATTGTTCATGAAATTTTTCGGCCAACTCCTCCCAGCTTTGAATGGAGTTTGGTGGGAGATTGATGTACCACGCAAAGGCCGAGCCTGTCAATGAGAAGTTGAATAGCCGTAACTTATAGAGATCGCTGTTAACGTCGCCACATTGAGCGGTGAACCGGGCCACATAATCTAACGAGGACAGAGACGACTCTTCGGCAAACAGATTGAAATCTGGGATTTTAAATCCCTTGGGATATTCAAATTTCTCGACATAGGCAGGGTACGGGTGGATGAATTTTGGGAATTTCGGCCCTTTTTTCAAGGCCGAATCGATCATTCTCTGGATTTCGGTAGCATCGATAGATGTCGCCTCTGTTTTCTGGTCAGATCCATCCGCTCTACTGCTCGATCCTCCTTTCTTGTCCAGGTCAATTGGCTTGAACCGAGCAAGCGCTGGCTCGGTCCGTACTATCGGTAAAGGATCGTTCTTTAATGGCCATTGCCGAAAATGATCGGCGGGTTTATCTTCACAGATCTTGTGCACCAGCATTTCAAGCAATCTGGTGTGTGTTTCATTAGTACTGCTTATTACCTCGCGCAGACTGTCTATTCCTCGGCTGAACACCTGTTCGACCTGCCGAGATTGTTCATCTAGTCGTCTTCGGAGAAACGACCTTATTGGTGGATCCGCGTCTTCACCACCATCTTCATCGCAGTCCTCCACCACCACCTCATTGAAAATGGATGCGGTTTTGTTGAGGGCCTCTGTAATACGGGGCTGACCGCTGAGGCCAGCTTCTTTTTCTCGGCGTGTCGTACTGGCGGACTCTGATGTCGCGGTAACAACGGGGTTTTGTGTTTGCGGTACCGACAAATCAGTCGCTTTTCCCATAACTGCTTTCTTCTTGACTGATAGTGTCTCAATTGGCATGAACTTCGTAGTTTAGCACCGGGTCCCACTGGGCGTGCCAAAATGTTGACCCTAAAAACTACCAAGCCTACGTGGCGCGCAGGCCGAGTAACTAATAAGCTAACTACGTCCTTCGGTTGTGTGCGGGGCATGCCAACTCGTCGGCCGAGCTCGGTCGAGGAGTAAAATTTGTTGAAGTTGCGTTGGTCGCGCTGCTGACTTCTGCGTCTTGCGATTGCGGCCGAGGAAGGAACAATTCTCGGCCTTCGGGTTCTAGAGCCTGAAGACAAGGCTGCTAATTTGCGAAGTTCAATATCAAATTCGGCTGTCAATGCCAAATGTAGTAACCTGGTAACACCTCACTTCGCCGAGATGGCTAATGAGATGACCTCTGCCAATAAGGATTCGAAAATCCTTCTCGACCGAGACTTAGATAGGTAACCAGTCGGCCTCTTCGCAGTGCTGTTTATCCAAACTGAAGGTGCTCCGCGGTCGGCTGATTCTACGGCGATAGTGCTGTTTATCCAAACTGAAGATACCACCGGTTGCCTTCACAGTGCTGTTTATCCAAACTGAAGATGTGTTGGCGAAAAGGAAAATAAAAATCTCAAGGTTGTTGAGAGGTTTCGCGTAGAGCGAGGGTTTGCGCAGGGCAGATTTGTGTGTTGAGTTGGAGAAAGCTTGAATGGTGCGACTGCCTCTGTATTTATAGGAGCATCTCTGTAATCAAGTCCAAGTCACACTCGGATTAGGACTCCTTATCCTAATCCAAAATTACCTCGACTAATCCTTCTTCAATCAGGACTTTGAACCTAGCCTTTATCATGTCGCACGCACCTTCATACCTCATCCTCGCCGAGACCCCTTAATGCATCAGGATTCATGCTATCCGTAGAACTCTGTCTGCTTCGTCTCTATCCAAACAAACCTCTTCCTAACCAGCCCCGGCCGACCTCGGCCCATGGGCTAAATAACCCACAAGCTTCCAAATAGAGCTTTCCAGGCCAAGAATAATTCTAATTCGGCCCAAACTGATATTTTGGGCCTAAACAGTTTCCTTGTGAATACCCATTTGTAACCCACGGGATTTACATCAGGCGGGGTTGACTACTGGTCCAAAAACACTTCGCCTTTTCAAGGTTCATAAACAGAGTGCGAGCTATTAACTGAAGCCGCTTGATCAATGCTTCTGCTAGCCCATTTTGAGTATAGACATGAGGAACAGGGTGTTCAACATCAATGCCCAATGTCATGCAGTAATCATCAAAGGTTTGGGACGTAAATTCACCAGCGTTATCAAGTCGGATTGACTTAATGGGATAATCTGGGAACTGTGCTCGTAATTTAGTTATCTGAGCAAGAAGTCTCGCAAAAGCTACATTTCGAGTAAACAAGAGACAAACATGTGACCATCGGGTAGATGCATCAACCAAAACCATAAAATATCGAAATGGTCCACAAGATGGTTGAATAGGTCCACAAATATCCCCTTGCATTCTTTGTAGAAATGATGGGGATTCAGCATCAACCTTTAGTTTTGATGGTCTAATTACCAACTTCCCTTGGGAACAAGCCTTGCAAGGGTTATCATTTGAGATAGCAATATCTCTGCTCAATAATGGATGTCCATTAGAGTTGGTAATGATCCTACGCATCATGGTGGATCCTGGATGACCCAGACGGTCATGCCAAAGCATGTAAACCTTTGAATCAATGAACTTCTGGTTCATGACAGTATGTGATTCAATTGTCCTTATGTATGTATAATACAATCCACTCGACACACCACGCAACTTCTCCAATATACGCTTCTGGGTATCATTGGAGGTAATGCATAGATACTCCACATTTTCTACACTTTTCGTTTCAATGTGGTATCCATTTAGACGTATGTCTTTGAAACTCAACAAATTTCGAGTAGATCGAGTAGCATACAATGCATTTTGTATGGACAATATTGTTCCATTTGGTAACATAATCAGGGCTTTCCCTGAGCCTTCAATTACATCTGAAGGTCCTGATATTGTTGTTACCCCTACTCTTGTAAGCATTAAGCTTGAGAAATACTTTCGATCACGAAGTATTGTATGTGTGGTTGCGCTGTCTGCAAGACAAACATCTCCGCCATTTCTCATGTTCTGAGAATAACCACAGTTTTTATCCATGCTTTCTGAGTAAATGGAATCACAGTTAACAAACAATTTATAACAAGAAATTTACATGCCACTTTTATTGAATCTGAAAAACTAGTTTTAGACAACAAGTTCAGCATAATAAAAGTACATTAAACATAAATGATTTAATCGGACCGTTAGGCTTCATTCCCCCTTTCCACAATGAAGTCTGAAACATCTAGGTGGGTTGTGTTCAACTGTCCTGATAAGTCACACACAGGATCAGGTATATCCATTAGCCTAGCCTGGTCAAGAAAATTAGTCTCGACACCCTTCTCCTTGAGGGAGGCTTGATATACATTTTTGAAGCTCGGGCCTGAATTATGCCTCGAAACCTGGTTGTGAAACTGAACACCATGGTTCTTGCCTTTCCTGTTCCATCGACCTCGTTTGTGATTATCGCCACCAGAGGATGTGGCGTTCACTTCGAGGGAAGCAGCATTCACTTCTGGGAATGGTGCAGATCCAGTAGGTCTGGAATGATGGTTTCTCATCAGGAGCTCATTGTTCTGTTCAGCTACCAAGAGCACAGATATCAGCTGGTTGTACTCAGTGTAGCCTCGCGCTCTAAACTGCTGCTGCAGGAGCACATTAGAGGCATGAAATGTGCTGTAAGTCTTTTCCAGCAACATTTCCTCAGTAATGGTATCCCCACAGAGCTTCATCTGAGAGGTAATCTTGAACAACGCAGAATTCTATTCAGCCACGGACTTGAAATCCTGGATCCTTAGGTGAGACCACTCATAGCGAGCTCTTGGAAGAATCACCGTTGTCTGGTGATTGTATCTGCTTCTTAAGGCGTTCCAAAGAGCTAACGGATCTTCAACCATTAAGTACTCACTTTTTAATGCCTCATCAAGATGACGGCGAATAAAGATCATTGCCTTTGCCCTATCTTGAGAGGATGAGTTACTCTCTTCCCTGATGGTATCTCCAAGATTCCCAACTTCCAGATGGATCTTGGTATCCAGTACCCAGGTAAGGTAATTCTTCCCGGTAAGGTCCAGGGCAGCATATTCAAGCTTCGCCAAGTTCGGCATTTTCTTTTCTGAAAGAAAATGAGATGTGTAAGAACTTGCAATAATATGTATTCCTGGAGGAATATAGTGTTAGAACTTCTGGTTCTTACAAATTTTTCATTTTGATCTTCAGGCCAAAATGACAAGCACTCGAAACTTCTGGCTCGAGATTTTCAAGGTGAATGAGGAGGGCGATTGTACCGCACCACTCTCATTGAAATAATGTAACATAGAATGGGCGATTATTCCGCACCACTCAAGTAGCAAGAAAATTAAAATACGCAGAGCAGGGTGGGCGATTATACCGCACCACCTAAAATTGCAATGAAATTAAACAGCAGGTAAATTTAAATTTGCAGGACAAGATGGGCGATTATACCGCTCCACCTAAATTTTGCAGTAAAATTAGATCTGCGGTCCAAGATGGGCGATGATACCGCACCATCTTGGATCGCAGTAAGATTAACATAAATAAATACTGGGTTAGTAATCAATATCTAAATCAAACAAGAAATCAAAGATGTATGTAACCGCTAGTTGGAGAACTAGAAGCAGGCATGGAGCAAACAGTTCGTCGCGAGGGTATACTGCGCAGTTGAGGCAGAGGAAGAAGATGAACAGTAAAAACCTTAGAGGAAACTTTTTTTTTTCTTTCGTTCGGCTGAGAGAAAATGAGGGATTGATTTCTTTTGGCTTAGACATGTTTATATTTAGAGACTCGTGCTGATAACATGTTATAAAATGTCAAAGTTAGAGAGATAACCTTTTAGTGAGTGGAACACAGAGGTAAAATATTACACTGTAATTAAAAACACCAGGAGATGGCAAATTAAAGAGGGAGGGATGGATGATGTTATTGAGAATTCTTTCTTTCTGTTTGCTGTGTAATTCGATTACAGTCGAGTGCTCTATTTATAGAGCAACTCGTATTATTACAGTTTGACGTTTACAACATCTAACTTTGACAATACAATCTCCTACATTCCCAAATTCAATTTCACTTTGCATGGGCATTGAAACTGATGTGGGCATTCATCAATATGCCAACATTTTCAACATTGCAAATGTATGTTTTCAATACCTACCACCAATGTTTTCAACATATTGTACATTTGATTTTTTAAAGAAAGATTGCATTAGTCAATCTTGTGTTTTGGTTTCTTGGTGTCCTTATCCTTTTCTTGTTTATCTTTCTCCTTTTTATTTTTGGATTAAGTACTTTAAACCTCCTAACTTTTTAGTATCATTTTAAATTGGTCTCAACCTTTTTGAACATTCCAAATAAGCACTCAAATGAATTCCAAACAACTCTAACTTTAGAGCACTCCCTCAAAAGGTCAATGAAATTTTCAACAGGACCACCACATATAGGACAAACTAGTATCCAACGTCATTTTGCTCTTAGATCTTTGTTAGTTGGTTAGAATTTTATCTCGAGTGACCAATCAAGCAGAGAACTTTAACTTTGATGGTACGTGCAACTTCTAAAAATGAGAAATTTTTTATTGTGATGAGAACACGAGTGGTACACCACGTGTTTTTATGTAAGTGATGAGAAATTTTATTTTTTAAGTTATTAACTTTTTAACACACATATCTCATCATTTGCATAGTGACACGTGGTGTACCACTTCGTGTGCCGGTCATACTGAAAAATCTCTCCTAAAAAGGACACAGATTCAGAGATTCAAAAAGGGCCTTTTTTCTATTGGTGGCTAATCAGTTGAGATTAGATTGTGCCTTTGTAGGGAAAGAGGATGTGGTGATGAGGATCGAAGGGGTGGTATAAACTATGGGTGGTGGAGGAGAAGTGAAGGGAAGGGCGGGCCGGAGGAAGGAGGTCATGAAAGTTGTCATCAAGTGTTTCTAGCATTTCTAGAGAGCTCCTATTATAACTTTGTATTATTTTCGTTAAAATTTAATTTTATAAGAACGTCCTTAGAGATGCTCAAAGTCATTTCCAAATTAAACATTTAGTTGAACTAACCCATAGTATGAAATAATAAAATAAACCCGACTCTATAGGACAAAAAATACATGCATACAGTGCAGAGAGTGGAATTAATTCACTGTCACTGTAATATTCTGAACCACTAATACAAGATCATGTGAAAATAATTTTGCGATAATTTTGTATTAAAGTTCAGAATGCCACAGTAATTTTGATCTCGTTCCATAAAAATCTTTTTTGCTTATACCAATACCTTGTACGTGTGAGCCGTGTGGTTCTAATTCAACTATTCAAGGATATGTCTAATTAAGGGGATTTGGATCCCATCCGGATCCTATTTAAGGGACCCAACTATTTAATGGGTGTAATTACCTGTCCCCAACCGAGGGCCAGAGGGCCAGAAGGCTCGTTATAGCCCTATCACAAAAACCGGTCTCCAACCGAGGGCCAAAGAGCCATAGGGCCAAACATAATTTATTATTTAAAAACTACAACTTAAATGTTGTTTAAGTTTCATGTTGTTAAATGTTTTTTTTTATGTTGTATAATTTTTATGTTGGTTAATGTTATTTAATGTTGTTTCATATTGTTTAATGTTGTTTCATGTTACTTAATTTAATTTAATGTTGTATAATGGCTTAGGAAGTTATAGGAAAAAAATATAATTTAAAAAAAATATGAAACAAATTTTGTGAAATAGAAGTTATAGGAAAAAAAAATTTAAAATAAAATGAAACAAATTTTGTGAAATAGAAGTTATAGGAAAAAATGGAATTTAAAAAAAAATATGAAACAAATTTTTTAAAATAGAAGTTATAGAAAAAAAAAAGAATTTAAAAAAATTTGAAGCAAATTTTTTAAAATAGAAATTATAGGAAGTTATAGAAAAAAAAAAAGTTTAAATTCATTAAAAATTTGGAAACTAGCCGTTATATATAAATCACTATTAGTGTCGGTTATAACCGACACAAATAGCAATTTGAAAACTAGCCGTTAGACTATAAATTGCTATTAGTGTCGCGACACTAATAATACAGTATGTATTATTTCTGTCGGTTATAACCGACAGAAATAACAAAGCATTAAAAAAAAAAATGGCCAGCCCCAGGCTGGCTGGCTGGCTGCATGCAGCCAGCCCTCCAGCTGATACACCCCGTCTCCGGTTGATTTATTATTTCACCTGATTTATGTTGATGCATCCATATTATGTTTTGGCACATGGCATGTCATATTTTCTGAAAAGTGATAAAGAACGGTGTTCTGACAGAATTCACAATTGTATTTTTTAAGCTTCCGAACTGTATAAATGGTTACGTCACTCTCACGTGACGGCCAGCATGCCCTCCTTCGGGACGGGGTGTGTCACCAGCCCTCTAGCCCTCTCCGATTCTGTGGGGCCCTCCCAGATTCCAGAGCCCTCTGGCTTAGCCCTCGGTTGGAGACGGTTTTCGGGCTATTTTCGGCCCTCTGGCCCTCTGGACCCTTCGGTTGGAGATGGCCTTAAGATATAGATGATCAATTAATCGTATCCGTTTATCGTATATCATGCGGTCAGTTTTTGTTAGGTACTATTTGTGTTTAATTTTAAATAAAAGAATTCAAATTAATTTTTTACCGCACGATGTACGATGAACAAACACAATTGATTAATCTTCCGGATACCTACAAAGAAGATCCGAATGAAATCCTAATCCCTCAAAATTTGATTACTGAAAGGATTTGAGATCTTTACAAAAATTGACCTAACTACGTGTCATCCACGTGGTATAGGTAGATTTTATTATAAAAGCCAAAAGAGTGTCCATCCTTTCGGCCCCATAATCAAACAACCCACAAAAGCTTGTAAACATTAATTTACTAACCTATTGTTCAAAATAGGGCACATGAGTTGCTGAAAAGAGAAAACCCAAATTTAAATCAAGATCACGCTCCCTCGGATCTCCTATCATAAACTTTTTGGGTTTTTATCACAAATGGTCATTGAGATTTGATCAAACTCATCATTTTGGTCCATTACTTTCAAAATCAATCAATATCGTCCCTGACATTCACTACCACACATCAATTTGATCCTTCCGTATAGATTTCGTCAACTATTATGTTAGTTTTTATGTGGGACCCACAAATCTAATAAAATGGTCCCTGACATTGATCCAACTCCTCATTTTGGTCCCTGAATTTCAAAATCGATAAATCTGGTTCCTAATTTTCACTACTACATATCAATTTTGTCATTCCGTTAAAATTTAGTCAATATTTTTTTGTTAGTGTGCTAATATGGTCCCGCTAATCCAATCATACAGCACCACATAGATTAATTATATGAAATTATTTTTTTTGAGATTTAAAACTAACAGTAAAATAAGAAACTAAAAACCAAAACTAAAAACAAAGACACAATCGTCTTCATCTATGTATGCTCAAAAAGAAAAGGAAGACACCATAACACTACTAAAGCATTTGGCCTCCCTGAACTCACTCCTCATTCTCTCTAGTTGGTTATAATCCTATGAAATTTGGATTCAATTTTATCGAATTTAGATTGAATTTTTTTTTTGTTTTCCAATTAGGGTTGTGGGATGTGAGAGAAATGTCAGCGCGGAATACTCGTTAGTTGTTTTGGTCTTAAAAAAATAATTTCTTATAATTAATTCACGTCACGCCATATGATTGGATTAGTGGGACCACATGACACACTCCAACCCGGAATGTCCACTTGGAAATCCGAATTGAGCAGTGCTGGTTGACACCTGGAAAGCCATAAAGTGTAGTGTAGTGGAAAATGTGAATAAATTTAAACCTAAAAGTGCCTAATTATAAAAGTGCGCTGTGAGCGGGAATGAACCCATTTCATATGTGATGACAGAGTATAAGTACAGTACCGTAAAATAGGGTGAGAATTATACCATCGAAGGTAATCATCTACACCAAGATTTACCAATAATCCTCATCGGTACGAAAGCTCTGCTACTAGAACCTGTAGGGGCGAAAAACAAGGGTGAGTGGGCCTAGAAACAAATCTTTGTAAAAACCTTTTTGAAAACATAATAACCCCTCGCCGTAAAACAAGTATAGTTCCCAAAATATACATACTACATATAGTAATAAAATACTTACCGTAGCCTGCAACATCACAAGATTGCCATACGTTGCAATATTGCGTAAATGAACGTATAACAAGCAATATCACATAATCTCGCCTAAGCAAACATATCATATCGGGTGCTCATCGACACATGATGACACACGAGTTCATGCAGAGGTATTCTGACATGAACATGACTGGGTGTAACAATAATATACACTATAGTGCTACAATCACGTGAAGACTGGCGCTATTCGCAGTCACATACGAGTCGGAGTTGCCTATTTCAACCTGTACGACAAGCTGGCACCTACTTGGATCTAAGGCGAGCGTGCGGTGCAGATGTGAACATACACGTGAAAAATTGGCCCTGTCCCTGGGCGAACACTAACACTGGTGCAGCAAACGATGAGCAAATAACATAATTATAATCATGCCACATCCATTCAACAATTCTAGTCAATATCATACTATTCATGACCATAAATATAATTAAGGCATCCCCTTATAGTAAGCTTACCTGTGCATCCCATACGATTATCATCATTTCCCAACAATAAGGCATTTCTCATAAATGTAAGTTTAATCATGGCAATCACGTAGAGAATTTATTAATAATTGTATATATGGAAACTAACCTATATATCTATATCTCAAAGAAAAGACCCACTTACAGATCATGTTGTCGAGTTGAACCCGTTAGAACTAGAATAGTTGAAGTCACCGATAATAATCGCTCCTAAGCATAATATTAGGACCCATTAGTAAAACTCCACTAAAACAATTAAATTTGGGAAAACGGAGTGCGAATTTGGAATCGAGGCGTCGAAATACGCTAAGGACGGCCCACAACCCTATACCAGTCAATCTGGAACATCCGCCATGGATTTCCGATCCGTAACTTCTCAAAGTCCCCACTATGCTTCTAAAACAACATACTAAAACTTTTTTACGATCCAACGGTCGGATCTCCGCCAATTGCTAGAATTAGGTTGCTACCAACGTTTGTTTTACAAAATTAGAAATTCAATTTGAGAAGATCCGTACGTCGGATTCCCAATCCGTCAATTCCTATGGTTTTCAAATATTACGTACTATAACGTATTAAGGTTTGGTGACGATCCAATGGTCGGATCATTGAATCATAAAATGGTCAAGTGGCGTAGTATTCCATACTAAGTTCAAACTATCGAACTATAACAAACGGTTATCAAATTGAAATCATAACATCGAATTTAACTTAAAAAGACAGTGTCGGCCCACTGGCCACTCGTTGCCGCACTTGGCGGTCGGCCGCCCCTATTTTCCAGAAAATTGAACAACTCCAAAAATTCCCAAATTTTACAAGATTGAAGATCTCAATGAGAGGAACAACTTTTATACCTGGGCCGAAGTCCAATTCGGTCGAGAAGTGGCCTGAAATTACCACGAACCACCGGAAACCCTATAAAGGGTGTGTTTCGATTCGTCACCTCCGGTGCTCTACCCGCACCAACCAAGGCTGGGGACTTGTTCCTGGGTTTAAGAGGAAGCTAATGGTGGTCGTGGTTGAAGAAATCACCTTAAAAAATGGCAGATTTTCGCCAATCTCCCCCACGGTGCCGCCGATGCTATCCCCACGAAACTAAGACAAACAACGGTCGGGTTTGGGGTGGAACTTGAAGAATGAAGGTCATGGAGTTGGTTTTGGGTAGTGGCGATGGTCATTTCGCCGAGAAAATGCCTGAATTAGCATTGGGGTGTTTCGAAATCGGGTCAGGTCGGCAGGGAGAAACCAGGTCAAGGGTGATCCGGTGCTCCTCCACTCCCTCATTTCCTCTCCTTTCTCTCCTCTCTGGTTGGTCACTCTCTCTTTCTCTTCTTTCTGATTGGGCATCCACCCTCTTTTCTCTCATTTCTCCCTTCTCTCATCCAATTGGGCAGCAGCCTCATTTTTCTCTCCTTTCTCCCTTCTTTCCTCCGTCCATCCTTCTCCTTTCCTTCATTTCTCTCAACTAATAAAAAATAATAATATAATAACTATGAGAGATATATAAAATAATAAATAGTAATCTTTACAAAAGTACTTTTCGAATTTGTAGTTTTGTAAAACCCCTATCGTAACTCTGGTTTCGATTTAGATTAAGCTTACGCGATCGTCCCGTCCAGAGTTTTGAGAGTACAGTAAAATAGTAACTTGCACGCGTCACTAAATGACAGTCAACGAAAATCAACAATCTTGCCAGTATGGGCATTTTCGTCAATTCACTCTTTTTAAAAAATAATAATAAAATCGTAAAATTAGGAACAGGTTGTCACACCACATCAGGATACTAACAAAAAATATTGACGAAATTTTAATGAAATGATTAAATTCATTAGTGGTAATGAAAGTCAAAGACCAAATTTATCAATTTTGAAACTTAGGGACCAAAATAAGGAATTAGATCAATGTCAAGGACCATTTGCGATAAAAGCCCTTATTATGTGTAATCCAAGTGTCACCATTTTATTGGATTTGTGGGTCCCACATACAAACTAATAGAATAGTTGATGGAATCTAAACGAAAAGACCAAATTGATGTGCGATAATGAATGTCAGGGACGACATTGATTGATTTTGAAAGTGAGGGATTAAAATGATGAGTTTAATCAATCTCACTGACCATTTGTGATAAAAAAAACCATAATTTTTTTTAAGATAATACTTGTGTCCATTTATAAGGGAATCTACTTGTCTACTCACTTGTGACTCAAAAATTTTACTGTACAAACATTAATAATTTGAATAGTTCAGTCTCTTTATCGTCATCATCTAAAGATCATCTTTACAAAAAAAAAAAATCATTCAATTTAAATCAATTTCTAGACTGTTTAGCAATCCACAGTCGAACAAATCGACAGTTTGGTATTTACTATTAAGTAATATTCTCATGAAGAATTGTGTATTTATTTACTGCATATAGATGACTAACGATCTTCAAATTGAATAATTTTTTTACAAAAAAAAATATTTAGATAAAAAATAAAGAGAATAAACAACTTTCTAAAGAATCGAACCTAAATTTTCTCAATTACAATTAATGAACAAGAATATTACTAAATCGTAATACTATGTAATAGAGAATAAACAAATATTTATATTGTAAAAGTACATTTATTACCAATGAATAGATAAATAGGTTTCCCACATAAGTATTTTCCATTTATTTATTGGTATATTTTCTAGTTTTGGTTTGTGCTTTTACTTTTGTACACACAAATAGTTCAGCACTACTCTTCTATGTCACCTGGTTTTTTTATAGCATTGTGAGATTGGAAAAAAGAGTTTGGGTTTTATGTTTGTTTAATTAAAGGGTTTTCAGCATTTTCTTATTGGACAGTACCTCCCCTAATAGCTCAGGAAAGGGTTTCATCTTTGAAAACATTAAAACCTCAAATGATACTTAATTTGCTCGACATTTTTAATTTACCAAGAAAAACATCTGAATTTTTTATTTATTTATGCCAGCGACGTTTTATATTAAATTTATTTAAATTATGTGGTTAGCGAGTCGAACTTGAGTGCATGTAGAAAAAACTCTAACCAACTTGATTAAGAGTTATTTTTTATTGATATAATGATATTGGGGGAAGAGGGAAAGGAGAGGGACAAACAGTGACCAACAATAATTTAGTGTCGAATTTATCATTCACGAAAGTCAAACATAAAACCTCATATTTGCAAATCGAAAGAAATATTAATACAATACCCTTTGAAACCATTCTAACTTTTAGTATAAATACTATCCAACCACGACTTAGTTCCCTCCACCACTCTCAATCCAAGAAAGCATCTGAACTTTACTCAGACCAATATATATATATATATATAAAGAAAGCATCTGAACTTTACTCAGACCACTATATATATCTCACACACACACTATAATTCTGAGTTTCACAAATGGAGTCGAAGACCATTCAAGGATATCTTAATAAAAAGACCATTTTGGTTACTGGAGCCACAGGCTTCCTTGCAATGGGTATACTGTTCCTCATCTCTCTCTCTCTCTCTCTCTCTCTCTCTCTCTCTCTCTCTCTGTGTGTAACTATATTTGAAATCGGCATGCAGTATTTTTGGAGAAACTACTAAGGGTTCAACCAGATGTGAAAAAGGTCTATCTTCTTCTAAGAGCTCCGGATATCAACTCAGCCACGGATCGCATGCATAATGAGGTTTACCTAAATATACAATTTACAACTACCATATAGATTATATATATAACTCATATAATAGCTTTCTTTTCAATTCTGACGTACACTTTATTTTAATGTGTTGATATATTAAGATCATAGGAAAGGAGTTGTTCAAGGTTCTCAGGGATAAAATGGGTGCATATTTTGATTCCTTTATATTGGAAAAAGTTGTGGCTTTCCCAGGAGATGTAAGTTCTGAAAACCTTGGAGTGAAAGATTCCAAATTTAGGGAAGAAATGTTCAATGAAATACAAATCATTCTCAGCTCTGCAGCAACGACCAAATTTGATGAAAGGTAGAGCATTCACCATCCAATTGAGGTCATGTGTTCCCGTCCCAATATGCAATTTCTACATGGTCATGTGATTGCTAAGTCAAGAAAATAAATAGAACGTTGGACTTTTGTCTTTGAATTGCAACTTTTAATGAACTACAGGGTAAACTCGTAGTAAGTTAACTACATGCCAAATGGAAATTTGGCAATATATATTACATAGGAGTAAATTGTACGAATGGTCCCTCAACTTTAATCAAATTGAAGCAATGGTCCCTCAACTAAAAATCAATTACCATTGGTCCCTCAACTTATCAAAATGTGTAGCTATAGTCCTTCTCATCAATTTTGTCAAAATTTTGTCAAAATAAGCTATGTTGGAATGACCATTTATACAATTAGGATCCCTCAACTCATCAAAGTGTATAATTATGGTTCTTTTCGTCAGCTATGTCAAAATTTTTGTCAAAACATGTTATATTGGAATGACCATTGCTACAATTGGGTTAAAGTTAAGGGACCATTTCTCCAATTGAATTAAAGTTGAGGGACCAATGGTAATGGATTTTTAGTTGAGGGACCATAGCTGCACGTTTTGAAAAGTTAAAGGACCAATGGTAATGGATTTTTAGTTGAGGGACCATTGCTCCAATTGAGTTAAAGTTAAGAGACCATAGCTACAATTTACTCTATTATATAGACACACATATATATATATATATACACAGTACATTGTGTGATATTTGTGTGCAGGTATGATATTGCGCTGGACGTGAATACATTTGGAGTTCTTCATGTGTTGAGTTTTGCGAAGAAATGTGCAAAACTGGTGATACTTCTCCACGTATCAACCGGTCAGTGACTCAGTTTTCTGTTGTTTGTTTGTCCTTTTGTATAGCCTTTCCTTTACTTGTTTATCCCATATTGTTTTTTATTTTGGACATAATAATTTTTTTTAAGTCTTACTCCTTTAATGGATATATATAGTTTTTGCTTAAGTGATTGTGATTAATTGGGGAACTTTTTCCAGCTTATGTGTGCGGTGAAAGGGCAGGACTCATAGCAGAGGACTTGTCGTCTTAATTAATGGATGATATAATAAACAATAATTTCGAATTACGTGAAAAGAAGGTGTTGGAGGAGAAATTGAATGAAGTAAAAGCACAAGGTGCTTCTGAAGAAATTATTACACGCACCATGAAGGATTTGGGCGTTGAAAGGTTTTTAGAGCATCATTGTCTAATCTAATTGTGCCCTGTATTACTCTTCACATATGAATTTTATATTGTGGCTTACTAAATCAAAAGGAAAAAAAGTATAACTGTTAGTAGAATTGTTTGAAACTCTTACCCTATTATTTGTTTTTCTTTGATACAATTAATAATTAGGGCTAAACTTTATGGATGGCCAAACACCTATGTATTTACAAAGGCGATAGGAGAAATATTTTTACATCACTCAAAAGATAATCTACTCCTGGTTGTCGTCCGCCCACCCGCTGTTACTAGTACTTATAAGGAGCCATTTCCAGGTTGGATTCAAGGTTTGAGGTAATAAGCTGGCATGTACCTTAAATCTTTATTTCTTCTATGTGTGTGTTAGTGTATCTTACCATTAGTATGGTCCTCTTTAGAACTAAATGTGAGTGCAAAAAAGTGTGTGATGATTTTCATTTAGTATATATGGTCCTCTTTGACAAGGTGACAGCAAAACTCATATATCTGTTATTTTCGTGTGACTACAGAACGGTTGATAGCATAATTTCTGGTTATGGTAAAGGAAAGTTGAAGTGCTTACATGTCCGTGAAACCACGAAGGAAACAATTCACGGTGCTTCTTGGCATATAAATGTGAAGGATGTTCCTGCTTCATCAACTGTTCATGCTCTTCAAGGTATGGCAAAGCCTCGTCACAATTATTGAGTATGAACCAATGCGCTACCTCCATGTCTTTTTTGGTAAACGATTCGCCATTTACAGGATCGCCGAATGGTCGCACAATTTGGGCAAAAACAGACAGTTTCTCTTTTCTAACACCACCGTCATTATTGCGTTGAGGACGATTGAAAGCTGTCTCAACATCTTCAAGATACATTGCACAAAAAGTAAGTGACTCATATGTGACCCATGCCTCCACAAGTGATCCTTCGGGCTTTGCCTTATTTCGGACACACTTTTTCAACTCACCAAGATATCTGCACAAATAAAAGGTATGATAAAAATTATTCAAAGCGTTTGTTGATCATGAATCTGTTATATATATATAGACGCTTAATTAAGTACCTTTCTATTGGATACATCCATCGACAATTGACTGGTCCGGCAAGCAATGCCTCATCTGGCAAGTGAATCATCACGTGAATCATACTTGTAAAGAAGGCTGGAGGAAATATCTGTTCGAACTTGCATAAGACATTCACAATGTCGTCCTGTAATTGTTTAACATCCAACTTCCGCAAACACCTAGCAGTCAATTGTGAAAAAAATCTCGACAACAACACGATTGGTTTCACCACATCAAGAGGCAATAAGTGTCGAATACCAACCGGTAGAAGGCGTTGGAGTATCACATGACAGTCATGACTCTTCATGTTTGAAAATTTACACCCTTTCACGTTCACGCAACGCGAGATATTGGAAGCATACCCATCTGGAAACTTTACAGAAGAAATAAAGTTGAAAAACTCTTTCTTCCCATTCGGATTTACTGGAAAAAAAAAGGATGGCCTTTCTTCAATGTACCACCAACTTTCTTCATCCACAAGGATGACCTAATGCCCATTCGTTCCAAATCGAGGCGAGCTTCAATCGTGTCTTTCGTTTTTCCTTCAATGTCTAGAATTGTCCCAACCAAAGTATCAAACACATTTTTCTCAATATGCATAACATCAAGGTTGTGTCTCAATTTTAACTTTGACCAGTACGGGAGCTCAAATAACATACTCTTGTGCGTCCAGTTCAAGTGTGTAGTTGGTCTGGGCTTACTGACCCTTTTGCCAAAATGACCAAATTCCAAACGGTTTAACTGATCCAAAATCTCATCTCCGGACCATTCTCTTGGTCTTGGTTGAGTCTCTTTTGTGCCGTGGAAGGCTTTATCATTCTGACGCCACTCGTTGTCCCAAGGGAGCCATCTACGATGACCAAGATAACAAACTTTTCTCGCATGCCAAGACGATGTTACGTTCTCCTTGCATATTGGACATGCCAAAAAACCCTTTGTCATCCACCCAGAAACCATTGCATACGCGGGAAAATCGTTTACTGTCCACATCACTACTGCTCGCATGGTGAACATTTGCCCAGTATACTTATCATATGTACAAACACCGTTTTCCCATAAATCTTTTAGTTCATCTACCAACGGCCGCAAATAAACATCAATAGACTTTCCTGGATCTTCGGTAATTAATAGAGTCAACATCATGTATTCTTTTTTCATGCACTTCCAAGGCGGCAGATTATAAGGAAACACGACGACCGACCAAGTGCTGTGGGTTTGGTTTAGAACCCCGAACGGATTAAATCCGTCGGTGGCAAGTCCCAATCTGACGTTTCGTGAGTCAGCTGCAAAATCAGGGTACATCCGATCGAATTCTTTCCATGCCTCTCCGTCGGCAGGATGTCTCATCACATCGTCATTTACCCGTCCTTCTTTATGCCATCTCATATCGGTTGCGGTATGCATTAACATGTACAATCGCTGCAACATAGGCTTCAATGGAAGATAACGCATTATTTTTTGTGGAATCTTGGTCTTTCTATTTTGTGATGTCATTTTAAACCTCGGCTCATTGCATACAGGGCATTTATCCAATTGTATGTTCTCCTTGTAGAACAATATACAATTATTTACACATGCGTGAATCTTTTCATACCCCAATCCGAGACCCTTCAACATTTTTTGGGCACTTTTATGATCTTCAGGTAAACAATTATCCTTTGGAAGCATCCTCTTGATAACTCCCAAAAAGTAATCAAAACACTTGTTTGACAAACGAAACTTCATCTTGCCATGCATCAACTCCACAATTGCCGTGAGCACCGAAAAGTTATCGCAACCCGGATATAATTCTTGCTTGGCATTTTTCAATAGTTTTTCATAGTTTTTGAATGCGTCACTGTCCATGGTTGGACGACCGTCATCTCCCCCTTCCTGATTGGTGTTGGTCGAGGCATATGGATAAACATCATTTAGAATATCCATAACTTGTTCATTAGGATCCACATTAGATTCAACAGTCTCCACTCGTGTCACGTATGAAGATGAAACTTGGTCTAATCGTTCTCCATGATGAAACCAAGTAGTATAGGTCTCCATCATCCCATGTCTGACTAAATGAGATCGAACATTTTCGAATGTCTCTCTCATTGAGTTGTTACACCTTCTACACGGACATCGGATATGAGTTGAACTTGGGTTGTGTCTAGTTGCGATTTCAATGAACTCATGTATTCCATCCAAGTACTCAATAGCACATCTATTCGGATTCTGTATCCACTGTCTGTCCATTTTGTCTGCAATCCAAATAAAAGTACAAGAATTACAACAACTTCATCAACTATTGTCTTGCCACCTTATTGCTCCGGTAAGGGCCTATCCCATTCAGGAATGCACAGTTATGTGCCGTAATTTACGATTCCAATGGATTAAATTTCGATGTGGGTAAATTTCGGCAGCATCTCCTTACAGTTCTTCAAGTGCACCCCGTAGATACATAATATCCACTGTGTACTCGAAGAACATCAGGAAATGTTACCAAAATTTCCACTATCGAAACCTAATCCGTGAACCGCAAACTACAACACATAACTATGCATTCCCAAACTGTCCAAAAAATGGGACAATTCAAGAATTAATTGAACCGCAGTCATGCTTTTGCATCCATGCACGAAATCCAAATAATTCTCAAACGGGAAACTAAGCTTTTCTTGAAAAAAGTGTACGAAGTTAAATAGTATTAACTTCGTACAACACAAAACAATTTTGTACTTGATGTACAAAAATATGTGCATACAAATAAATTAAATCACAATAATTAGTGAAACTAAATAAAATAGATAAAAAATATTAATACTTCTACACTATAATGTTGATGGCCTTAGTTTTTATTTGTTTATACTAATTATATCATAGAATATACATATTCTAGTTAGTTACACTTGAGTAATTTTGGTGGTGAGATAAATGTACTGTTAGAATATGAACACAAGTGTACGTGTATTTTGGCTAGATATTGGTTTTAAAAAATCTTATTGAAAGATGTTTTGGTTGTCTTCAAGTTTACAAAGGATTGAGACTGAAAATGAATCATGAATTACTTACTTGTATTCAAATTGGAAGACGATATTGATTTTCTACAAGGATTTAATATGAGAATCGTAGCCATTGTTTATGTACATAAGTATGGCATATGCTCACAAAAATCAACCCGCTCATTATTGAACTAAAACTTGTTGTCTTAGCATTGAGAATTTAATAGTGATGATAAGATTAGCTTTGAAGATCATGGCTTTTGTAGGTTTTCTATATAATTCTTAATTACCTACGGTGCATTGGATTTACCCTCAATTCAACCGTATAGTACAAATTAAGGAAATTTCAAGGGGAAACCAACATTTCTTACAATTTCTTCTATGTAAATATATAAGTTAACCCATATGCAAAATTAATAAAGATTACTTCAAAATTCAATCTCACAAAACTCCACCATTACCAAAAAAGGGCATAGCAAGTAGGCAAAGGTACATATGCAAAATGAAGAAAATACCTTCAAATTCGTTCTTCAATGGTAATCGTAAACAAAAATCTTGTATAAAACAAATTTAGTAGTTTTAGTTTGAATTCTCAATCCAAAGTTACATATATAAAATCAAATCACTTACCGGATAGAAAAAGATTGAGGAAGGGAGAGAATTGGAGAAGGTTTTGAAGAGAGATGGGGGAGGTAGCTGCTGCAACTAGTTTGCAGTTTCTACCTCTCAAACTGAGTATAAGTGGTAAAAAAAGTCGTGGACTTTGCGTGACGTAGGTGTCCCTGCGTCACGCAAAACATATTTGTGTGACGCATGCTCACAAGCGTCGCGCAAACACCTTTGCGTGACATAGGTGGCGTCGCCCAAGGATGTTTTGCGCGACGCTCGTGAACATGCGTCACGCAAATATGTTTTGCGTGACGTAGGTGGCCCTGCATCACGCAAAGTCAAAGAAAAACGCGGCAAAGGCATCTTGGTTTGGCGCCAAAATCTTGCGCGACGCACCAAACGTCTCGCAAACGAGCTTTGCGCGACGACACTTTGTGCGACAAAGAAAGACGTCACGCAAAACATTTTTGCGTGACGTTGGTGGATTTACGTCGCGCAAAACGGTTTTGCGTGACGTCTTTCTTCATCGCGCAAAGTGTCGTCGCGCAAAGCTTGTTTGCGCGACGTTTGGTGATGTGCGTCGCGCAAACATACTTTGCGCGACGAATTTGGCTGCATCACGCAAGTTTCCGTCGCGCAAAGTGTTTTTTGTACTAGTGTGTTAAATGAATTGTTTTTCAAGAGTGATTGCATTAAATTTACATTTGCATTGGTGTTCGAATTAAATTTCTGCACCACCACAGATGAAGGAAAGTGCTAGAACGGTCACCTACACAAGAGAACAAACAATCGTGAAATTCCTAAAGTATCGGTGTGGTATCGGTGTGGTACCGGCCAAAAGTTCTTGACAGCCAAGTTAGTATTGTTAGAATTTGATGGTGTATATGTATGTTTGTAATTTGTATATTTGAACAAGAACAAAATTGTATCAGAGTTGAATGATATAGAGGAAGAATATAGACTGCAATTCAAAGAATGTTACTCTGCAAATCTTATTCATTCAGAGTGTAAGAGAGAGAGACTAAAAACCTTATGACCTCAGCTATCGTTAGGTTACATAGTTGAGGGAGGATTCTCTTTTACATCATGAAATCCTAGCCATCCATCCTACAACTTATAAGCTTAAGACATATAACTCTTCTTAGACCTATAAGTCATAACAAACAAATACAATTAAAAATATCCACCTGGCAATATGAGCACAAGCCAATTTTAGAGAGGCGTTATTCCTATCCTTTATCTTCCCACCCACCTTTTTATGAATTTTTTAATTACAAATTTGTCCATTTGTAAATGACTTAGTTACCCCCTTTTGCATTACATTTTTTTTTTTTATAAAAAAGAACAAAAAAGTTTGGGAGTGATAACTCTCATGCTATGTTTAGAAAATTTATCTCCCTTAAACCCTAACTCGTCATTCCCATCTCCTTTCATTCAAAGAAAGCAAAAAGAATGAACTTAGAAGATGATGTTTCTATGGAAGGAGTAAATGATTATGTCTCTGTCAAAGAGGTAAAAGATAATTTTATGTGGGTCATCTTGATTTGTGACATGTATAGCTCTGTGACTTTTATTTGAATTTGCACTAGGTTAGGGTGCAATTTGTTTCACATTTTCCTATGAGAATTCCTGGAAAACTGGAATTCGTTTTCATTAGGTTAAGGTAAATTTGTTACAGAAGCCAATTCCCATATAGAGCGGAGGGTCCAGAGAGGCAATAGTGAGGGCAGGGGAGGTTCCACCAACGGCGTCACAATCTTGCTGGCACTGCTGCATTGCAGCGACGGCCGCGATTCGTCTCACTACTGCTGCTGCTATTCCTTTTTGCTGACAGCTCGCCGTTTCTCGGCGGGGTGGTTCTGCTGCTGCTGTATCCGAGCAGTGGATGACTATGCCTGACATGGACCATATTATTGCATCATGTTATGGTGTGGTACTTATCCACCTATCGGATGTACAATGTCTTACATTTTTACCTCTTAGAACAGAACCTATACCACTAGCAGCACGTAAGGAGATCGCCATTGGATTCACCAATCATCATTTTGTGCAGGTATGTATATAAGGATTTATTGTTGGAAATTTTTGCAGGTGATCTTTTAAGGATTGAATGCATTTATTTAAGTTATAAATTTCTTGTATTCTAATTTAATTAAGTTGTACTTTTATGCAGGTGTTCTTGAAATTAGGTCATCCAATTCCTCCTATAGCGACAAATTGGGAAAGATACTGTGAACCATGGAATTTAGAATAGGCTACTCCCTACATTGATCGTATACAACAGTTCAAACTCATTGTAGGATCTACTATTATAACTAGAGAGATCGTGGAGCTTGGCGAAAATTGAAGCTGATATGCAGCGCCACCATGCTTATCCGTCGGACAATTCCAAATTCAATTCATAGTATTTTTTTTCCAGTAAACTCCCGCATTTCGATGCTTTTCTGTATTTTTCTGACTAGATTGCTCTTGGTTTGTTCCTCAGGGAATATGAATTGGGATTTTTTCTGTATTGTTTTGCTTTAGAATTCGTGCTTTTCTTTTAGATCCAATTGACCACCTTGAAGACAAGAAGAACAAAAACAAACAGGGAAGATCACCTTGGCATGACAAAGTTTGCACAAATCACTTACAGCATACCGGTCCGTCGAATGGCATCAGAAGAAAATGGCATTAACAGTTTGGATTCCTAGAGAAGAAGGGTAATTTCAACAGAAGATCATCCATAAATGCTGCTTAAATCCAAAGTTAATATATGATGTGCTCGATTACAATTTTCGGAAGATAACTCTCAAATATCTATAATAGAAAAACCGAATACAAGACAGCCTTATGAATAATGTTATCGTATTGGGCTACAATTGGGCATTCTGTTCCTTCTATCAAAGAGTTAAATATGACGCCTCTTTAACTTTCCTCCGTTGTCGTGGCGCCTTCTTTTGCCCACCTTGAACACCGTTTTGGATTTCTTACTTACCCCACCAGCAGGCTTCAATGCAGCTATTCTTTCATTGACAGCATCCATGTCCACATCTGTTAGAAGCATACAACATCCACATGGTTAAAGTTGAAAATAGCGGACAAATAAATTAATTGATGCTGAGTAGCTAGAAAATACTATATGTCAATGACAATGCGAATTGATATGCATCTCAAAAGGACACTCAAATTTGAATTTGGAAGGGAAACATGGTTTTTTTTCTATTTTCTTTTTTTTTCCGGTTTTTAGAAGGTTTGTTTATATTCTTTTTTTAAGATAAATTTATCTCTAATTATATATAGGGTTATTTTAGGAATAATAGTGGGTGGGAAAATAACATTTTAATTTTTTAACTTTTTATAGTGGATATAAATATAACGTGGGTGGGGAAATAAGACAACACTCCCCTTTTAATACATTATAATTGACTTAGTAATACAAAAAATTAGCACCAATTTATAGATCAACACTCCCCTTTAAATTATTAACTGATTTCACCAAGCTCTCTGAGATAGTTGAATTAATCCTTTGCCAGTGCTTTTGTAAATATGTCTGTTATCTAACCACACCCTTTTGAATTGCTTCTTTGATGAGATGGTACCTTCTGTTGATATGCTTAGTTTTCTAGTGAAATATAGGATTTCATTGGCGATGGCAATTGCGGAAGTGTTGTCATATTTCAGTGGAGTTGCCTCAGTTTGAAGCTCACTAAAATCTTTCCAAAACAAACCTAAGCCAAATGGCTTGAGCAGTTGCCTCTGATGCACTGATCTACTCTACTTTAGCTGTTGACAAAGCTACACAATGTTGCATCACAGAAGCCCATGAGAACATTCCATTTCCAAATGAGAAAGCATACCCCAAGGCACTCCTCATGTCATCTTCTAAATAACTCCAGTCACTTTCACAGTATCCAATCAACATTGCTTCTAACGGACATACAATATACAAACATCGTTGTTGTTGGTGTGATTGATGACCGCCATCAAGGTCGTGTCACTTCCTTACGGACAAAGTAAGTGTTATAATACTCGAGTAGCAAGAGCGTAGATGAAGAAGCTGCCTTTGATATGCACGTCTAGTAAGATGAGTTTCAGTCAAGTGCTTTTTATCTTGCGATAATCGTCATACACTGCATTGTAATCTAATGTTACAATCCTCAATAACTCCCAGGATTGCAATCTTGTTTTGACTCCATGACCTGGTTTCAAGAAGTTTTTGCAACATTCTAGTAAGGCTTTAACAAAAGGGTCAGTGAGATTAGCATAATTCCTAACTTTGGTTTCTGATAATGAAAATCGATAAAAATGATCCTTAAATTTGCTACTGTAAATCATTTTGGTCGTCTAAAAAAAATCTGTCAATATCTTCGTTAAGTGAAGGGATTGATATACCTAAAAAAGGTAGTATGTGATCTTTCACATGACAATTTACCGAGAATATTGACAAACTTTTACAAAACGACCAAAATGATTTACGGATGACAAACGCAGAAACCACTTCTATCGATTTTCATTATTAAGAATTAAAGTGAAGAGTTATACTAATTTCAAGAATCCATTTGGGTAAGAAATCTTCTAGTAATTACAAAAACAAAAGTACAAACATATTCCATTTACTTTTATCGAAAATGATTTCCCTCTTTGCAGTCAAAGACATAACCCCATTTGTAGCATAAAAATACAAGAACAAATTGTGGCCACACACTCTGCCCTACACGTGACAAATTTATACGAGGGATGAGACTATGGAAAGGAATAAAAGTGAAATGTAATTAACCCATGACAGTCATCAACATGCGACAAAACTGAAATTTCAGTCCAAGGATCAATGAAACAAAAATGCAATTTTCCAAGAACGCGATCGATGATGAGCAGCTTAGAGTGACCTCAAATTTTAGATGAATTTCAATTTGCCACACGAAACATAAATTGTTGTTGCAACTGTCGCACCTCATGAACACAAGGCTTTAACCAACTACGTGAAGACAACTACCACGTGACCAAAAGCTAGTTGGCGATAAGACAAATTCTGTATCGATCAACTGCTTGTTATGAACTAGTTATATTGATGGGTAGGTAGTTCAACTAAACTACGTGACCAACAAACAAAAAAGACTACCAAATAATTTACACGCACATCAATCACCTGCAAAAACAACTCTGGAATATGGTGTGATATATCTTCAGTTGTTTTGAGGTCTCAATTAATTGTGGCAACTAAAAAGAACCAATGTAAAGTGTCACTCATTTCTTCTGTCCTCTCTCATCATATTCTTTTGACACTGTCGCCGTGAACAAAAGCCACAAATCCTTCACTTGCTAGTGTCGTAATTGCAGTCCTCAGCTGAAATGCCAACAAAAGCATAGCCATCAGCATGCCAATTGTGTGTTTGTAGAGAGAGAGAGAGAGAGAGAGAGAGAGAGAGAGCAATACACTAACATCATTGAGGTGGAGTTCGCCGCCAGAGCTCTGCTGCTTCAGCTCCTCCAGCAGCTGCAGGACATATTAAACACATCAAGATGTTGTTTATAAGATAGTTATATGACTCTAGTTTGTACATCTTGTAAATAAGCACCTCTAACAAGCGCATTGAGGGTCCCCCAAGTTGCATCTTCTCCATAATTATGTTGCGAGCTGATGATACCAGACTTTCTCGTCTCATTCTTTCACTTGCCGAAATTCCAGTAGTGATAAGATCCATGTCGATCGTTCCTTAAGAACAAAGCACAAGTAAAACATGATGTTAAGCTGTGTTTGTCTTCAGGGAAAGTACCATTAAGAAAAAGCGGACACAAATGCTGTAAATACCTGTGGAGTGATCAGTTGCCGATTGCTGCATTGCAACTTCCAGAAGCCGAAATGCCTCAATAACATCATGCTTCTCAACCTGCACTCATCAGGCCATAATTTTATTGATTTTATTCCAGATAAATATATTGTGAACTGTTAAGATACAATGCAATCTTTGCTAACCGATTCTGAGAAACGGATGCGAGCTAGAGCTTCACTAAGTCGTATCAAACTCTCAATCTGCCTGGGTGTTGCTGTTATCACCTGTCAAAATCATCAATTAATTGAATATGATAGTCATCCCAGCTTTTCACTTTTTATTTAACGAAAAAAAACACAGAATGATTGATGCAAGAATTGACGAATTTATTTGGAGATCTAGGTCAAAAGCACCAATCAATGTATTCCGCAAATAAAGACAAAAACATTTTGCATCAAAGAAAGAGATGAAATGAAGAAATTGCAAAATGAATCTTCACTTGATAGGGAAAAATGATACATTGTATGAAAATATTGTCACAAGTGTATAACTATATATTATGTGAACATTCTTCTATAATTTCTGGACCTAGAATATATATGATAAGTACCTTGTATTAAAATTGATGTAAATTTACCTTTTTGCCACTGCCTGGAAAATTTCCTCTCCTCCTCAACTCAACATAACCTCTAGTCAACTCTTCAGCAGCCTCATCAGATAATTGTGGGTGAATATGCTTTCGGGCATAGCCCACATATGCAGTCAACGTAGCAATGTCTAAGACATCCTGCTGTACGCTCTGCAATTGGAGACATGGAAATTTAAAGATAGACCAGATATGTGCTAAAACTAGTCCTATAAATATTTACCAAAAAAAAAATAGTACTTAGATGAGAGAAATCATAATTCACCAGACCTCAGGATTCTCAAAGTGTAATGCAACAATATGCTTTGCGAGGCGTCTGTCTGTATGCTCATCAGCCTTGTCAAGGAGTAAGTAGATCAGATCGAACCTGAGAAAAACTAATGATCAGAGAGCAACTCAAAACCATTACAATAGAGACCTCGAATAAACTATGCAAGAAAACAAGTTTGACATTCTTTTTTTTAAGTCTTCTTTACACCAAAAGTTAACAACAATTTCCATAATAGATAACTTTCACAAGTATGCAAAAAAAAAACAGTTTGACATTCTTTACAACAATGTCTTTAAATTAGATGAATGTATGCAAAACCATTGTTAAGCCGTAGTTTAGGCCTTTTTACTGTGCTAGAAGCATGTCATGTGTATCTTCTCACCTGGATAATAAGGTAGGAGGAAGGTGTATGTTGTCAATTACTGATAAGCGAGGGTTATAGCGTGAACCACTTGGATTTGCACAAGCCAAGACCGAAGTCCTAGCATTAAGGGAAGCAATAATTCCTGCCTTCGCTATTGAAACAGTTTGCTGTTCCATCACCTGGGGGAGTATTGAGTATATTTAGAAATAAAGCCATCAAAGGGAAATTAGTTGCATTGTGCACAAAGGAATACTAGAACACAGCCCTGATAATATACTAAGTAGTATACTTAATGCCACTTAGCATACTGATACTGTTCTTGCGTCTCTGATTAGCCAAAAAGAAGAAATTAAAATGTCCAACTTCAAAGCATATGATTGGATCTACAAACTGTCATATTAAACTTGAAAGCATATAATCTGGATCTTCACATATCACTCAACATGATTTCGACGACAAAGTGTCCAAACTTAAAAAGAAAAGATAAGTTTATAAGCATTTGAAAAAATGCACATTCCTCCCACATATTTGAGAAAAAAAATTAAAGAATAACCAACCTCATGTAGCATGCTCCTCGCACTATCAGACATTTTGTCAAATTCGTCAATGCAGCAAATGCCTCTATCACTCAAAACTAAGGCTCCACTCTCTAAAACCTGAACAGTCATAAAATGCCTCCACTCAACTTCATGTGTTTTCATGAAATACCATAAGATAAAGTTTTTTATAAACAAAAACATACTGTTTCCCCTGTTTCAGGATCTTTCGCAACATAAGCAGTCAATCCAACGGCAGAACTCCCTCTTCCACTAGTGTATATTCCGCGAGGCGCTAACTTGTGTATGTACTGGAGCAGCTGGGACTTGCTGGTTCCAGGATCACCAACAAGAAGAATATTAATATCACCACGAAAGCGAGCACCAGATGGAAGCTTCAAAGCATTCCCACCAAAAAGCTGCATTTAGGCCATTTAAAAATAAGAACCAATTTTGAAAATAATGAAAGAGAAACTACTTTTTTTAACTACAGCTGACGCAACTCCGTACCGACGCCTCACTACTACTTAATTAATTAACGGCTAAGCGATTTAAACATTTAAAGCACCTGGCAAAGAAGGCCTTTTTTTACATCATCTAACTCCCAGATGTTTGGTGCTAAAGACCTTGTTAATCGATCATATATATCTGGCTGTTTTGCCAGCTCTTTCAATTGTTCCACCTGAAATTTCAGCAAGGATATCATTGATACAGAGAATACAAGCAAAGTCTGATGTGACTGCAAGTGAAGAAGATAGTATACATTGGTTACCTTTTTTTCATCAAAAAGAATCTCTTCTGAGTTTCCAACCAAGGTATTGTCAACTTCCACTTGATCCTCCGCCAGCATTCTTGACTTATCAGATTTTTTTATATGCAGACAATCAATGTAAGTCTGCAATCAAAGGAAAAGGATATTTATATCCAGAACACCTTACTGAAAAGATCTTGAAATTTAACAGAGAAAAAGATAGAAACGTGCCTTGAACAGTGATTTTACAGTTCTCTGTGTTGGTCCAACTCTAACAGTCATAGCCCTGTATATCCCAGTAACCTATGGGAAAGGAACACATTCAAGATAAACAAACAAGATAGGTATCTTACGGTCATACAAAGGGGTACAATATGGACTTACCTCAATTCTGTCTCCTGGTTTTCCAGCATCAACTAGTTTGTCATGCATCAACAAGCTCACTGTATGTGGTGTCCCTCCTTCAGGGATCTCATCAGGAGTCTCCTGGAGCCTCACAATCTGTTTATCTGTAAACCTGATTGAAAAAGCAGAACCCATTAAAGTGATTTCTTTGTAAAACTCTAACTCCAAACTGTAAAGGTCACTTTCTCACATCAGTTTATTTCACAAGTTTTATTCCACACTATTTCGCCTTTCGGTTGTACTTTTCAGAATATAGCCGTAATGTTTTCTAATATAGTCGTAATGTTTTCTAACTGACTTGATCTGAAGCCTAAACCTATAGGACAAAGGCTTTAGATGTGATTGTTTGCCCATTTCAGCCACAATCATGACTAGCACAATCTTTAGAACTTTGCTTCAGTTTAAAAACAATTGTGCCTCTTGAAATTTTTATTCTAGTGTCAATCTTTTATTGCTAGCATTCAAAAGCCCATTTTTACACAGGAGTCCATGTTCCACTAAAACTTTAAAATCATATACATCTCAAATGCATCAGTTGTTTAAGAAAAACTGCAAAAAGAAAGGAGACCCCTGGAGATGCAAAAGGTGAAATTACACAGAACAAACATATTAAACAACTTAACAAAAGATATTAACCCTTGATTACCTGCATCGATTATGAACAAGTGTCATGGAATTCCTGGCTTGACACTCTTCCTTCAAGCATATTGTAGGCTCAGATATTCTCCCTGATAGCACTCAAAAATTCAGCATACAAAAGAGAAATCAATCTAAATTAAATTTAAGCAAATAAGCATGTGATCTCAACAAGGTTACCTTTCTCTACGGGAAGAGGGTCGGAGTAGTAGCCACACACGAGGCATCGAAATATTGCTTCCCTTATCTCTGGTATTATTGAACTAGACCGAATAATCATTCCCTTCAACGAAACCATCCTCTCAATGTCTAGTAGTAGATATACTCAAGTCAGTCCATATTTCCATATACACATTACATTGATCATCAACAAACACAAACCCAAAAGCAAAAGAGAGAAAATTGGATTGCAAACACAAGTAGATGCTGAAAACTAACCAGATGGGTTGAGATTTCTCATCGATGTGGATGTTTTGAGATTATAAATCCGAGTTTGGATGTGCTTTTCAAACAACGGGTTTATGATGGGCAGCATTTCCATCAAAACAATATCAAAAATCGCAAGAACCTCGAGTGGGTACCTGACCATCTTCGCATACAAGTCGGAATCATAATCAAACACATTGCGTGCATCAACATTAAGCGAATCATCTTCCATCTCAATAACACTCTTGATGGCCTCAATGTACTTCCCTTCTGTAAGGTACTCACTCTCCGTATTCCACTGCGACTCATCCCGAAAATTCTTCAGAAACCTAACGATCGCCACCTTAACGTCGTTCACGCTGATATTCGTGCCCCAGACAAATGTGGGTCGGTCCTCATCCATGCCATACCCGTCGCCGCCTTCAGAAGATGGCGGGACATCACCGTCGGTGGAGGAGGGGGTCGGGGCAGGGCCAGCACTATGGCCGTTGGCGCGGCGCGTGCCCGTTGGGGTTGTTTCGGATGCGGCGAACCGGGACCGCTGGGCGCGCGGGGTGTCAAATTCCGAGGGGGTAATGGATCGACGGCGCCTGCGGTGGGTGGCGTCCGCCGGAGAGGAGAAGGTGTTGCCGATTGGGCTCGATAAGGAGTCATCGGGAGAAGAAGGCCCTGTTGAGATTTGACATCAAAATCAAAAAAAGAAAAAAGAAAAAGAAAATGAGATTTACAGACCCATGAAAACAACCGAAGTTCGAGAGAAATAGAGAGAGAGGAAGGGGGTTACCGTTGTTGAAGTCCGCCGGAGAAGAATCGGAAGCCATGGCTAGAGAGAGAGAAGGGGAAAGTGTTGGCCCGTTGGGGTTTGGAGGGTTTGGTTTGGGCAGCGCAGAGTGTTGCTATGCTTGGTGGGTCGGATTTTGGCGCGAAGATGTGATGATTTTCCCGCCAGAAATATAGTTGGCTTGGATGGTTCTTTTGATTTGTTTTATGGGCTCAACTTCGATGGGTCTGAGGGACACCAATTGGTGGATCAAGGATCGTAGAGTCCAATACACCTAAATGCATAAATTTATGAATTTAGTATTGAGCCTCTTAAACTCATTTTTCCTAATCTCTTTGTCCATTTTCCTCCCTTCCTATTTAAACGGTTATGTTTAAGTAGCGTCAGCATCTCGTATTGATTTTTTTATAGAGAGATAAAGACAAAAAAGGAAAGTGTGAAAGGAGAAGAGAGGAGGAAATTAGGAAGAGAGAGAATTCTACTCCTTCTCCCTTAACCCCCTAGAAGTACATGTCTCACTATATAAACCTTATTTTTGTCCATTCAGTCAAATAGACAAAACCTTGAATTGAGTGATGAAGTAAAACCGTTCCAGATGGAAGAAGTCGAGTAATTTTGTAAAGTGGGTGAAGGACAAAGCCATTTATTTGGCTTATAATTCGATGGGAGAGGACAAAAATTGTGGGAGCTTGAAAAAGGTTCATTAACGGAGGAATATCTTGTAAGTTGGTTTTTTTTTTTTTTTTAACAAACGATTTTATCTATATTAACGGGTGCAGGAGTGGACTAAGCATCAAAATGAGCTAGTAATAATATGGTTCAAATTCGCCTTTGCGCAAGAATCGAACCTAAGACCTCTCATTTACAAGTGAAGAAGAATACCACTAGACCGTAGTACTAAGTGATTGTAAATGGATTTTAGAAAATAGGATTTTTTAGAAATGGGTTGCCACCAGTTGGTGAAACCATCAACTCTCCCTTGGTGGAAGGAGAAGGAAGGGTGGGCAAAGGAAGAAGGAGGGGTGGCCGATGGGGGAGATGGCAGCCATGGCTGCTCTTCCACAAGGGAAGGAACAACAAAAGAATATACTACCTCTCTCATTTGTGTCACATTAGAATATTTAACCGATTTTTTATGGAGCATAGTAAGAGAAAAAAAAATGAGTTTTACTAAACAAAATGAGAGTGAGTTTGAGTTTTAAGAGGCATTGCCGTAACTAAGTATTTTTTATGCCACTTATAACCATCTTCTAATGTTTCTAGACGTAGTTTTTTTGTCGCAAAGTTTTTTACTCCTTTAACAAACATTACCATAAGGTATTAGGCTTTCTAATTTTTCTTTTTTTAATTAGATGCAATGCAAATTTGAATTACATATGTGTGTGTAACTTGAAGGTTTCTCTGTGGATTGAAAATTTAACTTACGAGGCACAACAATATTATAACAAAAATTGTATGTACAAAGGAGGTAAATAAAAATAAATAAAGAACCAAAAGGCCCAATTGTGGTCAGTGTGACTGGTGTGGGTACAATCCAAATTCTGAAAACTAGAGTTTTGAGCCGTGAAACTATTGGATGTTTTCCAGTTGAGAAGGGGGGCTTTAACTATAATTAGTTTATGTCCATCCCTCTCTTCTGTTGTTTTATTTTATTTATTTATCTCAAAATTCGTAAACACTCTACTGAAAAAGCTTACCTTTTAGTTGAGAAATTATTTTAGAACAATCACGTAATTTATGCCCACTACCCTTACACCAAAACGGTATCTAAATTACATATTAATATAATCTTATTTGTCAATTAAAAATCAATAAAATTACTATTATACCTTTTTATACATAACTGAAAGAAAATATCAAAAAAGACAAAAATGTGAGTTAAAGTAATTTCGCAAAACAAGTTTTTGCTGTTTATTTCTGAACCTTACAACCATATCAATCTATATATACCCTCAACTCTCGCTCTCTCTCTTTCCCTCTCTCATCTGCACCCACATCTACTTTTTCCACTTTTTGTAACTTCCAATTCACTAGTATTTTACATTAATTTAATTTAATTTTAAAAAAAATATCATAGACAGTGTGTGTGCTACATGTAGTATTCATAAAACTAAATTTATCATCGAAGTGTACGGTCACTTGGTCTTTTACATTTTGTTTGTTACAGCATATTGTCTTGAATGGACTAACTTCAGAACTAAGCTGTGTTAGCTTGTTATGAACTAAGTAATATAATAATAGCAAAAAGTTTGGTGCATTGCAGAACTAAATCACAAACTTTTGAGAACCAAATTTTTATCATTTTTAGTTCACTTTTGCCTTAAAAAAAAAATCTAAAATTTAATACAGAAAAAAAAAGGGCAATTAGCCACAATAAACATAATTTGTCATTTTGTTACCTAAATAATTAGTGTTTATTATATCATCATTATATCATTGTTATGTTGTTGTTGTGTCGTCGATATATGATTAATATATCGTTGTTACAAAAAATAATCATTTATGTAAACCTCGAAATATCTAAACTACGTATTAATATAACCTTGTTTAGCAACCAACAACCAATGGAACTACTATTATATCCTTTTAAACATAACTAAAAAAATTTAAAAATAACAAAAATGTGGGCATTAAAGTAATTTCACAAAACAAGTTTTTGCTTTTTTTTGTTCTGAACCTCACTATCTCATCCTATCAATACCCTAAACTCTCTCTCTCTCATCTGCAACTTTTTTCCATTTTTTCTAACTTCCAATCCACTAGCCACTTAATACTACAGTTTATTGATATTTTTCTTTACTTGTAAGTGAGAGATCTTAGGTTCAATTCTCGCTAAAGGCGAATTTGAACCACATTACTGCTAGCTCATTATGAGGCAAAGTCCACCCCCTCCCTTTTAGTGTAGATAATATTGTTTGTCCAAAAAAAAAAACTTCCATTCCACTAATTTTTTACGCAATTGACATTAATTTAATTATTATTTTTTTAAATAAATAAATCACACAATGTGTATACTATATCTAGTATTCATAAAAATAAGTTATTCATCACGGTTACGTGGGCTTGTACGCTTTCATTGTTACGGCATATTGTCTTGAAGTGGACAAGCTTCAGGACTAAGTCGTATTGGCTTTGATGCAGGATAGGAAATAAAAGATTCATTTGGCATGGAAGCACAATAAATTATTGGAAGACAGATTTATATGCTGGAATAAAGAGGGTACTTCGATACAAATGGCTGATAAGATTAATTTCAAGACGTTTTTATGGCTAATCATAATAGCCAGTGTGTTTTTATGGCTGATAATAGCCTTTGTTTATGTAATTATTAGGTTTAAGTGTTTTTATGTTTATTGCCTTTTTAATTTCTAAATGTAAGTTACAAAATGGTTATAAAAATCATTTCTTTATGTAAGATGAAGGAGTTGGACGTTTTTGTTGGTGAATGAAATATTCAGAGAGATTTCTATCTCATATTTGTGCCTTTCTCTTGTTTAAGAGTCTGCTGATTTGTTCTTTCAAGTATCTACGTTGTAAGCTGGTACTAGAACCAAAGTTTATAAGGTTTTCAGGCATCTACTCACATTAGGAGGTAGTGGACGCTACCTATCTATCATATCTATCATTTTACTTCGTTTCTATCCGTTGCGCCCTGCATCAGGCTTATCATGGCCTAAGTAATATGAGAATAGTAAAGGATTTGGTGCATTGGCGAACTAAGACACAAACTCTTGAACCCAGATTTTTTTTCATTTTTAGTTCACTTTTGCTTTATAAAAATAAACTCTGAAATTAATAAAGAAAAAAAGGGCAATTAACCACAATAAACATATTTTGACATTTTGTTGCAAAAATGATCAATGTTTATTATTTCTGATTATTCATTGTTGTATTATCGTTATGTCATTGTTCTGTCGTCGATATATAGTATATTGTCTTTACTCAAAATGATCACATCAAAATATGTTTATTATGACTTTTTTCCCAACAACCACATTCCTCGTCGAATGTTTACCATGGCTATCGTCTTTCTCGAGTGCTCGTGTTCATGGATTATTCCAGTTTCACAATCACTATTCGGTCAGGTACTTGATAAATTTGCTTTTTAAGTCAAATACTTCAAAGATTTTGCAAGAGCCCACGGAAGCCATCTAATACCCAAATCTTGGATAGCAAGAGACCTCAACATATATTTGATTTTACAGCTGATTATGCTTAAAACATAACATAAGCAGTGTTTATTTAAAAAAAAAAAAAGAAAAAACCCAAACTGGCCCTTAGTGTGTGAAATGCATGCTTGTGGCTTTTTTTTCTTTCTATTCTATTCAAATCTAGTATCCAACTTGTGAGAATGAAAACAATACATCCATTTACTTAATACATTCATCATTCAACAGTCAAATATGCAACCAAAAATATAAAATATAAAATATAAAATCTGATCATATATGAACTACATAACCATACTAAGCTCTTAAATAAACAAATAAATAAATAAAAGAGGAGTCAGGATAATGCCACATATAATTGGCACTTGGAGGTGAAATTTGCTTAATCAGTCAAATAAAATATGAGAATCTGTTTCGCAATTTATGAACGATGGGTACTTCTTCATGGTACGTTATGCATTGCTAGGATAAAGTTCAAACATTGTATACTACTCTTGAATTTTTAAGACTTTTAAAATCCTTCACAATCTTAAATTAACTCATCCCGTTAAACTGTCAGAAATGAACCCATCCGACTTAAATTAGCTAAAACTAAATCGGGGAGGGGAGTTGCAGGTTTTGACTCAAGACCTTTGAAACCTAAATTAAGCACAGAGTCTGTTTTGTTGGCTCGATTGTCGCCGGCAGTGCAAAAAAAACATGACAGGGTATGCAAATTGATCATCGTACATGTCCAACACTTGAATGGTTTGTATTTATATTTTACTTATATATGTCATTTCTAGGTTTTGGTTACAGAAATATTCATATTTTTCGTTGAAATTGCATAGGTTAACATTCTGTTTTGTGATTAATTAGGTTTTATTCCACAGTAGCTTCTAGTGGAGATAAGAATAAAGTATTTATCAAATACAGCCAAAAATTAACTCTTAATTTTAAAAATGTCACTTTTTATAAAACATTTCAAATATATCTAAAATTTCACTTAAATAGACACAAATACCCAAACATTTCAAATATATCTAAAATTTCACTTAAATAGACACAAATACCCTCAAATTTAACAATTAAATAAATTAAAGATTTTTTAGCTACTGTCGCCTCAAGCTCCGATCCAACTTCACATTCGCTTCTACACTCCACCACCACAACCCTATCCTCTTCGACCCCATCATCACCGATATTGAGCGCCGCCGCGGTTACCGCAAGTGGGAGCAGCAGAATTTCAATCATGCCTTCAATGCCTTTTTTCTTACTAATATCATTTTTAGTTTTAAATATAAAAATAGTTTTTAAAGTTAATCCACATGTCGTTATATGATTGTATTTGTGAGACCCACGTGGGGCCACATCATCACACTAACAGAGCAATTGACTAATTTTTCACAAAAAAACTAAAATGATCACGATGGACAAATTCAAAGAAAAACTAAAATGATTCATGATAGACAAATTCAAGAACACTACTATTGATTATCTTTAATTGTTAAGGATCAGATTAAGGAGTTATGTCAATGTCAATAATTATTTTGGCTAAAAAGCTTTTAATTTATTTGATTGTTAAACTTGAGGGTATTTGTGTCTATTTAGGTGGAATTTTAGATATATTTGAAAGATTTTATAAAAAGTTATATTTTTGAAATTAAGAGTTAATTTTTGGCTATATTTGATAAATACTCATAAGAATATCATAATGATCATGTATATAGTGTTTATATAAATATGAGACTTATAAAAAGGGATATGCTAACTAGTTTGTGGATTTACAACTTTATGCTGATGTTTTCCAACATAATTTATGAAGGACTTTTGTTAGTTTAATTAAGGAGGTCAAACATTGTTCTAAACTTCTAACTGAAGCACAGATTAAAGCAGCCTTTCTGTAATATATAGTTTTTCATTGAAAAATCAGTACATTAATATATATACACATATTTATATACAATTTTTCATTGTGAAAACCTACTATTTACATGAAGAAAATTAAAAAACGACGTCTTTTAATATCTGTTCATCTAGCTAGGTTAGTCAGTAGTCATTAAAAACAGATTAATTAGATAGGCTAGGAGGAAATTGGGTTAAGAGAGAAGCCATATCCGGCCTTTATCACTTCTCATAGGACTCGTTTGGTATACATGATTGAATTGAGATGGATAAGATAGTACTTCAAGGTATGTTTAAATAAGAAATGAAATTGTGACTAACTTAGAAGTAGGAGAATGATTAGTCAAGAAAAAAACTTATCCATCCAAACATCCGGGAGGATTAGAAGGGATAAGTTTTCTTCATGTCTCCTCTCAAATGAAGAATCATTCTCTCATCTACCTTCAATATGCTTTGAATTTAGAAGGTTATCCGTTCCAAGTCAATCCTCTATACTAAACAAAATGATAGTTTCTCCTCCATGTGTATGTAAAATTAAAGAATAAGAGCAATATATTATATGCTTTCAGGCGTCTTTTGGGTGGTAATTTAATTCATTTGGTGCTTGCATATGGTTCATGACGCATTTCAATGTATCATTTGCTTACAGGATGACAAAGTGTATTAGAACCTAAAAAAGAAAGAAAGAATAAAAATAAACAATCACAATTCACAAACCCTTTTGATCGAAAGCTATAAAGATTGCCCTACCTCATGCATATATTTGTTTTTTTTTTTTTATTCCTTGTTCCTCCATCCAAACTGGCCAACATGTCTTCGAATTGAAGCCTTTTTTCCAACTTTTTCAATTTCATATGACTACAATTGGCAAGTAATCCAGTATGGACTCCTACACTACGAATAGAGACACTGCAATGATCAAAAATAACTTTTATTGTTTATACTCCTGCAATGTCTCTATCTTTTTCCAGTACTAAGGATATATTCCAGAGCTAGTGGCATTTAGAAGTATGTATCTTTTCCTGTATATAATTAATGTGTGAATGTCTTTTTGGCATAAAAGATTAAAAAAAGGGGGTTTGTTTAATTAATTAGTGCTTAAAGTTTCAGTTCACAAGATGCTCCAATTATATGAGTCTTTTTTTTGTACTTCTAATAATAAAATATCCAAACCTTATGATTCCCCTAACTGTGAAAAAAATTAGTATATAATTATATGATACCCACTTTGAATAATTATTAAGTATGCATGTTAGTGCTCCAACAGGATCCTCTCATGGTGAGGATCATGGGGATTCGTGAATCGTGTCCGTTTATCATACAGTGTGCGGTCAGTTTTTGTCAAATACTATTTATGTTTATTTTTAAATAAAAATGTTTAAAATAATTTCTGATCGCACGATGTACGATGAACGAACACGATGAACAGATTCTTGAGATCCTCACCATGAGAATCCGGACTCGTTAGTGCTGCACTTGAGAGAGAGAGAGAGAGAGAGAGAGAGAGAGAGATATATATATATATATATATATATATATATATATATATATTGTTAGAAACTTTATAGAGATATTGAAACTTGTAGACACATGTTTTATCAAGAAATAAATTTTATTTCGAGCAAAAAAAAAATGTTTTTTTCAAGAAAAATAACAAACATTATGTGCAAAATGAATAACAATTAACGTTTCTGACTTTTGTATAATATCGATCCAAATTATTAAAATAAACAAAACCAGCTTTTGATGAGCAGCAATTCCTTTAATTCTATATGGACCATGCTTCACTGCTTCAGGCCTCTGAGATCGTGTCTCTGTATGTATACATTTTCTTGGATGTTTTGGTTAATTGTAAATATATGTAGTTTGATGCACATGCAAAGTACTTGAGATTTTTATAAAACAAAAACATGCTTCACTGCTCCAGACATTGCATCAAACCGGCAAAGAAACGGAAATGCTGGAGAAAGTGGCTTCGAAGTTCATAAACATTTATAGTTTATAAGTATATTAACCTTGAAGATGAGAATTAACGATAAAAAACTATGCAAGAAGACAAATTTGAAAATTTTCCTGTATGCAGATATACATAAACAACATTTCACAGAGAGAATATCACAGAGAACATATTGTAAACATTGAATTTTGAAACAAACATAGGTATATGTAATTAATTAATTAAAGCTCATCTAGCTTCTTCTTTTTTAAATTTATGTCTTTCTTACTTTGGTATATATGAATGTGCTATATATATAAATCTACAATGACACATACCATGTATCTTGCTATTTATATAACTTAATAAGGAGGGGATTTGATCTTTGGTCTCCTTCATTATTTACACTCCAATATTTGGTTGAACATATATATAGTATCCGGGTAATGCTAGAGAGACCAAATATTTTAAATCAAATTGCAAACCAAATGATGTGTCACCAATAAAAAATAAACACGTTAATCAACACTTAATTAGTAATCCAATCATCTAAAACCACATCATTTGGTTTGCAAATTTAGTTTAAAAAATTTGGACTAGTTATGTATAGGAATAAACTCCATATTATAATACGTTATAATTTTTCTAGGTCCTGTATTAAGAAAACTCGCCTCCATATAGTAATTATTGTCAGTAAGTACAAAAATATGCCATGTCACGAATAAAAGTTTAAGATTCTATAATTGTTTGAGACAAATTTATTTTTTAGAGTTGATATCATGCCTTTCAGCTTGCTGATATGTAATATCCATCAACATGGACAAGTTCTTGGTGAAACCATAAAGTTTTCAGCTTCTCAAACATGTTTATAGAGAAGCATTAAAGAGAGTACTACATATATTTATGCAATAGATTTCTAAGATTGGGTGTCATTCTTTTTTCAATGTTACATATATTTTGGAAATTGACGTGCTCCATTAGTAGTTCTTTGTATCAATACAAATTTCGTTAACAAAAACCAAGTAAAAATAAACTTTTTAGCTACACCTCTATTACGTAATAACCTCCAAAAAGTTATAAAATTGATTTGACCAAACATTATGACTATACAGATTTGGATCCTCTCCTGGGCAGAGGGTCCGAATCCTGCTGACCAAGCAACACGGACCGTTAGATCAAAATTCAACGGTTACAAACAGAAGGACCCTCTAAAAGTTATAATAATTATAGCCGTTATCCAATGGTCCGTGTTGCTTGGTCAGCAGGATTCGGACGCTCTGCTCAGGAGAGGATCCAAATCCTGACTATACAGAGGTTTTACTGTATAAATAAAAATGGTTAAGATGATCGTATGAAAACTATTATTATTACATAATTAATCATGTATCCTTATTTTTTAATTACAAGAACCAATTACAGAGAATCTAGTTAAGGGTCATCATTATTTTGGGTTAAAGGAAAAATTGCGTACCAGGCATGAAAGCATTAAAAGGAATCAACGGATATGAAGAAGGAAGTTGATGATGATGTGGCACTTGATGATCTGCAGCAGCTGATGAAGTGGAAGCAGTAATATTTGAAGCAGAAGCAGCAGCATTAATAAAATTACTAGTTTGCTTATTCATTACATGCTGGGAGCTGGAACTTTGGCCAGCTGCAGTAGTGTAATCAGGGCCTTGATCATAAAGTATACCTTTGAATACATGCCCCCCGATTACCATACTTGTCTGATAAGCCTGCTGATTGACCGTATCCTCCACGGAGCTCACTCGAACACAGCGAAAATTGGCCATGGAATTCACTTCTGCTGGAAAATTGTTAACCTGTTGATTTTGCCCTAAAATACACAACCCATATTAGCAAGATGAAAAATAATATTTATATTAAAATTGATGTTCATTTTATACAAAGAATCAAGGAAAAATTATATCGATGTGTTTGTCTGAAGAAAGAATTACAATATTCCTAAACAGTGGTATAGTACTAGCTAGTAAGAGTAAAGGGAAAGAACACTGTTAGGGTTAGTACACGGAGATCACATTCGTCAACCTCCTCAAGAAAAAATCATGAACTATACATATGAATTAAATAGTAATACAAGTACCAGATGAAGAGGGATTGGTGATGACGTGTCCAGCTGCTGTCCTCCTAGGGTTGTAGTTTTGCCCTTGATGAAGGTGAGGTGGGTGCTGTGGATCAATAGAAGGAAGCTGTTGGTGATGAGTGTGGCGCCTTCTGTAGACAGGAACCCAAGTACTTTTGAAGTGAGTTTGGCAGTGAAACCCTTTGCTCTTACAGCAAGTCCTGCATCTCATGTACACACACTCCTTCTTTGATTGATTCCCACAGTCTTGGCATCTGGAACCCATTATTTCTTCTTCTCTTCCTCCTCTTCCTTGCCTCACCATCTTAATTTCTTCATCTCTATCTATAATTAAGAGTTGTAACCCTTAATTCTATAATACAATCATTGGAATTTCGATATATAGTTTTGATGATTTTCAATCTGAGTGTTTGGGGGTTTTGGGTTGAATTTGTGTTTGTGGGTTGTCTGAGGCCAGCAGCTTTTTTGCTTGTTAAGTGGTAGACAATTAGTAGTTGTGTAGTTCAAAAGCAGATCAATAGTTGGGAAGTAGTAGAATTGCACCATTAAAAGTAATTCAAGTTGACGCCCCCATCAATTCTAGCTTTAAAGCAAACTCTTGTTCTCACTCCCTCTTCACTGTGTCTTTCAGCAAAGTCTTACCTGGCAGTTGCAAGAATAAAAAGCTACTAGATAGATAGAGAGAGAGAGAGAGAGAGAGAGAGAGAGATCAGAGAGATGTGGAAAAGGTCGGTGTTTCTTTAAACTTTAAAGATAACATTGATGATAATTCAAAAGCATGGTTGTGTTTTGGAAGTGTGTCTTTGTCATGTTGTGAAATTAACAAAGGAGAAAAAGTTTTTGCCCACCATTTTTTACGTTCTCACACCGTTGTTTATTATTTTTGTTTCATTTGCGTTATTTAATTTAAATGTCAGAAATAACAAAAGTGTGCATCAGAAGAAAAATAGTGTAGGAAAACCATTTTTTTTACCAAATTTAGCTCCATCTATCCAGTGGTGGAGTCAGCACGGGATCATTGGTTGTCTTTGACCCCAACAACTTCAAAATCCCCCATATATATTTGTTTGTATATTATATTTGATCCCGATAAACAGCTAAGACAAACTAAATTACAACTCCCTACTCCTACTTCTATTTTCTTCTAATTATATTTGTCCTCCTATTCTCTCTTGTATGAATACTTTAGTTGAAAAGTCTCGGTAGTTGTTAACATTACTTCACAGTATTCTGCATTTATTCTCGACAAACCTCTACAAATAATAATAGTTGTCGACATATGTTGGCATATAGGTATATGTTAACAAGGATTGACAGGTGCCTACTAGGTACTAGACTAAATGGCCCTATAAAGCTTTTTTGGTTGATATTGGTTCACTACCAATTTATAATTTTAAATAATACATGCTTGAGGAAATGTTCTTTTATCCGACAACATGAGTTCTTATGTTTTCGTATTGTGGATCCGAACAATTGATCATGTTGATCCTAACCTAACATGTGATGTTTAGATTCATCATAAACAATAGTATTTGTCTAGCGACGTAAGTCCAACAAAAATATATTATTCTCAGTATTACAAAGTTTTATCGAAGTTATGGTTTACGTCGAAAATGAACTTGAAGACTATGCTAGAGTTGCTCTAACGAGGGCTAATATTTTAATTTTTGTTAGAAGAAACAATATTTCATTAGAAAAACTTTGACCACACAAGACGTCCACAGACACTAAAGTAATAAACTCAAAAAGGAAAGCCCATGTCACACCATATAAGCAAGACTCAAAGCCAAGTTCGTACAGCCCACAATAATCAAAACCCTAATGTAATCTATAACCCTAAACCTTGATTACCACCACGAATCAAGGCCACGTCAGTTACTTATTAGAATGTTTTGTCTATATCTAACTAGTTACATGGAATTTAGATTTATATATCGAGTTAATCTTCTAATTAGGTCCAGATGTGTTAGAACTTTAAAATTCTCTATTATATATTTTATGTTGAAATGCGACTTGACAATGTGAAATTATTAACTGTGAATATAAATCATTGATTATGTTAGCTTTGACATCGAAATATATAGAAGGCTATACAGAATAGAATCACGACACAATTTTTTTCCTCCTAAATATAATTCGTATGTAACTTTATCTCACAACCTATAAGCCAATCAAGTTCCACACTGCTGACAGTTAACATAGGATGCTTACGTTGCTAGGTTGTATGATAAGAGAAGACATTTTTTTGCAATACACATACAACACACGCACATATTTCTTTCTGTTTCTCCTTTCCTTTAAGCCAAAGCATCAAGGAATAGTATCTGATGTCAATCAGTTTAATATAAACAGTACTAATAGTAAATATTGCTACAGCTAACTTGCCTAGAGCCACAAATTTTCTCATTCATCTAAGCCAAGGTACCATATGCAACTATACACAGCCTACAAGTATTTCAGCTTTTACATATATATTCGTCCTTGCACCCGAAAACTCGCAATGATTTCTGACCTTCTTCCTCCTCAACTTCATTAGGAAAAAAGAACGCAGTAATATTTTTAAAACTTTGCATTTCTCTTTTGTCTTGATTTATCTTTTATCTTCTTCTAAAATTTTGCAATAATTCATGGTTTTACATACATGTCTTCCTCTCGTGGTAGTATGGCCAATTTGTTGTAGGGGCCGGGCAGATGGGGCGCCAGCTGTTTCTGGAGTTTGAGAGCATTATATGAACACTAAGTACCAGCAGAAAGATCTTCCACCAACTGTGTCTTAGCTTACTCTTAGTGACCTACCAAGTACTGTTGAACACACCACTCGTCCAAAACATTATCCTTTTGTATTTTATTCTCTCTCAATATTTACCTATTGCAATGAGATAACTCAAGTTGTCACAATTGTGAGTTTTTTTTTTCATTAATTCATTTAATTTTTGTCTAAATATGTGGTTTAAATTCACAGTTAAAAAATGATTTGACAATATAATCTCAAGAAGAAAAAAGCTTGTAATGCATATATTTAAGTAAGAGGTCTCTTCAAATTAGGAATGAAAACTAGGTCCAACTATAAGAGTGAAAAGGCAGTTTAAAGTATATAACGGCATTAATTCCTTTTTTCACAAGCATTACGCAATCAAATTAAGTCAATCTAGAACTCTCCAAATTAGTTTACGACAAAATACTCCAAAGGCTTGGACTAATTAACGGATTGATTTGGGTTAGGTTGGTTCTATTTAGTCCCATCATGTTAAATGATCTAAAATAAGCCCATATAGAAAAGGTATAATCCCAACTTACCCAATTGTTAATTAGACCCATGGTTAAGCCAAGTTAGAATTGGTGTTAAAGTAGCCTAATCAAGTCCTAGTCCGGTGAATTAAACGCCCCCCAAAAGTAAAATTCAATCAAGTTACCAACGAAAGGGGATGGAATTGATGTGGTTTTGGCTGCTGCTATTTAAATTGTCCTGACAAACCGATTTTATTTGGTTCATTGTTGTCACGCGTATGTGCTAAGGTAGGAAAACTTCAATGACGTAGGTGACTCCACTTACTCGATAATCTCAACTTACTCTCACACACCAACATCTTTGTATTTTGGTTCGTCCAACTTCAAATTACTCTCACATGTAACAACATGATTGTGAGAATAAATTCCAACCAATATGAACACATCACGTGTACAACTTATTAAATATATCTACTATGTCCTTCACGGAATACGTAGACCAATAGTTGAACCCCAATGGATTAACGGGTCACATTCTCTATGAAGTTCCTAGAAGCCCAAAATCAACAGGCCCCCCGATCCTAATTCATCGCAAACAGTCCATGTCGATCGCCACTTAACCTATGCAGATCATCATGATATGTAATGGGCTTGCTTATCAATCTCTTAGCATGGCAAGACTTTATAAAGAAACTAGACGCTAGGGTTAACTCCTCAGTTCTCTATAAATAGTGAATGCCAATCATTTTATTCCGGTAATTAAGAATTCTCACTCACACTTTTATTACTTCATACAGTCTTTGTGCCTTACACACCAGTGTTAGTCTAGCTACGTTTGTCTCTTTTCTTGTGTGTGGATTTTCGTCAATTCAATCTAAAGCGAAAATTTGCTCTCAATAGCTTGTTACTGGGTGATCACACAAATCTAATCACTGACACCTTGACTCAAAACAAATTGGGATTGTTTATTTACTGCTTTAAAGAAATGCTTTTGCCATTGAAAACGAATTGATGGCTGAGGGCACTGCTTCTAGTAAGTGACAAAAATGAATAAAAATTTGTGGCAGTAGGACATAATTATGTGATTAGAGAATTGGCCAACTTTCAGCGCCAAATGGTGTCATTTCATGCAAATTAGAGTAGTCTCGAGTGACACACAAAATACAAGCAGAAGATATGTAAAATAGATTAAAGCAAATATGCTTTGTTTGGCATGTTGTATAAGACCATCAGTTAGTACTAATAATACGAAACGAATGTTTGGTGAGCCTTGTATTAAATAAGCACAAGATTATTTAATCCGATCCCACTTGTTGTATACCCTTCACACCCGCTTTTTTATCCCGTTCCAAACCTCTGTATTATTAGTCGGGTGCATCTCTCTCGCTCACACTGGCTCGTCCCTCTCTCGCACACTCTCCTTCAACTCTCTCGCATCGCCTGCTATCTCTCGTCTCCTTCCAGGTTCGTCTTCATCGCCGTCTTCTTTTTCTCTCTTTCTTCCTCCCTCCTTCTTTGCACACACACCTCCCACCTCTCCGTTCACCTTTGATCTCTGACAACAAAACTTTCCATGGGTTGAAGGAGGAAGACGATGATTCAAATTCTTCCGATCTGGGCTCCGACGATGAGAAGGACGACGAGAAAATGAGCTAGGCTCCGATGAGGAAAGGAGCTAGGCTCCGACGAGGAGGGGGATAGCAATTTGAATTTGGCCTCCAATGAGGAAGGGAGCTGGGCTCTGACGAGGAGGGAGACATGAATTCGAATATAGGCTCCAAGTTCTCGACCCTGGCCGCTACTCCTCTGCACTCGGTCGTCGAGGGTGGGATTGATGCACGAGGAAGATGGTGAAGAAAGGAAGATGCGACTGAGAAGAGTCCTGGGTTTTTTTTTTCTTCCTTTTTTATTTTTTATTTTTTAAATTTTGTTTGCAATGATGTTTAATTCTTTTTTTTCTTCTTCTTTTCTCCTTTTTTTTCTTTCTGTTTTTCTCTTCTTCTTTTTTTTCATTTTAACAACAATTATTGTGATTTTAAAAAAAAAAAAAAATTATTATAGTCCGACGTATTATCCGATGCACAAATTGATCTGATACAATACTAAACGTTCGACTAATTTAATAAGCACTTCTATCCGACTGAAATAATGAATACAGTCCGAGCTGCCAAACAAGACCATACAGTAAGGCAGGAGCAGAAGATGGGTTAGGCAGACAGGAGCACGACACAACAAAATACGACTTGTCAAATACGAAACAAGCTAAGCACACACAAAAAGGAGAGAGAACATTTGTTTAAGACAATTAAATTTCAGAAAGACGGTCAGTGTTCTAACATTGATATTATCATCCACAACTTAATCACTTGCTAGCCAAGCAAGTGTGAGATTTTATTTTAAAAAGTCTCGGTATAATTAAGAATAAAACATTTGTAATTTGTTTCATCGATGTGAGATTTTCAGGAAAGACGACTTTTACTTTCGATAAAAGAGATGCATTGGTTGGCAAGGCCATCATCTAAAAACTAGTCCAAAACATGTAAAGGGCATGTTTGGGTAGCGAATGACCAACAATACAGCTTCCAGAATTGATCATAAATAAGCATCCTTCAAAAGCCCAACAAGCTTCACTGGTCTTGAAGAAGTATTGGATTCATGAAGAAAAATGTGCGATGAAGAATTTCCCGTTAAAACGAAGGATAAACCAGGAAAAACACAAAACTGGTGAATGGTGTAGATTGTAGCGATATCTTAAAATCTATTGTAATACGAAATGCGGGATTTGAACTTGGATGCAGAGGAGGAACACAGTACTCTAGCCCGTATTTGGAGGAACACAAATACATTTGATAATGTTAGTATCTCAACGGCTGATCAAATTTCTCCAGTTTCATCAAGGCATCAGCCAACAATCTTAAAGCTTACGGGTGATGTAGGGATTGCTTATGTACGATACTATGCATCTAACACTTGGGATTTCCTTGTACTGCTATGTGGACATGGAAGCATAAATTCCAGAAATGTTGATGACTGGTAGCCTGAATTCAACAAATGTACAAAAGGGAATGCCAACTATTGCAAGTTTTCTTCAATGGTACGTAACAATGTGCGATGCTGAAATTAAAAATACAAGATCTATCACTTGTGGAAATCAAAATCTAACCAAGCAAGTGTGAGATTTTATTTTAAAAAGTCTCGGTATAATTAAGAATAAAACATTTGTAATTTGTTTCATCGATGTGAGATTTTCAGGAAAGACGACTTTTACTTTCGATAAAAGAGATGCATTGGTTGGCAAGGCCATCATCTAAAAACTAGTCCAAAACATGTAAAGGGCATGTTTGGGTAGCGAATGACCAACAATACAGCTTCCAGAATTGATCATAAATAAGCATCCTTCAAAAGCCCAACAAGCTTCACTGGTCTTGAAGAAGTATTGGATTCATGAAGAAAAACGTGCGATGAAGAATTTCCCGTTAAAACGAAGGATAAACCAGGAAAAACACAAAACTGGTGAATGGTGTAGATTGTAGCGATATCTTAAAATCTATTGTAATACGAAATGCGGGATTTGAACTTGGATGCAGAGGAGGAACACAGTACTCTAGCCCGTATTTGGAGGAACACAAATACATTTGATAATGTTAGTATCTCAACGGCTGATCAAATTTCTCCAGTTTCATCAAGGCATCAGCCAACAATCTTAAAGCTTACGGGTGATGTAGGGATTGCTTATGTACGATACTATGCATCTAACACTTGGGATTTCCTTGTACTGCTATGTGGACATGGAAGCATAAATTCCAGAAATGTTGATGACTGGTAGCCTGAATTCAACAAATGTACAAAAGGGAATGCCAACTATTGCAAGTTTTCTTCAATGGTACGTAACAATGTGCGATGCTGAAATTAAAAATACAAGATCTATCACTTGTGGAAATCAAAATCTAACAGCTTAAACACTCGTATCCAAAGGACATCTCAAGTATTCTTCAAGGCGCAGTATTCTTTCTGATTAATTCTAAAACCAAAGATGAAGGGACAACTACATCAATCTAATCCAACAAAACTTCAAATTCTAAGAAAATCAAAATCAAAATTCTAAGGTGCCCCGGAGTAGGAACGGATATATTCATCAACTATCAGACTGATCAAATGTAAAGCAGCAATTGCATCACAAATGGACCCCAACATCCATCACAAGCAGGCAAAACCTTAACCTCAATCAAACCAGTTCCAGAAAAACAAAAAAAAAAGACAAAGCACATAGACAAAGAACCAATGTAGAACACATAACAAAACATACACAGACAGTAACGTCATCAACTAAATATATTATATTCTTAAATGATCATGAAACATCATAAGTCGGACAGAGACCCAGAATCAACCCATATTTACCAAATTAACATATTAAATTTAAATACATCTAAACCCAGTTATAAAAAGATACCCAAATCTCCAAAGCTCCAATCTTTGTCAGTAAATATGCTTCAATCCCAGGCCATGCTTCCCGCGAACGCAGCCAGGCCTCGCAACCATGTACGGAGACCGCTTCGAATTGTTCATCTTCGGAATCATCCTCTTCCCCAATTTCCTCATCCTCTGCCGCCCGAACTTGTCGCTCACCGACCACGGCACCAGCTCGTCGTCTAATCCATACCCATCCTCCTCCTCCTCCTCCTCACCATGACCCTCATCCTCGTCGCTGCCGTCGTCCCAATCGCTACTGAGTTTGAGATTGAGACCCACATCCACAAATCGGACGAGATGGGGGCGGCGACGACGTTGGGCGGGGATCGGATCCGCCACCTGCAGAGGGATCGAAGGGGAAAATGAAGCGGGCCCGATGATAAGCCTATCGAACCGATTTGCTTCTTCGTCTTTATCCGTTTGTTCGGAGTCGGAGCCGGAGCCGGAGCCGGAGCCGTCGCGGTGGTGGTTTTCCTCTGAGTCGGCGTCGGAGGCGTCGATGAATTCCCAGTGTGTGAGACCCAAGAGTTCTTCTCCGTCTTCGATTTCCAAGAATTCGAATTCTTCGTCCATGGAGTCTGCCCTTGAAATTTTTCCCAAATCCATTTCCGTCTGGTGCTTTTCTTTTCCTTTTTCTTTTGAATTTTGAAATGAATTATTTGGGATTGGAACAGTCAGTTGAGTTTTTATATAAAAGGCTGGGCTCTCGGGGAATCTGAGGTGCACGGAGAGGCTGTGTCGCGCGTACAAGTCATCTCGTTCCATTGGTGCACGTGAATCCCACTAATGGGTATCTTCCACGTGTCCTACCGTAGAAAACTTTTTTTTTTAAAACTAAATTAAATAATGCTACATAAACTAATTTTTTAAACTAACTTTTAACCAAATTGATTTTTTATTTATTTTATCAAATGATAGATTTTGTTAGATTAGATGTTAGATTTGATAGAGAGTGTATTTGAGATGTCGACATTTGGCTAAATCTTAGATAGGCAGTTAGTTTAGTAGAATTGTATAAATACTTCATTCATGTAATAACTTTCTGATTAAGTCATCAATACAGAAGAAATAGCTTAAGCTTTCTTCCCTCTCTCTTTCTCTTAGTTCTCTCTCTGATATGGTTCTTACAAGTTCATAGTATATACATTGACATGGTATCAATCGCCATGAACGCTCGCAGTTAAAGCTTCGATCCAAGGCTTCCGCATCTCTGATTTCTGCAATTTCGTCTTCTCTGACTTCTCAACTACCGATCAAAGTGTTTAGTCGACGTCTCTTCTTCTTCTTTGATTCTAGGGTTTCTTGAATCTTTCACATTACAGATCAAGTCCCTGCTTCTCAATTCTTCAACTACTGAATTTCTTGCACACCAAGTGTTTGTTGTGTATTCTGTGAGGTAATTCTGCAACTCCAGTGTGTTGATTACTTGATTTTTCAAGGGAAAAATGGTTACTTCTTCTCAATTTACAGCTACTTCAATCTCCTAATCACTGCACTTGTGTCTTCAATTTCTACATCTGTAAATGTTAAACTTGATGATACGAACTATCTGAATTGGCACTTCCAAATGCAATTACTGTTGGAAAATAATGGAATCATGGGATTTGTTGATGGATCTCATCCCTGTCCATCTCGAATTTCATCTGTGACTAGAGAATATGGTGTGAATTCTTCCATTGCTTGTGATGAGTACTTAGTTTGGATAATGCATGATAGGGCACTTATGCAGTTGATCACAACTACATTATCTTCAGTAGCTATGTCATGTGCTATTGGCAGCACTAGTTCTCAAGATTTGTGGACTCGATTGAAGGAGCAATTCTCCACTGTTTCTAAAACTAGCATATTTCAGATGAAGTCTAATCTTCAAACTATTAAAAAGGGATCTGATTCCATTGCTTAGTACTTGCAACGGATCAAGGAAGCCAGAGACTATCTCTCTGCTGCTGGAGTGTAGTTTGTTGATGAAGACATTGTTATTCTTGCACTTAATGGATTACCAGTAGAATACAATACCTTTAGAACTGTAATGAGAGGATAGGAGAATGTTATTTCATTGAAGGAATTCAGGTCTCAATTACTTGCTGAGGAAGTCATCATTGAGTCCAATATAAATACACCCTTTATGACTGCTATGGTGGCTAATCATCCTAATTCTTCTCAGAAAAGGCCTGCTCAATCTGGTTTCATATATGGAGGATTTAAGCAATTCAATAACCACAGGAATAAGGGCAAAGGCAGATTTAATCACAATACCCGCAATTTTCAACCCAGATCATACTATCCTACTCAGACACATGTTTTGCAAACACCATCTCCTGGTGTACTTGGTCAGATCCCAAACCAATACTCACCCAACCCTTCTGCTCCATTCATGCTCAATTGTCAAATGTGCAATGTTGATGGTCATTCTGCAGCAGTCTGTGGATCTAAACCACCAGAGAAACCCAAGTGTCAAATCTGTGGCAGGTTTAATCACAGTACCTGGTTTTATTTCTATAATGAGCAAGGTCCTAACTTCATTGGTACTGGTTCCAATTCTCAGTATTCTCAGATGCAATCTTACTCTCTACAATCTCAGTTCTCAGGTAATCAATTTCAAGCTTCATCTCAGCCTATGCAAGCTATGCATACAGTGGTTTCTCCGCCTATGAATACAGTGGTTTCTCACCCTTCTTCACAAACATTATCCCAGTCCTCTCCTCAGATTTGGTTGACTGATTCAGGTGCAACAAATCATATGACTGCAGATCTTAACAATCTCTCTTTGGCATCACCATATCCTTCTAATGAAACCATTCAGACAGCCAATGGTGAAGGTTTACCTGTTTCTCATATTGGTAGCACTATTTTAAAACCTTATGTGCATCCAATTAAGTTGAATTCTGTGTTGTATGTTCCCAAGCTTACACAGAACCTTCTCTATGTACATAGAATATGTTTGGATAATAATTGTTGGCTCATTTTTTATGCCTTCTGTTTTTGGATCCAGGATAAAGCCACAGGGAGGTTACTTTACAAAGGAATGTGCAGTAATGGACTCTACCCAATCCACTCCCTATCTCATCCTTGTTCTGCACCCAATCAATCAGTTGAGCAACACAAAGCTTTTCTTGGTCAACTTGTCAATTCAACTACCTGACACAATAGGTTAGGGCATCCATCCAATTCCATCGTATCCCTTATGTTACAAAAATCTCACTTGGTCTATACTAAATAGTCTAATCCTAGTATATGTCAAAGTTGCTTAGAAGGAAAGTTCTGCAAACTACCTTTCTAGTCTACTGTCAACAAGTCTGTTGTACCATTTGAGATTGTACACAGTGACCTTTGGGGTCCTGCACCATGTAGATCAGTAGATGGGTTTAGATACTATGCAACCTTTATCGATGATTGTACCAGATATTGCTGGATATTCCGTTTAATAAATAAATTAGACCTTTGTGCCACATTCATTGCCTTTTATTCATATGTACTCACTTAATTTAATTCAAAGATTAAAGTTTTGCAAAGTGATGGAAGGGGTGAGTACATCTCCAATAAATTGCAATCTTTTTTGTTAGATAAAGGTGTTTCCCATAAAAAATCTTGTCCTCATACACCTGAACAGAATGGGGTAGCTGAGAGAAAACATAAGCATGTGATAGAAACTACAATCACTTTGTTACAAACTGCAAAGTTACCTTCTCAATTTTGGTATTTTGCCTGTCAAACTGCCATATACCTTATCAACAGAATGCCTACACCCAATTTATCAAATAAATCTCCCTTTGAAATGTTATTTGGTTGTGTTCCCGTTCTGTCTCATTTGAAAACTTTTGGGTGTGCCTGTTATCCACTTCTTAAACCATACAACACCTCTAAGCTTCAAACCAAAACCACAAAATGTGTCTTTTTGGGGTATGCATCCAAATATAAAGGATTTCTGTGTTTTGAAGTATCTAGGCAAAGAATATATGTATCTAGACATGTGGTATTTTCTGAGAAGGAATTTCCTTACACAAACTTATTGACAGCAACCAAGTCACAGGTCATTCATGTTCTTTCACAACCTGTGAGTCAACCACCAGTTGTTACTTATGATAATGTGGTAGTGTCACATGATTCATCCTCTAGTCTTATACCAGATTCCCCAATGGTCATTCATTCCAACTCTTCTCCCAGATCACCATATCCTAGAAGCCCTCATTCTGATACATCATTATCCATTCCTCGTGCATCCTCTCAGTCCATAACTAGTGCAACAAGTAATTCTACTCAGATTCCTGTGGCACTTGACTATAGTTCTGACAATTTTCACGTAGTATTGGATATTCCTTCTCTAAATTTGCACCCTATGCAGACAAGAAGCAAAAGTGGTATTATCAAGAAAAAGGTTTTTTTATCAGTTTCCAAGGAGCCTGATTTGTCTCAAACTGAACCTCTCAGTTACAAAACTGCTCTTAAAAGTTCAGTGTGGTTATAGGCTATGACAGAAGAGATTGGTGCATTGTATACTCCAGGTACTTGGAGTTTAGTTCTACTGCCACCTCACAAGAACCTTGTTGGTTGTAAATGGATTTTTAAAATCAAAAGACATTATGATGGGTCTATTGCAAGGCATAAAGCCCGGTTGGTAACCAAAGGGTTTAGTTAAGAACCTGGAATTGACTACAGTGATACATTTAGTCCTGTGGTTAAACCTACCACAGTGAGGATTGTTCTTACACTTGCTGCTAATTTTAATTGGTCCCTCAGGCAACTTGATGTCAAGAATGCCTTCTTACATGGCATTCTTCAAGAGGAGGTATATATGGCACAACCACCTGGTTTTGAAGACTCCACTAATATGTAAATTGCATAAATCTCTCTATGGCCTAAAACAGGCTCCACGTGCATGGAATGAGCAGTTTACTACATTTTTACCTACATTGGGGTTCTAGAACACCTATTCTGATTCTTCCTTGTTTGTGAAAACTGTGGGTTCTCATATTGTCATTCTCCTCCTCTATATGGATGACATTATAATAACAGGCAGTGCATCTCAGGCAATTCAACAAGTGATTTCTGATTTGACCTCTGAGTTTGATATCAAGGACTTAGGTCATCTCCATTTCTTTCTTGGTATTCAAATAACTGCAACATCTACTGGTTTGTTCTTGTCTCAGCACAAGTATGTCACTGACTTATTACAGAAAATAGAAATGTATGAATCTAAATCTTGTGACACACCTTGCTTGCCTTGTAATCGGCTACTGAAGGATGATGGTGAACCATATTCAAATCCTGGTTTATATAGGAGTGTTGTAGGTGCTTTACAGTATCTCACATTCACCAGACCTGATATAGCATTCTTTGTGCATCAGGTCTGTCAATTCATGCAAAATCCCATGGTTTCTCATTGGACTGATGTTAAAAGAATTCTGCGTTATTTACAAGGAACTAAGGAGTGTGGTATCACCTATTCTCGAGGAGACTTGACACTAAAGGCCTTTAGTGATGCAGATTAGGCAAGTGATCCTAATGACAGGAGGTCCACTACTGGTTTAGTGGTGTTTTTGGGCAGTAATCCCATATCATGGTCTTCTAAAAAGCAACAAACAGTCTCAAGGTCTTCTACTGAGGCTGAATATCGGGCATTCTCCACCACTGCAGCAGAACTTGATTGGATTCAATAGATTCTTTGTTTTCTGCAGATCACAGTTTCATCACCACCTGTGTTATTTTGTGACAACCTGTCTGCAATTGCATTGTCCTTCAATCCCGTACAATATCAACGGACAAAACACATCGAGATTGATGTACATTTTGTTTGAGAAAGAGTGGCTTCCAACAAACTTCAAGTGCAATTTGTGTCTTCCAATGAGCAGTTTGCAGATATCTTGACTAAGGGACTTAGTGCACCTTTGTTCAAACTTCATTGTAGCAATCTCATGCTTGGAGTGTCAAAGCATGAGTTTGTGGGGGGATGATAGAGAGTGTATTTGAGATGTCGACACTTGGCTAAATCTTAGATAGGCAGTTAGTTTAGTAGAATTGTATAAATACTTCATTCATGTAATAACTTTCTGATTAAGTCATCAATACAGAAGAAATAGCTTGAGCTTTCTTCTCTCTCTCTTTCTCTTAGTACTCTCTCTGATATGGTTCTTACAAGTTCATAGTATATACATTGACAAGATTAGTCACCAGCAGAGATTGAATCCATGTCTTATGTAAGAACACAATACTTTTCTACCACTATGGTAAAATGTCACTTGCTTAACCAAATTGAATTAGTCTACCAGCTTTTTGCCTAGCATTACGCTAACTAAATTGTAACCAAAGGTTACTTAAAAATTGAAGCACTAATCACTGAATTTTCGCTCAATTAGAATTTTAGTTCACGAATTACAAGTTGAAGAATTTGTAATTTTCTCCTATTTTTGAGTCAGTATTCAAACATCTGCTTATCTCCACTTCCTTTAATTTCTAATTTTATTTATTTATTTGTTTTGTAGGTGATATGGATTTGATGGTGAGCAGGGATGTGGAATCTGGATGGAAGAGGCTATGAGTTACTTCCTATCTTTAGTTTGTGTGATTTGTGGTGCTCTTTTTCCTATCTCGAAGTTTTATCTCATACGATTTTTTCGGAAAGATGATTTTACAGAGGCCTTTTTTGTTGTTTTCCCCGTAATATCTGTCGAGCAACGTATCTTACGTAAGATGCAGTTTTTAATTCTGATATTCACGTTGGGTTTGGTTTGTCATTTTTTGGCTATCCCTTTGTATTATCTTTTAATAAATCTTCCACTATTTAGACAAAAAAAATGGATAATAGTCTCTGTACTTATCACTGCTTATAAAATGGTCTTTTAAACTTTTGTTCATTATTTGCCCCATAAAATCTTTTATTTTGGACAGAAGTTTTAAGAAAGTTATCCCAAGAAGTTCATTGTTCCATGTTATGATAAGTTCATGAACCAATACTACGCAATTTTTTTATTCAACGACGAAAGATCGAATTTGACCAAAGTTTTAATGCAAATTCGAGTAGGCTCAACCTTCAGAAGTGACACCATCTAGTATGTAATGTACAAGCACCAGATTAGTTATGTAAAACCGATCAAAGTAACCACAATAACATAGGAGCAGAAGATGGGTTAGGCAGACACGGTACTACTAAAACTGGGGATCATTGGTCATGGTTGCCATATTGATCAACACGAAACAAATCAGGCACATGTTAGCTGTGCAAAATTGCTTAACAACCAATTGAGGCATTACGTCGAACATTTGGAGAGCAATGTCAAGGGTTGCATAGGAATTTAATGTGGCAGCCCCTAAGACCTCAATGGAGTAGGTTTTCGATGTTTTATAGCGTCCAAAAAGACTAATTTCAATCGGAACGCTTAAGAGGAGTGGAAGAGCTTCAAGCCTAACATTAAGGCTGCAGGTCCTGTCTCCTTTTGTGTGTCTTATTTGTGTCTCTTTTGATAAAATTTTGACATATGTTTTCTAACTTAACTTATAAATAAAGAGACACAAAAGGGACAGCAAACCTGGAGCCTAACCTGGTTGAATCTTTAGCAACACAACCGATAAAAAATTTAGATCATATATAAATTTTTGTCCTAAAAGAAGAAATTATGTTGCGATATGGTTATGTAAGAGCAAGAAGAAGGAGAGATTCATGAATTGGAAGTGTCATTGAGGTTTGTTGGAATCGTTATGTGCGCTTAATATAGAAGAGAAATGAAGAGAGATTCATAAACAATGTGGTTTACTATTGGTCATATTGGAGCAATAGTTTCTCAGCTTTATTTCTGTGACTATTGATCCCTAAACTCGTCAAAATGTGCAACTATGATCTTTTTTGTTAACATTGTCAATAATTCCGATAAACTTAGTCACCTACGTGACACGTGAGAATGATTGTTAAGGCAAATAAAGAAACATATTATTTCCCGAGGGTTGAAGTCGATTGAATGCAAAACCCATCCCCAATTGAAACTCCTCCGGTCCCTAATTGAAACTTCCTCCATGCCCAATCTCATGTTCCTCAAATTCCCACCATGTTGACCAATCCACTCGGAGCAAATTGGATTAGTTTCTTCGGTAAGACCCTCACCGGAGAAACAGTGAAGAGCTCAAAGCCAAAAGGATCAAGTGAAATCACGTATCTTCTCTGATGGCTTCAAGAGCTTCAGCTTGTTTTTATGGAACAAGTACACAGCAAATGTGGCCACTCCTTTTATTGAAATTGGGTTTTTCCCTTACAAACAGTCACGTGACCGAATTTAACAGATTTATTTGACGGTGTTAATGAAAATGATCATAACTGCACATTTTGACGAGTTGACAGATCAATTGTCACGAAAATAAAGTTGAGGGACCATTACTCTAATTGGGTTAAAGTTGAGGGACCATTGCTACAATTTTTCCTTTTCACTAACGCCGTCTATTTTTGGGTTAAATTTAGGAATATATTTGGAACTTCATCTCAGATCACTAAAAATGAATTAAAAAATGAGAAAGAAAGAAAAAAAACCATAAAAAATCAGATTTTTTGTGTGTAAGAAAATTGAATACACAAGATTTTTTTTTCGTAGTTTAATATGTGATTTGTTAGTTGTTTAAGTCCAACCACAGTTTGATCTCATACTAACTTTGAAATCGCATTGCTTAATATTTACAAGTTACTAAAGTCCAACCATTTTCATTTTTTACTTTTATTGTTCAAATTACATTTTGTTTAAAGTTTTAGATATTTATTTATGAATTTTCAGTTGTTTTTTTAAGTTTTAAGTTGAAGTTCTTATTATACCCCTAGATTTAACGAAAAAAGGACGCCGTTAGTGAAAAAGACTAGTGGTGCAACACATTGTTAAGTTCGAAGACTAAAGAAACTAATATGAAAGTTCATGGACTAAATTAAACTACCCGTAAAATTTAGGGACCATGATTACAATTAAGCCTTCTTGTTTTAATAACATCACATGCAAAGGTAAAAAGGTCTTTCCACTTTTTTCTACTATTAATAATATAAAAAAATAAAATAAAATAAAAAACCTCCTGACCCCTATCAGCCACGCCACCCACCAGTCACCACCTCACTCTCTTGGAGAGATTTTTCAAGGTGACCGAAATATAGGATGGTATGCCATATGTCATTATATAATTAGAGGAATTTTCTTTTTCATGTGTCTCTCCAGTTATATAATGGCATGTAGCGTACTGTCTCGTGTTTAGATTGTACTAAAAAATCTCTCCCTCTCTGGAGCCCCCCACTTCTACAAATCTTAACATTTGCTTCCTAGCCAATTATTTGCCAGGGGACGGACCGGTGCCATGAACTTACGAGGAATCCAAGCGATTTAAGGTCCTCCTAAAAGTAAAGAAGAATCCTATTATACTTTTATTATTCACAATAAGGGGTTAGGAAGTAGGTTAAGCCTAACAATGAACAAGGTGTATAATTTGGGTCAAATTATTCTTCGATGAGAATCAAACGTAAGACTTCTCATTTACAAGTGAAGATGAATACTACTATACTGTAGTACTAAGTGGCCTCAAGTTTGTATTGAATATACTTAGGCTTGGAGTCAAACAAAGTCCATCAAACTCTATATACAATACACCCCTCTAAGGTATGCAGTGGATTAGCGGTGTTGTTATTGACACTGCAAAATAGTTAACATGCACCCTTCCCATAGAAAAATTTAGGAGAAAAATAACACTAAAAGAGTGCAGAATGACTTTTTGGTAGTGTCAATAACAGCTGGAAAAAAAAGAGAATGAGTCATGTACAATTCAAATGAAGCTTTTATGGAAACCCCAAATTATCCAGTTCAAAATGAGTGAAGCTTATTATTTGTCATTTTTCTCTTATGACTACAATTATTTACATGAAACTGCTAATTCCTTTTCCATGACAAATCATTTTAAATAGGTATATAACGTAGGGTTATTAGAATTGCGGTTCTTGACATGTTAAAATAAGACGGTAAGAATTCAATATACTAGCATAAATGGGCAACAAATTGAGATATTGGAGAAAATTAAATTGAATTATAAGAAGTAATGTGTTTAATTTTTGGGTTTTGATCAGAATAACTGGTCCTGAATCTTATTACAATACAAATAATTAGCAAAATTGCATTTTGATCTAATGTTTGACTATTTTGTATTTGCACATTTACCTCTTATCCAAGTATCCCAACCAGGACCCCAAGTTTCCATAGAGCCACAATTCATTCTCTCGGCCCCTCTCATATAGCCATCGTTTCTCCCCATCGCCTAAAGCCATCACCTCTAGATGAGGTGATATTTCTCACTCTATCCCAGCCACCACACCCAACACCCTTTATCAATCTCTCAGTCAAACGTGGCTGATTGTATTCCCCCTTCGTAAATGTTTGTTACTTCGATTTCATTAATCACAATGTGGACAATATATGTGATATACAAAGGTTTAAATGTGGTAGGAGGATTCATTACAAATGTGAAACTTAATGCACAAGTTATATAATTTCAAATAACACTACCTATAAAGATTTGAAGGTATGGACTAAGATCAAGTGTGCTGCTTGTGGGCAAATAGCAACAATCTCAGAATTAGCTTCTCATGTTATAAATTGTACCAATCTGAGAATTTATCTACTACTTGAACAACATAGCTTCTCATGTTATAAACTGTACCAATCTGACATTGATAGCGATCCGAAATGTAGGAGTCTTTTTAAGTCATGATGTTTCTAATTATTTTAAAATGTGAATGGTTTGAAAATTACTTGTAAGCCGTATGTGTAATTGGACGACAAAATGAGTTTTTTTCCAAGTGCACTCGGTCTAATTTGATGATTCCAAAATTGTAAAAAAGAAAAAGATTTTTAAACTGGATATATTGCACCATATCTACGATCTGATTCTGTTAAATTTCATGATAAAAGCATTCATAAATGTATCCATTGGATTCTGCCAAACAGAAAAAGTGCTAAATTGGATAAAATTTCTTTAACATAGAAAGATACTTAGTAGAACAAGTATTGTGACCATTATGTATGCATTAGATCATTACCTGTATTCACATCTAACTTAATCGTTCGTCTTAACTTTGGGAATGTAGCATACCAGTAATCCCTTGTGATCCCCAAACTTCAAGTTCATATTTTCAAATCATGAACATGTACTACTACAGATTGCCCTGAAGTACTTGGACAATTTGCTCCGCTCTGGATTGGATTCCGTTCAAATACTCCGTAAGAATACGCTGCTGGTATGAACCACCCTCCTGACGAACAGAAAAGAACCAAAAAGCAAAACAATCAACATCTGGAAAATAGAAATTGAAACATTGACAGGTTATCCAAAGACCAAGGTTGTTTCTCACTGTTCGGATCAGAGTCCGCCCAACCCTTTTCTTAATGACAGCATAGAGTTCTTGCGGAGAAACTTCCCCTTTGCCAATTGTCAATCCATTGATCAGCAGCTTGTTCCATTCTTCCTCAGGAGCTGCAACAAATGAAATGTCCATGAATGAGACAGATCTACCAGACCTGAGATCGAAATAAGTAGAGTTTCTGATTTAACTGTTTATCAATTTAACAGAAAGGTCAACCAACCTCCCCATGCTTAGTTTAAATGATCAAAATGCACAGAGAAAGTCATGTTCACAGCTCTAAGGCATATATAAGTTAAGCTGACAACCGATTGTATAAATAATTGACGACAAAATTCCAGCAAAAATACTAAGATAAAACTCTAACAGCTAATTCTTCCAATTGCCCTTGTAAGATGATTAGGATGAAACAAATGTTGGGTGCCCTCAATGGCCTTGAATCCTATACTGAAGCCCTATATGTCTCTATTATATGGGATTCTCAATCACTTCTTTCAACTTTATGATACCACATTCAAGATATTCCTTCAACATATTAGACAGAAATCACAAATATGTTGCAATGCCCTAAATATATTCTTTTAGATGACAACAGCTGGAGACACCAGATTCTCCAAGGCCAAGGAAACACCATCAATTTATAATGCAATAAATTCATAAAGATAAAGTAACTACTACTGCAGAAAACATACTAGTTGGTAGTAAACATTGAAGGTTAGGAGAACAATCTCTTTCTTAAGAACCAGTAAGCTTTCAACAACTATATACACTGCGAGATAATTTAGATTATAATGACAATTTTTCTTTTATAAATGATGGCAGACACCTTTGATTATGGTTTCAAGAAGCTTCTCGGGCTTCAGAATTTCATCCCCTGCAAATAGTACTGTTATTCAGAAATCCGAACTCTGAGATAAAACAAGCACAGTACATAATGCAATGCATTAAAAATATAAATATTGTTTGCTCTAGTTCTATCATGTATAGCAAAATTTGGTTTGCCACCTTTGCAATAGTGTCCCCCCCGGGGGCGGCTCTAAGCCCTCCCTCTTCCCCCCTCCTCCTTTTCTTTTTGTTTGGACAACGTGTATAGGATTGGAAACAGAGACAAATAAATTATACTACTGAAAATGCATGTTTATGAGATGACACATATTATTGGGTTTATGCATCCAGTAAATGATATCATGTGCAAAGGCGATGTGGCCATTGTAATTACCTTTCTTTGCATAGCTACGTTTGGATAGAACAGTAGAAGCATAGAGCTGCAAAACCTTTTGTAACATAGCCTCAAACCCTGGCTTATCCCCATCTCCTTTCACCTGAAAATAACTAACAAAATACATCACAAATTGAATCATATATGAAAATCTTGATGACCAAGAAAAAAAATCATAGCATCCAAGCAGAATTCCAAAATAGGTATGAATTTGAATTCTGAAGTTTTGTATGTAACTTTATAAATTAGCATGTCTAAAGCATCAAATGGAAGAGATTGTTCATGAAAACAAGATATCAAGGACAACATTGTGGAGCTGAGTATATTCTAGTAGCATCACTTAAGTTAAAATGGATGAAGAAGAAGAATATATGTATGAAAATACTGAAGATAACTTCTTATGCAATATAAAAATGCAAGCAAAAACCCACAATCCAAATTGTCAAAACTACAATTCGAGGGCAAGGTGAGAACATACTAGCACATTACTACTACAAGGATGAAAGATCCAATGGTTTGAAGAAGAGTATATTCAGGCGGTAGCAATTTAAGTATTAAAACATACTCACTTGTCGAAGTTGCGCATTAACTTCTGCAAGAAAGCCTTCATCTAGTTGCCCTTCTTGCTCCCTTTGGAATATTTCCTAATGATCATAAAGGAAAAAGATTGAACAAATTGAACAAACAATATAATGAAGAAGAAAAAAAAAAACAACTTCAAATTACAATTTGTTTTTGTTGGAGCATTGAATCCCAACCAATTTGGTAACGGTGGAGAGATCCACAACTTTGCATATTGATGTTTAAGTACCTAAAGCGGGCGGGGGTGATATTGATTTTCAACACGCCCCCTCAAGTGTGACTAGAGAGAGCCAAAGACGTAGAACAATTTTATTAATCCAATAAATTTTGACATGGATGAATTGCCCACTCCAGTACCATGTTAGAGTTGCAGCACAAAATGAAACTAATTGATTCCAGGTGAAATGGAGATACCAAAGATTTTATATCAAGATGCAATCCCATGTGCCTTTTTTATATTCACAATAGAATTGATGAAACATGATTTGAAACTAAATCAATGGCCTAACAATAGCAATTTCAGAAGATGCAGACGACAAATTTAAACAGGCAGGAAGGCTTGTTTAGTTCCCAAAAACATCTTCTACATAAGGCAAAGGTGTAAAGATCTATACAATCATTATCGAACCAAAGCAGTAATGCAAGAGAAGCAAGTACAAATAAAGCTAAAATAAGTTGATAAAAAACTTACTCCGAAGGTACACAAAAGGGATGAAAAGATAAAACAAAATCAAATTCTGCCAACCAAATTGCATATATTCAACAGTGAGTACCGACCCAAAAGAAAAACACTGCTATAAATTAAAACAAAACAGAAGAAAGAAAGACTCACTTTCTCCATTAACTTAAGAGCCTCAGGATCTCTAGGAGGCCATCGAATTTCTTCTACATCATCCACTACAGGTTTCAGAACCCCTTTGAGGACATCAGTAGCTGAATCTATCTTTTCCTACAAGGAAAGGAAAACTAGGATATAAACTCGTATTGTACTTGAAACACTCGGGAATACAATTTAACATGAACCCAAAACAAGAATAATCCCCCTTGAATTATGGGGTGTAGAGAGAGAGAGAGAGAGAGAGATACATTAGTCTTATGGACAAGGCGATCCACTATGCTCATAATAGATATTGCCAACTCCTCATAGTCTTTCTGAAAGAACGAAAAGATTAAGCCTTCTTTCACAAACTAGAAAAGGAAGCAGACAAAAAACAAAAATATCATTAAAAAAAATAGAATTAACCAAGTTCAAAACCGTGCTTTATCATCCTCCGATTTACAGGTATCAGTTCTTGCCGCAAGCCGTATCCAAAAACCCTCGTTAAAAGCCAATACATTTTGAACAACAAGCTTCTGAAGCTGTTCACAAATCATAACCAGCAATAAGAATTTCAGTGATAACTTTACAGGTGGAAGTCAATGAAAGCTGCATTGAAGTCTCAAGTAAAGAAACGCATATCCCAAAACCCCCTTTTCCCCACATGCTCCATATGATTGAAACTTCATATTATCATACATCAAATGAAAACTACAAACTCTATTGCAAAGAAATTCAAATATTTTAGCATTCACAGGGGTTACTTTTTTCGTATCATAATCATATACAAACACTTCATTAATTACATACCCTAGGCCTTCACAGGCACTACCAGAAAAAGCTTATTGAAAGAATTGCCTTTACGGTCTTATCTGACGAATCTTAAAAATTTGAAACAAATTGAAACAAAGACCTGTTCTTACTACTGCTATTTGTGCGTTTAAAATTATAATATTAACTTGGTCTCATCCCATGTCTCTTCAAATTTTCAGATAAAGTAACTCTTTACTACTAGTATTACTTAAGATGATGACAGAATAACTTCTATAACTAGTTTATAGTCTCATTACCAGAGACAGGACAACATCAAGTAAACAAATCCAAATCAGTTTAATTCGTTGCTAAAAAGGAGATAATTGGTGGAAGTAATGTCAACCAGACATCTACGTACTTCAATTGGATTTGAATCCCTCAGTTTGTCTATCAGCCTATCCACTTCTACAGTCTTTTTGAATGCTTGTTCGGCATCTTGATTTGCTGCACAGATCAAAGTTCTCCTGTTTTATTAGATCGAAACACACAAGTTTACTATTGAGTATTGTCAACTCCATCAGCCACATTCATGGACAGTGGAACCATAAAATGGAACAAAACATGTTAGAATATAGAGGCACATAGACTATGGAAATGAACTTTCCAACAATAAACCAATAACACACAACATAACATTTGAAGAGAAAAGAAAAGGGAAAAATCCAAAAAACCGAAAATAGAACACGCTTGTAAAAGTAGTCCTCCAGAGTCCCTCTAGCTAGATGACCATTCCTGATTCTCGTTTTCTTTTCTGATACTTAACATGAATAAATGACCATTCTTGATTTTCTTTGTCTTTCTTTATAAAAAGGCGAACAATTATTTATTAATGGCTTTAACTGACCATACTAATCAACTTTTCCCAACTGAAAAACAACAATAAAGAAAATAAGATAGAAAACAACAAACAAGAATCATTACTTTAACTAACTAAATGACAACTCTTGGGTTTTTTTTCTATCTTAACATAATAATAATAATAATAGAGCAAGAGTATGAAAATGGGGATGTATGTAAGCTCCTTCCTTTCATTCCTGAACACTGTCATACCCACCTAGTGATCCCCTAAAAGATATCACTTCAATGTCATATTTCTGAAGTGTGAGAGAGAGAGAGAGTATGAGCTCTTTAGTACCCTTTCCTTGCAGGTGTTGTATCATAGGACCATTATATTTGGTTTTGGATAGGGCAGTTTTTTTTTCCCCCCCATTTTTGTTACTTGTGAAGATATGCCAGAGCTACCACAAAGGAAGGGGCTAATATCAGGTTATTAAACCAGTATCTCTACAGCGGGGACGATGAGGACATCAGATATCAAAGTGTGGCGGGTTATCAATTATCAACATCTTACAAATGTCCCACATTGTAAAATCAATTATCATCTCACAAATGTCCCACATTGAGAAAATAGAATATCTTCGCGTAAGTGCTATAAAATATTGGACATCCATTGCAAGACGGTTTTGTAATGGCAAGTTCTAATGGAAATGCAAATGGAATAACGGAAATGGAAATGGAATGAGGGAAAACCAAAGGAAAAGGAAAATCAATACTGAAAGCCAGGAGAAAAATTAATTACCTTTTCTTCCAATCCGTATGATTGTTCGAACCGAACGGCTTTGGCCTCCACAACATCCCGGCAACATCCCATTTCTTGAGAAATGACGTTGTTAAACCAATGCAGCAAAGTACCTACTCAGAATATTACAGAAAAAGAAAACCCACAAACTGTCATCAAATATTGACAGAGAAATTACCAAAAACATTCAGAAGTCAGTTTTCATGTATTCTTTGTTCGACATTTTCTCAGAGCTTCATTAGCTTCTATATACGGAGATTAAAGAAGAATTTGTAATAGGAAGGAACCTGGTGGGAGTGAGAATGTGAAGAGGAGCACCGGTGAACTTGTACGGACAGAGGCGCGGGCGTGAGTAATGATGAGGAAGCCATTGGAGGGAAGCTCGTAGGTACGGGCTGTGGCGGGAGAGAGAGAGAGAGAGAGAGAGGAGCGACCAGTAGTAATGGGCGTTCAAGTTTGTATATCAAGAGTTTTCTTCTGTTATCGCCTTGTGGGGATGAATGGATGAGAAGCTTTTGGGCCTATACCATCAAACAATGCTTTATTACCGGCCCTTTCATAAAACCCTAGCTTTTGGAAAGGGCCCATGCCAAGGTATCCAAACCAATAATTTTCCCAAAAAAAACTAATGTGGCGGTTTAGTGGTATTCTTCCGTATTTGTAAGTGAAAAGTTTAGTAGGTTCGACTTCCATAGAGTTTTCGAATGCACCTTCTTTTAATTCTAGTTATTGATATTGTAAGTGGAAGTTTAGTAGGATCGACTCCCGTAAAGTTTTCGAATGCACCTTCTTAATTCTGTTTATTGATTTTCTCTTAGTTTATTTAATGCGACTCGAAAAAAGTGTGCAAGGTAATAGTGTTCATAAATTACTTTCTGATTGAAAAAATAAGTGTTTATTCTTAAAGTCGTTGTAATCACGTAATAAAGAATGCCAAAGGAATAATGGTGGGTGGGGAAATTATAATTCTTTTAGAAACTTCGCGGGTGATGGGAAAGGTTTGATTCTCCCCAACCCTTTACCCTTGTATCAACAAAAAAATTCATAGCGGATGTCAACAAAAGACGGATGAAAAAATAGGACAAGTGCATAATAGTAAAGGCTAGTGTGGGATTGATGTGTTTTTTTCAAAAAATTTCTGTTGTACTTTAAGTATAATCAGCTGCAAAATACAGTACAGTTAGTATCTAAAGTCTTGAAGGTGTTTTCAATGATGACAAATAGTGGTGCTCGGCACCCAAAGTTGACATAATAACAAATGCCCATTTTTAAGAGCATTTAAGTATGTGCAATTCCTGCGACTTAGTACTACGGTCTACTGATATTTATTTTCACTTGTAAGTGAGAGGTTTTAGGTTTGATTCTTGCCAAACGCAAATTTGAACCACATTATTTCTAGCCTACTCCCCCACCCCTTTAGGGTAGATAATATAATTTGTTCAAAAAAAAAAAATAGAGTGTGTAATACCTATTTTATCTACTAGCAAATGACCACTTAGAGTATCTCCAGTCATTTTATCAATTTTATAGAGAAATTTTAACTTATAGGAATATGACTGTAGGATATGACAATATATAGGGTTATATTAATTCTATTTAGGTAAGAACCCTAAAGTAGTTACAACTGGAACATTCCTATAATATATACTATAATTACAAAGACGATTCGGGGTTAAGTTTCTCCATTCTAACACCATCACCACCTCTGCTACCACCACCTTGGAAAACTAGACGAGTCTAATCGAATGAGTTTGAAACAAAGTTGATGATGACGAGGCTAATGAAGCTTTGGTGAGAAGATCAACAGGTTAATCAATGGAAGAGATGTCACATTTCTTTTGATTATTAGGGGCCACCTTTACACAGACAAAGTGGTAATCAAGTTCAATATGTCGAGTATGAGCATTATGAACAAGATTAGTCGCTAAATAGGTGGCACTCTGGTTATCACAATGTAAGAGTACATGGAAAGATAGATGAACACCAAGCTCACTAAGCAAAAAGCAAAACCAAGTTGTCTTGGGACATGGATGCTCAAGAGAGCGGTACTCCGATTCAGCACTAGAGCGGGACTGGGGTGGTTCGGTATGGGATCCCATACCGAAACCCTTGTCCCGATTCCCAAATTGAAATTTTCGGGAATCCCAATTTCAATACCGATCTCAAACCAAATTTTCGGGAATCCCAATTTTTGGGAATCCTGAAATAGTTTTGGGCTTTTGAACAAAAAAAGCTAATATTGAGCCGTGCCCATAATCTGTCACACCAAATAATGGACCTATCAGTCCAATTGGACAAAAACCTAATATTGGGTCGTGTGCCCACTGAATGTAACAGCCCATATGGACTTAACTTGATTCAACCAAATAAAAAAAAATTGGGATAATTGATGTTGGCCCGGGTAGGCAATCTGCCAATCTGTGTACACTGCCTATTCAAAAGCAATCTGCCAATTGCCAATCTGTGCACAATTGCATATGCCTATTCAAGTTCTACTACACATGCATGCAATAAAAATAAATTAAGTACCAAATCCAAAAGCAAAAATATTAGTTACAAGCCAAGGTTTTAAAATAAATAAAGTAACAAACCCAAAAGCAAAAAAATTAGTTACGACCCAAAGTTTTAATAATTAAGTTACAAACCAAAAGCTAAAAAACAAAGCTTAAAGTTTATGAAGATTGTTGACCTCTTCGGCCCCTTCTTGTTGGCACTTGTAATTTTCCCCTTGATGTTGATGGTTGAGCCCTTCCCCTTACAATGGGTGGTCGTGGTCGTGGAGGTAGTGATTGATTTTGACGTTGTTGAACTTGTACTTGAGGTGGTCAAGGAGGTGGAGGTGGCATTTCATTTTCTTGTGTTGTATTATCCTCACCTCCCAAATTAACCATGTCTAAAACAATAAACCACAAATCATTTACATTGAATTATAGTCTAATAGATAATAAATATTAAATACTAAGAAAATAAAAGATGAAATTAAATTGTTTATTACTTCTTTCTAAGCGTTCAATCTCCTCCTAGAAATATAATTCGTCAAGGGTAGGCTCCTTGTAGAAACAAAACAAAATTCTTTTCCTCTAAGCCAGTCACTAGTACACACTAAAGCCTCAACCGTTAGGTGTTAAGGAAGCTCTAAAAGGATCAACAACTCTCCCACCAAGACTAAAGGCATTCTCACTAGCAACGGTGCTACTAGGAAGGGCCAATACATCCTTAGCAACTTTACTAAGAATTGGATATTGACCACAATTTCCTTTCCACCAATCCAAAAAATTGAAACCCTCATATGTTAGGCTTTGATGTGGATCATTGAAGTACATATCCACTTCATTGGCTATCTCATTTTGTTGTGCCTCCGCTCTCTTTCTTTGGATCTTCTTTGTCATTCTTGAAGCAACATCAATATCTACCATCACACCCCCCGCCTCATCATCTAGTACAACACTTGATCTTTGCTCCACTTTTGAGGTAGCACTACTACTAGTACTACTACCACTACTACTAAGGACCACTCCCTCCTTATATGCATTATACAACTCGGTTACATAGCCTTTAACCCTTACTTTCTCCTCCCTTATTTTGTCACATTCATAGCTGAGCTCTTCTATATTTGTCTCCAACATATCAAATTTGTACCTCAGGTCGAGTGATTGGGCCACAAAGAGAATAGGATTCACCTTTTCAATGTCACCCCAATATTTGTCAAACTTGAGCTTCATTGAGGTAGCCACACTTTGCAAAGTGGCATTAGAGGCGTTTGAAATTTGTTCTTCTATCTCCACTTGCAAGGCAATCACCGTGCTAAGTATTAAGTGTGACGTTGGAGTAAGGGTTGCACTCAATGTCAAGGTGGCATCATAAAATTTTTTGAGAAAATGAGCAAAACTCACCGACCTTTCCCAATCATCCACCTTCGGAGGACCCACCCACTTGGCCTTTCTTGTCACCCCATCAACCTCTTTCGAGACCTTCTCTTTAAAGTAAGCAATAAAATAGTCACACTCAAAGGCCATCTTAGAGAACACTTCTTTAAACTTGAAAGCACTATTAAGTATTTGATACGTGGCATTCCACCTTGTGACAACATCAAAAGAGATACTTGACATCCTATCAAATCTCAACAAGACACAATATTCCCTAAAAGACTCCAACCTTGCCGAGGATGAGTGTATAAACTTCACACAATTTCTTATGGCATCAATCTCCCTACTAAGCTCCGTCATTCCATCCTTAACTATCAAATTGAGGATGTGACAAGCGCACCTCATGTGCAAGTGAGCCCCATCAAGTAAAAGAGTACCATTTGACTTGAGTCTTCTTTTCATGTATGCAATAGCAGTGTCATTTGCACTAGCATTGTCAACGGTAATGCTAAACACCTTGTCTATGCCGCAATCATTCAAGCAAACCTCTAGACATCTTCCAATATCATCACCCTTATGAGAAGTAACTTGGACAAAGTTTAGGATCCTCTTATGTAACACCCAATTAGTGTCCAAAAAATGGGCCGTAATGACCATGTAGTTTATCATTTGAATTGAGGTCCAAGTGTCGATTGTAATACTCACTCTCAACCCCTCAATCACACTTTTTATTTTTGCCTTCTCTTCAACATACAACTCCAAAACCGCCGCCGCCACCTTATGCCTATTAGGAAGTTTGTACTTTGGATTCAAGTCACGAATAAAATCTCGAAAGTCCTCTTGATCAACCACCCTAAAAGGCATCTTCGCTATTATAATCCACCTCACACATCTCCTATCAAGTCTTTTTTGATTGAAAGTGTGAGTGACAACCGGACCTCCCATTCTCGCTTGTGTCAATGTAGGTTGGTTCGGATCCACATTCTCAAAGAGACTAGAACCTGGGCATTTCCTCAAATGCTTAAGAATTCCCGCTGTCCCATGAGTTATAGGGTGTGCCGGTACTAAGAGTTTGCAATGCTTGCATTCGGCCATGAAAGATTTCTCCCCATTATTATCGGTGATCGTTACCCTCTTAGCATCATTCCACGCCGGACTTGGACCCTTTCTCCTATTGCCCTTTTTCCGAGGAGGACTATCCCATTGTCTCACTACTTCTTCTACTTCATCTTCCCCTTCTTCCCCCTCTTCTTCTATTTGTTCTAATGCAATATCCTCCTCCATATCCTGATCATCATCCCAAGAATCTACATAATAATCATTATGCAAATAATCTTGAGGTGAGGGAGTGCCTAGTTGAAGGGTACCACTAGGTTGGGTTTGTTTTTGTTTTCCTAATACCGAGACCATATGTGTACTAGATTGGCTACTAGACCCGTCCATCCTACCTAACAAATAAAATAACAATGCACATTAATATATATCACAACCACAGTTCAGCATATATCCAAATTCCAATCAATAATCTGAGCATAGAAAAATTTGAGCATTCAAAAATTTGAGCATTCAACATAGAAACATTTGAGCATTCAACATAGCATTCAAAAATTTGAGCATATATCGTGTATTTGAACTAGAAAGCAAATAAAAACCAGCTTGTTTCTAAATTAAGAGAGAGCAAATATGTACTAGTGTAGGTTCAGGGTGAAAATTTGAAAATCATATACTAACTAATTTTCATATAACACATACAAAACTTGAAGCATTAAAGCAATCGCATAGATATGAAAATACTTACACAGTTACACTCCAAGAAGAAACGGCCACACTTCAGCTCGAATACTTAGATCAACACCCTGCATCAGAAAGTAAGTGATTAATATCCAACAGCTGTAAAAAAATACATCAATTTTAAAGTCAGTTAGACGGAAATAGAAAAATAGGTCTGACAGAAGTCAAGAACATACTCCACTGCGAACTTTCTTTAAAAACTTGAGACCCCCATCAGTGAGTTTCCCATCTGGTGTAAATAAACTTTTCCATTGTTTGGGTAGAAGGGCATGTTTTTTCCTCCTACGGGACCAAAGTGATTTAAGACTGCCCCTGAAGAAAGAGACAAATAGAAGTGATCAGACTTCACTGCACGAAGTATAAGTAAAACAAACATAACTAATAATCCAAAGTGGTATACAAAAGACACGAAGATCTCCAGAAAGAACAATGTGCAATTCCCCTATAAAAATAAGGTCCGCTACGAAAGGACAAAGAGAAACATTGCCACCAAAGTAGAGAGAATTTTTCTGGACAGTGTAAGGTTTATGACTAAATAGGAAACACATAAAGCACTTTTATTGTAAATCAGAGACAACAGAAGAACTGAACCTCTAAATTTGTGGCAAGAAAAGCCTACTCAAACCCGATTTCATTTCCGACATTCCACAACTAATGCATACTAGTAACGGGACAATTCAATCTAACCAATATAGAAAAGCAAGGAAGCAATAATCAGAATCTGAATCCTACAGGAGAGAATCTGAATCCTCACAAACAATCCTATTTTCACAGTGCACAATAAAATCAACCAAAATCCAAACATATACATAAAATCCAAAAAATCCAAAATCCAAAAATCCCAAACAAAACAAAAATTACAAATCTAAGTAAATGCATGATCGGAGAACCAGAGCTGGAGGACCAAACAGCCAAAATAAAGCTCAGAAAATAAGAATTCGAACAAGGCAAGGAGCTGGAATAAAATTACCCAGGATCGAAAGGGACAAATTGTAATTATGCAAAAATTTCAAAAACCTAGAAATGTTGCTGACCAGAGTTAGCTCAGAAATATGGAGAGAGAGAGTGCTTACTGGTGAATGTATTTTTCGGCTTCTAGAGAGAGAGCGAGAGCGAAAGTGAGCGAAATATTTGGAGGCAGAGCGGACAGAGAGAGAGAGAGCGGTGGCTGTGTGGTGGTAGGCCGGTGGATGGCCAGAATTCGACACAGACAGTCAGATCACTTCTAGATGAGAGATGAGGGCTTGGTAAGGGAGGGCTGCGTTTCGAGACTTCGAGTTCGATGGATGGAAACAAATGAACAGAAAGAGTACCATTTGGATCTGACCTAAAAACAAATCAACGGCACAAATTAAATCCAAAATAATCAACGGTTGAAATAATTCTCTTATAATTAAAAAATAATATATATATATATATATATTTTTTTTTTCGGTTCGGTATGGGAATACCGAAAAATGGAGATGCAATACCGAATCCCATACCGAAAATTTCGGTTTGGTTCGGGATTACATCCCGAAAATTTCGGGAATTTTGGTTTGGGATCGGGATTTTTTTGGTTTGGTTTGGGATTTTTGGGATTTTTTTCCAGCTCTAAGCGGGACACAGTAGGATGCTTCTTAGAACACCACAATATAAGAAGTTCATTTGAAAGTACTTTTAAGATGACTAAAAGGCTTTCTAAGCAATTTCAAATGCACATTGAAAAATCTCTCCTACAATAGATGCGAATATTTAGGAATCAAACTCACACACTAAATCAGAAAATTGAAGTCTAATAGAAGTGAGTTTTATAATCAAATGCACACTGAAATAATAATGGGCAACAATTTGAGAGATAGATGGCAACAATTAATGAAGTAGGGAAAAAGAAAAAACATGTGAGGACTTAATTGAGGACGAATTGGTGATGGTTTCATGGAGTCATGGTCATTAGGATGATCACACAACTCACATTTTTTCAACTTTGTCACCAATGAATCGTATGATCGTGTTGACTATAATTATCAAATTGGATGGCTTTTGGTCTCTGTCACTCCTATACATGAAATCACCATCGGCATATAAGTTGCCAGTACAGCTAGAACAATATACACCTAGCTACTTTATGTGTCAATACTGAAAAGAAAAACTCGGATTTGAAGTCTCTTTTAACATTGTATAGAATGATATGACCAGATTAATATAATAGCTTTTTGATTTACTTCATACGATGCTCGACCAACTAAATCTATTGCACATCATATCATGGCCTTCATACTTAATAATTAGCAGGTATTTGATCTAGATTCTTCTTATTTAAATTTTCTCGGCTTTTATTCTCATTATGTATAGTTGCACGATAATTTAGATGGTCTATTTCCTAAGAAACCTTTAAACAATTTTTAATCTAATTATTATACAGCATTACAGGATGGTGAAAAAGCCGAAAAGATATAAGGAGAAGTTTCGACTTAAACTGTCGATATCATAAAATGTTGACAGCACCCAGCTTTGAGCTGAAAAGATTGAACACGATTAGCATTCGTATACCGTCACCGTGCTCCTCATCACCAAAATACTTTGTATTTTTAAGTATAAACCTAAACTGACGGCAGGCCAACCCAAATAGACAATTTGCACAGAAGACTGTTTTAGGAGATCCATAAAATTTGTACTCAACTTAAACACTTTATGGCATCACAAAAGTAGTAATGCTCATCTCCTGAGCTTAGGAGGTTGAGCCTCCTGAGCTTACGAGACTGAGTCTCCTGAGCAAAGCATACAGGATGTTGAATTTTTATCCAACAACTACAATTATTATAACTTTTAGAGAGTCTCCATATTTGTCGCTGTTGGATCAAAATCCAACGGCCCGTGTGCTTTTTAGAGGGTCTCCCTGTTTGTAGCCGTTGAATCAAAATCTAACGGCCCGAGTGCTTTGCTCAGGAGGCTCAGCCTCCTAAGCTCAAGAGAAGATCCAAATCCGTAGTGCAGACATTGAGTAGCGGGTGAGTGAGCACTTTTTCACATGGTCTGGCAAACAAAAAACACAAACACACATTCTGTCTTTCACCCACTCTCTTCGGTGGGGAAAAACTTAAAAACAATTTTGTAAAACAAGGCATCTCCTTATTTATGCTCCAAAATACCATCCATGTGAGGAGGTATTGGAACTTTACAGCCAAATAATAATAATTATATTCAATTATCAAAATGATAAGAATAATTATACATAAATCTTGTCTTCATCACATGTTGATCAAAAAATGAATTGTCATTCGTTGTTGGATTTGATATAAAATGTAGAATAAATGAATGCATGCACTTTGCTCATATTTTGAAAATAAATTTAACAATGAATGAATCTTTGAAGTTTGGCTACAATAATATGTCTTACTCAGTGATATAAATTTTATGCAATCTAATTGTTGTATGGATACATTAGATCTTTAGGCATGACCTAATTGTTAAGCCACATATTGGTACGTAACATAAAAAATAGTTAAAATATTGGGTGGTGCTATATATACACATCTGTTTACCTTTCATACATACTTCTTAATTTTCGACTATCAGATCAAAAAATAAAAATTAATATGAAGTGTTTAAAAAGTACCAAAAAAAAAATTGTATAAACAACGCAGCTTAAAACTCTTTGCAATCAGACGATCAAGAAAACGTGATTCGATAATTATAATAACCAAAGATAAGATGGAGATGTTTGATCTCTCTCTTATCTCCTTCAACCTTTTTGACGCTTACAAACAAATTGCGTATCTTTTGGTGATATAGAGGAATAAGAGTCGTACATATCTTTCACGTTCTTTATGTTTGGATGATTCAGTCAAGATCATCCATATCCAACCCTGAAAAAAGTGTTGTTTTGTCATTTACTGATTTTCCCATTTCTTTATTTGTTTGGAATTTTTTTTTTTTTGCTTTCCCAGTATGCTAGAACGTGCATATGGTCTATGCATGATGGGGGTGGGGGTGGTGGGGCAGCTGCCTACCATCACCGTGCTTTGTTTTATTTAATTTTTAACAATAACTGTTACTAATACTTACCAAATAAGATTTGGAGTGCTAATAATAATTTTTATGTTTTTAACAAATGATATTAGCTATACTAAAGAGGCGGAAGAGCACTAAGCTTCATAATGAACTGATAATAATGTGGTTCAAATTTACTTTTGATAAAAATTGAACATAAATCCTATTCCCTTTTTTAATTTCACTTCTTTGCGTCTTCAATCCCTAAAGTTTTAGTTGAAACTTACTAACAAAGTCACATTAGTCAATCGTGTTAGATCATCTCGTTTGGGAGTTCATCCAACATGTTAAGTTCAACAATGTGTTTTGGAACCTTGTTTTTAGAATGCAAGTCAAGGGGGAGGTAAACCTAATTTATCTTACCGTTCAAGCATTAATTAATTTCACCCATCCCATCAAATGAGGGAGGCAACATGTAAGGCAATTTCCTGTTGTTCGCGCGGGGGGGGGGGGGGGGTGGGGGGGGTGGAGGAGGGTAGGTGGCATAAGTCAAAATTCTGCAACTAATTCGTAATGTATTGTTTTCTAGGCATTTTCCTAATTGTAATACATATAGAAAAGATACACCATTTTCCCAAAAAATTAGGGTATTATTTAGAGGTGCTCATAATACGGAAGGCAAATGTCTCTTTTTCATTATTTGAAGTTTTTAATGAGAAAGTTTACACTTAATTACTAAAGAGTTTCTATGTGTAAAAAGGGTTGATTTCTTTTTTTCTTTTTTATTTAACTAGAAAAGTTATTTTTAATCTAATTGTCAACCAATGAACAAAATGCCGATAATATCGGCGATATTATCGGTTTTTCACGGTACCGATATTTTAATTACTATCCAACTGGTTTTCGTCAAAATATCGCGATATTATCGATAATATCGTGATATTTCCGAAATTATCGCGATATTTTGAAACTATCCTAACCGGAGAAGAACGCCGGAGACTGAAATATCGATATCGTCGCGGCGAAAGAGAATGGCCGCGGCAAGAGGGAATCTGAAACAAAAAAGTGGGGGTGGGGTGGGGTGGAGGGAAGAAGGAAAGCGAGGGGGGAAGATGAGCCGTCGCGAGAATAGCGCCGGGAGGGTGAGAATCTGAAACATAAAAGTGGGGGGAAGAGAATAGCGGGGGAAGGCAGGTTGGGGAACCGAGGGACAAACGGATTTTTGGAAATTTATGTCACATTTATGGGTGTGTGGGGGGGGGAGGGGGGGAAGAAAGGGGCTCCGTCCAAGTGCCGGCTGAAGGGGGAAGGCAGAACATGCACACAAAAGTGCGGGGGAGGGGAAGAAAGGGGCTCCGTTCAAGTGCCGGCTGAATCTGTAGCATTTACGGGTTGGGGGGGGAAGCAGAACGTGGTCGCAAAAGTTGGGGGGGGATCCGGAGAGGAAGGTGGGGTGGGGGGAATCTGGGAACGGGAGAAAGGTGGGGCGTGGGGAAGAAGGGCCGCGGAGGAGAGAAAGGGTGGGGGGGCAGAAGGGAATCTGGGAATCGGGAGAGAAAGGTTAGGGAGGGGAAGAAGGGATCAGCTGGGAAAGCATGGGGAAGAAAAAGCAAAGCCAGGACTGAGAAGACATGTAGGAAATGACAGAAAGCTGGGAAAGCATGGGGATTCCTGATGAATCAAATATTGCTTTGGATTCTCTGTTTTTTTTTTTTTTTTTTTTGTTTTGGAAAAAGAAATAAAGAAAAGAAGGAGAAAATGACAGATATTACTAACGCATGTTAACAATTACATGCAAAATTATTTTGAAAATTTATCATTTGATGACTACTCTTCACAATACACTTACTTTACACATAGAGATTTGAACATCATAAGAACTCTATGTGGTACTAAGTCACTCATGTATGTTACCATGCAATGTATACAGTGTAAAATATTGTACTAATTCATTATATATAAATGATTATGATGTATTTAAACTTTTTTCATTAATTACTACATATTTTCTACACTCACAATGTTTGCCAGCTCGCTATATAATCAACTTAAATCAGTTAAATCCATCATGCAATGCATTTCCTTCCAATTTTTTGTGATAAACTAATAGATAATTGACTAAATAAACATCCTGCAAAGTTTCAATAAAAATTTCCAAGTTTTTCTTACAATTTCCGTGGTTTCCATATAATTTTTATCGATATCGATATTATCCCGATATTTCCATCGATATTTCCGTGTTTTCGGACTACCAATATTACCGATATTTAATACCTTGGTCATGACCATTTATCACTCTTAAATAGTAGTATGAATTTTGAGACATTTTTAACAAAAATAGCTTTCATCAACTCTTCAAGGCTTCTTCATATGCATAATGCTTCCCAATGATTGATTGATGACAGAGAAATCCTATTGTATGAAAAACTTGGATTTTATATATAAATGTGTTTACTTTTTTAGAGGTTTATAGTTTTATTGGTGAGTTTATTAAGTTTTTTTTTTTAGTCATTTCATTACAAGGGATCGACCTCTCAACATATTCTAGTTCTAAAAGTCTCAGTCATCTTGTCATTTAGTACTATTGTTTAGTGATATTCCTCTTTACTAAGTGAGAGGTCTTAAGTTCGCTTCTTGTCAAAGCGAGTTTGAACCACATTATTGTTATTGAACCACATTATTGCTAGCTTATTGTGAGGCTTAGCCCACTCCCCCATCCTCTTGGTATAAATAATATCGTTTGTTAAAAAAAAAAAACAGTCTCACTCATCTCATTCCCTATGCTACTAGAGGTAGGGCCCATCAACACATGTGAGTCTCATCTCTATTAAAAAGATGGTATACACATGATGGTACAAATAGATGGTACAAATAATTTTTTTTTATTTTAATGATTTGGCTCAAAACGACATCGTTTTGGCCAAACCATTTAAAAAAAACAGCCTTCTTCTTTCTCCTTGTGTTTGCAAAACCTTCACTGTTATCTGCAACCATGGCTACTCTTCTACTCCACCGCATTCTAAATTTGGTTGGTCTTCGAAGGTCCTCATAGCCAATTATCTGAACTTCCGAATAATCTCAGGACCACCCCGGTCCCTTAATAGATCCTCCTCTGCTCATCTCATTCCCTATGCTGATAGAAAAATAAAACAAAAACTAGGCTTCTATTTTGCTTAAAATTAGGCCTTTTTAATTAATGTGTTGAAGAAAATACCATTTCCCTTCTAGTTTGGTATGCCTTTTCGTTTTCCAATCTATTTTCATTCCTTGACAGTTGACATAATTATTTGGAAGGTTGCAGCTGGTGTGGTGTGGTGTGGCTGCCGACAATGACATAATGCTGCTAATCCAAAGCTTTTATAGCCTTTCATCAATTGGTTGAATGCTACTTGCCAAATTGCGCATCTATATCCTATATAATATTGCGTCTTTATGCTCTCTTGTCCCTTTTGCACTTTTTGCTAATATAAAATGAAAAATACTTGTGTTAAGGATCTACTTGTCGAGAAAATTTCAGTATGCTCGAAACAAAGGTATTATACCACATATCATTATATAAATAGAAAAAAAATTTATTTTTCAAGCAGTTAATTTTTTAATATAAGTATCTCATCACTTATATAGAGACACGTTGTGTATCACCTCGTGTTCCAAAACACACTAAAAGTCTCCCCTACATTCCTACTTGTCCATAGACTTATTATCCACGTTATAATCAAAATTGTTCATATTCCTACTTTAATAAAAAGACCAAATGATGATTTTCAACCTTGATGTATTTTTCAGAGTTGATTGTTAGACGATGATAATGAATATGAATGGCTCTTATTGTGACATATGTACTTTGAAATAAATTAAGGAAAATGCTAATGAATTTATCTTTCTAGATCATATTTTATAAATCACATGATGTGATGGTTGATGGTTAAGCTTTTTTCTTTAATAATTTAAAGAAGGTATCTAACTATGAACCTTCATATTATGCGATTTATAAAATATGGTTTAAAGAGATAGTCTCTGTAGCATCACCCAAATGAAAAATACACACCATTTTTATTCTCCTACTCATTCAGCTTAATCATGTCTTTTGTTATCGTTTAATTTATTTATTCTGAAGACCAATAAAAAATAATGCTTGAATGGCTAAAAAATGTGTGTGAAAATCATTTACATAAACAAATTACAAGTGAGTGAACAAGTAGGTCCACCCATTAAATATGAAATCTAATCAAGAATACGAAATTGTAATTGATGTCTACATAGTGATTATACACATGATTAATTGTTCATGCATGTAAGTCCTACTTTGAATTATACACGCATCAAAAGCTGACAATCGTCTACGCGTGATTAACAAGAATGAAAAGCAACGCTCTAACTAATTGATAATTAATTTGTGATCTGGTCTCCCATGAGCTAACAATATTGCTCCGTCCACATCGCCTCTCCCTCTCTTTTCTTGTATACCATATTCTTTGGAGATAAACCCCTCTCTATCTCTCTCTCTCTACTATATTAGGAGAAAGGCTGGGATCAATATTTGGCAAGCCTCCCCTCCCCTCCCATCTCAAAGACAATACAGTGGAGAGAAAGAGCCATCATCCATCCAATATGAACCCATTCGCCCATAGTTTTTGTGGAACAAGTTGTTCTTAGCTGTTAGCTGACTTTCTCTGGTCCCTCCCTCATCGGCCAAATGCCCAAAACCCCATACTTGTTCTTTGTCTCCATTCATTATCTCCCATAACATTTCCTTTCCAACCCCATCACCAACTCAGTTAAAACAACTACTACTCGAACACACAGCTATATCCTGCAACTGCACTTCCAGAGAAAATTATTTTAAAGAGATCATGAAGATCCGGTGCGACGTGTGTGACAAAGAAGAGGCAACTGTCTTCTGCTCTGCCGATGAAGCCGCTCTTTGTGACGTCTGCGATCGCCAAATTCACCACGCAAACGAGCTTGCCAGCAAACACAAGCGCTTCTCACTGCTCCACCCAACTTTCAAAGACTCCCCTCTTTGTGATATCTGTCAGGTTAGTGCTAGATGCATTCTTTCTCTATGATATTATTGATGATAAAATTACAGGGAAGTGATTTTCGCCCTCCCATTTCTCTCCATGCACTCCTTATTTTTTAGCCTTTGAATTGAATATTCCAAAGATAATAAAGGAACTGTACAAGGAGGAGCGCAGTTGGAGAAAACGAGAATCTGAAAACCACTGTATAAAATTCCAAATTATATTTGGGCGACAACAAAGTGTTGTAGCTAGTTAATAATTTTTGGTGAAGAAGATACCAATTCTTAGCTCCTTGAGTCCTAAATTTTTTGTGTTGAGTTTTGTAGGAAAGGCGAGGATTTCTCTTTTGTCAAGAAGATAGAGCAATTCTCTGCAGGGAATGTGACCTTTCGATTCACAAATCGAACGAACACACACAGAAACACAGCAGTTTTCTACTCCCCGGTGTTAAGCTTTCTGCAGCTTCTTCTTTGTATCCAACTTCATCAGCCTGCTCCAACTTCTCCGAAGTTATGACCGCAAAAACTAATGATGCAAGAGCCTCAAAGTCATCCACAAAGAGACAGAGAACAGTTTCGTCGAACGAAATCTTGAGTTCTTCTTCTCCTTTGTTAATGGAACAAACAATGTCATCTTCGTCATACAACAAGATAGAAGAGAATTATTGTTTCAGTGACATTGGTTCGGGTTCGACAAGCAGCATATCGGAGTACTTGATGGAGACGCTGCCCGGGTGGCATGTGGAAGACCTTCTTGATTTTTCATATGATCATTCCAATGCTTTATGTGAGGTTGGAAGTGCACATTACCTCTAGAGGGGTTTTTTTTCTTCCTCTTTTTTTTGTTTGTTTTTGTTTTTTGTTTGAAAAAAAAGCAATAGAAGGCCATTTTGTTGGTGATGTGTATACTTGGCACTTGGCAGTTATCAAGGCCAATTTTGCTTATGTTACTTGTGGGATTAGCTGCCCTTAGTGAAGCAAGATCTTCCAAACAACATAAGGTTTTTTTCTCATCAAATGATTTGGCCATCTGGGCACTTGAAGTTTCACTTGTGTTATTGGGAACTTTTTTTTCAATGGTTTTACTTTGTTAAGGACCTAAGGTGATTTGCTACCTCAGTTATTGAGGGCGAGGTCTTCCTCTTCCCTACTAATCTCAGGCCTTAGGGCATGTTTAATTTGACCTCTACATGAGGTGATAATGAATCTCTCATCCACTTGACTTATTCTCTTCATGCAACCATTTGACCTCTAATTTTCAGTTTTAATGTCATGTTTAGTATGTTTAGTTACAAACTCATGCAACCATACGTATTTCAAATGGATTTACATAGAGGCCGTTTGATAATAATTTTGTTTTCAGTTTTCGTTTTTTTTTGAAAACTGAAAACTTATTTAGTAACTACTTTCAATTTTCACTAAAAACTGAAAATGCTAAAAATTGAAAACTGAAAATGATGACATGATTATCAAATGGCACCTTAATTGTTCATAATCTGCATACCATTTCTTTGGGTTAAAAACCTTTGTGGTCACTGTGTTTAGACCTAAAATCAATTTTTGTCGCAATGATTTCAATTTAGCCAATTTAGTCACTGTATTTTACAAAGTCTGCAATCTTAGTCACTTTCATTAATTTTCTTTAAAATATATTAAAATATTAATATACCAATAAAATTACTTAAGAATTTTATTTTATTTTTTGGTCAGAATTACTTAAGAATTTTATTTTATTTCTTGAGTATTCCTTATTTTGTTATGGCAATATTGATGCTTTGCTTATGCAAGTTATTTAAGAAGAGTAATTTTTAATTCACATGGATGATGTGTGGCCAAAAATAAATACAAGGATGATGAGTCGCATAAGATAGGGAAGTTCATAAGAGAGAGCATTTTGATGAAAGATATTGGCTTCCAAGTCCAACGCAGCCTTAACTTCGCCATACCTAATATCGTGTGTGAGGTAGAGAGACAAAAATAGACACACAACAAATTATCTCACCAACCCTTGGTATGTCATTGAGTAGAGATTAACTTATGTAATCAGAAACAGAAACTCACACAACACAAGAGACACCGTCACGGTGGTGTCATGTGTAATGTATCAACGTTGTATAAAGAAAAACTTATACATTATGTTGTATTGTTAGCATGGGATACAGTACCCAAACTATGAAAGTATAAGTTTTCTCTCCTACGCATCAAAAGACAATAAAGAACAGTTAAGTTTTAACTAAATAAGCTCACTCATAAATAATGATGTGCGGGAGAGAATCGTGCATGAAAGTCCTCCATCTCCTAAGACCTAGGTGTGAGAAATTGATTGAATACTTAAAAATTACTTTTAGTTACAACCAATATTACTATATTAAGCTATCGTTTAACAATTTAATCAAACGCTATTGTTTGTCAACGAAAAAAATTACAGTCAGTGTTGGAACCAAATTTGTGCACCGCCGTGGATGCGAATTTGGTCCCAACAAGCAGTATTACTATATTAAGCTAGACGAAGATGTGAGAAAGATTTCGACTCAAAATACAGTGGATTGAAGAGGAGGACCTTATCTATCAAAGCATCCACCAATTGCAGATCTAAAAAATACTTTACCAGCCTTTTGTAACAAAAATAAAAATGTTGCTTAATAAATAATAACCCATGAAAAATGATAATTGTCGTTCGCAATTTCTGGGGCAGTATTCAATACACTCGAAGCAATACAAAGCTTATTCTTTCCTAAATCAGACAATGATGCTTGTGCTTTCACAAGGATTGGCGTAGACTACACAACGACCCTATATGAAGTTATGAACCCCTACTGTTTTCTCCCTCTACACTCTTATTAAATCTTGTCCATTATTTTTGTTTGATTTATTCAATTTTGATATCAAAAAATTAAGAGGAGCATGTAAGAAGAAGAAAAAAGTGTAATTATCAGTTGCATAACCCATTTCTTTTCTCAACCTATGTGATACTTGCATCCACACTACATCATTGCCTCAAAAAGCCAACTAAACGTGTCTAGAGAATCAATGTAATACGGATTTTGTTAGGGACAGTGACACAAATCCATGGTCTCTGTAACGTCCCAAACCACTGGTATAATACCATTTGTCAAACTATCTCCACTTGGGCTTGTATTAATGGCCTGGAACACCACCGTAGGGGCAAAAGCGAAAAGAAAAGTATGGAACTGCAGTATGTCCAAAATTCAGAAGAAAATAAACAGTGAAATAATGAAGGAAACATTTGCTCAGCTGGAAGAATAATGCTTCTTAAGCATACATTGTTTTCTATACACGGCAAAGAAATGTTTTATATATGATACGAACCCTCAAAAGCTCAATCACAACATTTTGCTGCATACTTTAAAAAACACAAAGCAACATCATCCCTTCTGCATCTCAAACTCCCAAATGTGCACATTTCTTTTTTCCCCATCTTTGTCCCTTGTTATTTTACAGGACTCAAATGGACAGCGACACAAACAACATATCGATATACTCTTTTACACAGTTACTTACATACGACCAAACTAATTAAAGAATTGCACCCGCCATTTCACATAAAATAGAATGTTCATAAAAGCCCTGCAAAATAGAAAAGAAGAAAAGAAAATGAGGATCGCCCTTGTGAAAAATGACTGATTACACATCAAATACTGCAAATTGATCCAAGTGATCCATGCAACTAATTGATCTAAGAATAAGAAAATTGTATTACCTTCGTTTGGGGGCATAAAAGAGTGTCACGAAGTAAATGCAAAAAGCCTATCTGAAATCTTTGTACGACAAATTGGGCACTCAGAACATGCAAGTGAACAAGATTTACACACTGCAAAAGGTACACCAGAGTTACTGCTAGAAACGATGAGTATATAGGGTTGAATTGACACTTCTGTTACGCAACTTCAGAATGACTTACAGCAAAAATGCCGGCAAGGGAGAAGAATTGCTGCAGTTGGTGATTCAAAACATACTTTACACAAATGGGAATTGGCATCTCCGTTTCCCTGGTGTTTGAGCTCTTTCTCCTTCATCTCTTTCATTCGAGCCTGGAAACATAAAAGTGGGTATGTTTCACATAGCTTTCAATGACAACATTTGTAGGATTACAAAAAGACTCCTCTACTTCAAACCACACTACTTGACGATAATTCATTAATCTTTAAATCTGTATCTTCTTAAGTGTCCACATGTTTTTCACGAAAAAAAAAATGGTTGACCCCTCACACAAATAAGTATATGACAACATCTTGAATTCATTGAAAGATCTGTAGATAGTATAGCCAAGCATATGGTGAGAATAGAACATTTTGGTTTGAGCCAAGCTTTTTAAGTGGACACAATCTCTATGCAAATATGTTTATAAACCAAACCTATGACCTAAGAAAGTGCAAAAATTATACTACTTGGCTCTTCTTTTTCATGTCTTCAAAGCCATTCAAACATAATTGAGTTTTTGTCTCGTTGGTTTTACAAAACTAAATGAACCTTAAAACAGAACCGATTGCCTTTTAACGTCTCCAATCCAAATCGTAAAGGAATACCAAAACAATCCTAGAACATTTATGTTAAAAGAGAATGCAGGTAATCAGGTTACCTTAAGGCGAAGAACAAGAGGTTCTTCCTTACAACTTTCATCATCAGCAGATTTTGGAGCATCCAAAACTTGTCTCTCTATGTGGGCACTCTCATTCACAGTTGCTTTTAGACCATTACTATTTTCCATCACATCATTGTGCCTTTCTTCTGTGTGTGTCTCAGGGATAGACCCGCCCTCTTTCTTTAATTTTGCGACCAACACCCACATGTTTGCTAAATCATTCTCTAGAGCTTCCTCCCTTTTCTTTGCATCTTCAACCTTTTTCCTGTACTCCTCTTCTACAAATTCCTTTTCAGCAAGGGCAGCCTCAAGAGCTGCCTCTCGCTGTTTCCTTGCTTGGAGTTCCATCTTTAAATCATCCGAATCATGATTCCATGCCTCAAAGTCATCAGAACGACCAGATGGCCTCCCTTTCCTCCCACCTCTTGGTCCATCATTGTACTTCCGGTTAATGCCATTAACGGGTTGCATGGCAGAACTTCTAGAATTGGCTAACTCCCGAGCAGCCAACAATTCTTTTTCTAGTTTTGCATTCTGCAATGAGAGCTTTGTCACTTCACCAGCCAAATTCTTCAACTCAACAGCAGCAGCAGATGCCAGTTCCTTTGCATAAGAAGCTTCTTCGGCCAGTTTTTGATTCTGCACATGTAACCCACTACTCTCCTCCGAGAAACGCACGTGCTCCAGCTTTAGTTTTTCATTCTCAATCTCCTATGAGAAGGAACAAAAGCATCAATTAGTTAGATGTATAGCATGAAAGCAACATCTTACATTGCCACAACAATATTCAAGCACACACGAAAGAAAAATCCTAATACTAACCAATTCTTTTTTCGGTACAAATAGTAACCAATTCATATGAAAGTAAAAAAATAAAATATAACTAAACAATGCTATGGATTTCGCCATTCTAAATAATAAATAGATATAAATTCCACTGTCAAGTAATGACGACAGAGAAACTATAATTTCTATAAAAGCTCACATGAACCAAGAACAATAAACTAAAACAAAAGAGGGAGTGCTAGTCAAGGGTATGGCAATATAATTGAAACTAAGGTACTCGCTAGCATTTACTAATCCATCAAGCGTTATGGATTGATAAGGCAGAAAGTTTCAGTAATCACCTGAGACTGAATTTTCTTTTGCAACTCCTCAACATACTCTTCAGATGCACAGTGCTCGGAAGACGGTGATGATTTTTCACCAGATACTGAAGCCAAACGCCGCTCTAACTGATCCACTTTTTCTTGCAACTCCATGTTCTCTGCACACTGCAAATACACAGAAAGCTCAGCAATATACCAAAGGATATAAAATCCTGCACTGATACAAAACAAAGCTTAAAAGGAATCAGCTGAATGGAAGAAAAAGTTAACAAAAGATAATTCTCCAAAAGAACTAGGGAAGGCATTCTAACCTTATTTTGCAATTGCTCCTGGAGAATACGATTGTCTGCTGATTTTATCTGCATGAAAGGTACACTTCAAAGATGAGTTCCATGACAATTAGAATGTACTGAGCAAATGTTACAGCCCCAAACACAGATAATAGCTAAAGCAATAGGAGAACTTTAGAAATCAAACATTGCCCATTTTGTGTCCATGAAAAACAGATATATAAAGCATGCACTCACTTCCAACTCAAATCCCTTCTCATTGCACTGGGTCGTCAGTCTCTTAACTGTCTGTTGCAGAAATTAGAAGTAGTTAAAACAAAATTGTGCTACTTATGAACAATAATAACTAAGATCATTAGAACACAAAACTACCTGCTGCATCTCAACCATAGATGCATTAGCAATTGAAGCCTCACCACTTTCGTTAATGCGCTGTTCCAAAATCCTCATTTGCCTTCTCTTTTCATGGATATCACGTTCCAAGTTCTCAATCTGTAAGCATGGATTGTTAATCAGGATCATTTTAAGTAAACATACTTCAGCTGCCGCTCAAATGAATCTGTAAACTGTTAAACTATTTAGGATTTTGAGTGCTAAATGGAGTTCATGAACTAGACAGGCCTGTAAATTTTACATTATTGCTTGTAAAAACTGATTAGATTCAAATGAACATGATCTCATTTATCACCAGAATACCACAGTAAGATGGATCCAAATGACAAACTCCACCGATATGTTCAATTAGTTCCAATTGTCAATTAATATTGTGTTCAATACGCCCCATCCAACATTCAACTAACAAGTGCAAGCCACTGTCTCTTCTTTTTTGTTAACCAAGCTTTCACAACATTCTGGAGACAAAATTAGGACTTCTAAATATGCAGAATATGATTAATAAGAATAGAATTTATACTTGAGTTTTTGAGCTTTCAGGGTCATCTACAGACTGCTCCACCAATCGTTTCAAGGAGCTGGTGCCAAGTGCAATCTCTCCGGCAAGCATCTTAACTTGCTCAACCAGCAGGTCTATGTGATCTGACATTGTCATCCCTCCCTAAAGTATATTAAAATAAGCAATCATAAATACATCATAATATTGAAGGATAATACTTTAATGAAAAAATTAATATTTGAGCCAACAAATGAATTCATACAGAAGTGTCTACGTAAATTATATATAGAACTTGCCCAAAGGCAATTATTACTTACCACACGTCTGTTAATAAGAAATAATAGTCATTATGTGGCAAAATCAAATAGTAGATACAAGAAACTTCATGGCACATCCTGATTTGATAAATGAATGAGTGAGTTCTGAACAAGAAAAGTATTTGAAGGAAGAATGGAAAGAACTCTGGAAAATAGACAAGATATATCCTCATGGATCCTAGTTGCAACTTCCTATAAGTGTATGCTTGTATAAGCATGCATAAGCCCATATACATATATTTGCTGCACGCAAGCTCAAACATGTGGGAAAGAAGCAAGCAAGTTCCACTTCCCTCTTCCTCAGACAGTTGGCCCGAGAAATGTTTTGCAAAATTAATTTAGCCAAAAAACTAAACTTCTCCCTCATACTGATTTCAAAATATTATTACCAAGACTTGAAATAGAAATCAAATGTATTTGTGATAGTTCGACAAATGCATCCAAGCTTTATACACTGAAATGGAAGTGGAACAGAACAAAAATATACTAAAATGAGTTACCATCGGAACTCTTGAACCACTGATAAGTTCACCCGCTTGAGTTGAATCTGTAATTGTACTGCCAGCTGGGGAGAGCTCTTCATTCCTCCTGCTGGAAGATCTCTTGTGTCTAAAATCATAAGCCATATCTGATGGACCAGCAGATGCAGACGATGGTGACTCCTTTTGGTTCTCACCTTCTAGAAGCAAGGGTCCATCTCGCACTACTTCCATTTTCTGCCATACAAAAGCCACAACAAAATGTAAACATTGTACGATGCTTTCCACACCAGAAAACAAGTATGAAAGATCAAATTTGACAACACTATAAACATTTTAAGAGAATATTAAGTAGAAAGGGAAAAAACATAAAGTTAACATTAAAAGTTAAGTGATCGGAAATGAAGTCCTTTTTTTCTGAGCTAGAGCTAAGCAACCAAACAGTAATATGAAACACATCCTTGTCTGCATAACTTGCAAAACAAAAATAATTTCTCAAACTTTCAAGTTTTCAACAGAGTTTCTCCTCATAGTGACTTGTCAACATTCAAGCTCAAACAACTAACATCAACAAAAGGAGAAGAAAACAGCACAGACCATATACAACTTAAATGAGTAAGGAACTCACGTCATCCTCACCAACAGAAAAACTGCGTTGGTGGCTGGGAATATCACCCAATCCAGGAATTGTATTTTTTGAAGAAACAAGGATAAGCTTCGTCAGCCTCTGGATTCTGCTCATAAGAGCAGCCTTCGCTTCCTCTTCTTCCTCCAATCTTGATTGCATTTTAAATTGACCTTCTTCCAACTATTTCCAAACCAAAACAATCATATGTAAGTCTTATTAGTATAAACTCATTACTATGCCAAAACAATTTATTTCAGTTTAGGAACAAAACCTTTTGCTTTAAGCTGATAATCTCCTCATGACTTATGCCAACAAGCATCCCCTTCCTTAGCTGATCAAGTTCTGTTTTCAGGACCGAAATCTCTCTTTGATACTTCTTAATCAATGACTTTTCATCAATAATCTGCTAGAAATAATTTCAAAGAAAAGCCAAAGGGCAGAATAGTGAGCCTTAAGTGTTTAATGTTGAGTAGTGCCTTAAAACTTTATTCATGCCATGTTGTTGCACACCTTATTACGCGATGCATAGATTTCTACTCGCTTTGCCCTGCTTGCAAACTTCAATGTATTATGAGTTTCCTCCATGCTACTTGATGCAGGAGTCACCGTGCAAATAAGCTGGGAAAACATGTGCAAGGAAAGAAAAAAAAAGCAAATAAATAAATATAAAAAGCAAAGTTATGATAGTTTTAATTTTTTTAACTGCACAATTTTTTTCAAAATAATTTATTCAAAAGCAAATTTCACAGCAAATGGGCTAACAATTGTAGTGTTGGAACTCACCGAAACATGTCCATGCCCACCTAACGAGGATTGTAAAAGGCGGGTAAGCTTAGAATCTCGATATGGAACATGGGATGCCTTTCCCTCACTCAGCTTTCCAATTACCTTCATTGCAACCATAACATCAAGTTAAGAACTAAATATCATATTGCTTTTCTGTTCATTAGAAACTTCAACATGATTTATAAAAATTGTAGCCACTTTGTTTTCTAAAACAAAATAGAGTGACCACTAAACAAAAAAGAAATATGAAGTTCTGTTCAGCTAAAAGTGAAAAGTGCATCAGCATCATGTTGCAGAAAAAGTTGTCACCATATACATTCTTTCATATGGCTAGAACAGTGTGCATGAAGGCTTTGCTTAGGCTTAGGAACATAGATAACACTAATTATGCAGTTAATGTTATTTAATCAAATTGTAAGGCACTTACAGTTCCAAGAGTTAGAAGACTCTTGTTTATGTATGATCCTTCCTTTCTTCTTAGTCCAGTTGTTTCGGTTTTCGAGCTCTCAGATCCAGCTAGATCAATTAAATTCTAAAGAAAACAAACAAAATAATAAAAAGTGAAAAAATTATGTATGAAACTAAAGAATCTAATAGTTGGGAGGACAATTCATTTGAACCATACAAGTTGAGAGAAGATCACTCCGTCATACTCATCACCATGGGCACTGCTTTCAATCATCTGCAAATGCATCCAAGTTAAATATGATTAGCAGGAATATTTCACAAAAGTCAGAATTTCATGTAAAGAAACAGAAAAATACTGACACGAAGAAATTTGACAAAGAAAAGTAGGAAATAACAAAAACAAGAGTCTAAATATTTACACATTTATCTCAAAGCCTTGTACTGCCCAGGCAAATATTATATTGACGAATGAACTTGAAAAAATTGTGCTGCGTTCCATAAGGAATACCAAGGCTGAAACAAGTAACAACATACCTCTGCATTTCATTTTATTTTAAAATTGACTTAAATGTTGCGGTGTTTAATTGATGCATATCTAAGTGTGTTCAGAATTTGGTCCCTCAACATTGATAAAAGATAGAACATTACATACAGATTGAGTAATTAGAAGCTTAACAAAATCAAGGAAGTGTGTTATAAAGAAGGTTTACCAGTGTAAATATGGTGTGACTTCGACTACTCAACAGATTAAAATTGTTTGATCCAACATGACGATGCTCTGCCATTGCCATGCATCAGTTAAAAATGCAGTCAATAAATCATTTTTAACCAAATAAAACTGGCAGAAACAGAAAAGCGAAATATGTCATTTCTGCAAGTACCTTCTCCAGCAGCAATAAAAGAAAGTGCATGCCCAGGAGACAAAACAACTTCTTCTTTTATACCCTCAACATAAGTACCCTGAAATTTCAAGGATACGAACACAGAGAAATGATAAACCCAGCAAAAACTAAATGTGCTTTATACAAGATAAAAATATTACATACATTATTCCCCTAAAACAATATAAGTAGGAATCTTTCAGAGGCCCTAAAAATAAAACAAAATAGATACAGTTAAATCAGGAAGGCCATTAAAAGATGAATTACAAACCTGTGAATCTTCTCTAACACGCAAATTTTGACCTGTTGGATCAAGCAAGTCATTTATCACCTGATACCAGATGCAGAAATAGCACCTTATATCAATACAAATAAGAATATTGAATATAAAAGAAAAAACTTTCACTCAGACAACAATAGCTTCCAGGATAAAGATAAAGACAAAAACTAAACGGGATATCAAGAAACATCTGTCATGTAAAAAGTTAAGATCATGAAGATGAAAATATATAAATAAATGATGGTGGAAAGAATTCCCAGAGTTTAAAATATTAGGAAATATCTTCAAAACACAGAGGAATGAGAGATACATTATACCAAGGAAAAACTGAGCTAACATATAATCTCGAACCCTAAAATGTGACTGCCAATACATATAGCTCTACTGACCTCGTTGTAGATCTCAAGATATGAGACGCGGAGTAAAAATTCCCTTCCTGGGGTCTGAAATGTGAATGCAGCTATGAGTTAGTCATCAAACAGGAAACTCAAGTCTTTTCTTGTGTTTGTACAACAGAAACAGAAAATATAGCTTCCATGAGTATGCAAGGAAAAGCATGTATACTATTGGCAAGGTAAGATACAATATGACCTAAATTAGTTCCAGAAACTAGTATATAGAACTCTGGTCTGTTAAGTACTACATCAGTGCAATAAATATACACCCTGATGCTGAAGGACAGACAGGATATGCAATAATAAGTACTTCGAAGTAAATTATCATGATAACATTGCTGAAGAAAACATATCACATCTGGACTAGTATGTTTCAAATCCAATAATTAAAATAGATGCAAGATCGATGTGATTCACAAGGTAATACTAAGAAACCAGTGTGGGAATGAAGGGAGGGATTGGATTAGTGACTGTACAAAAATAAATTTTTACTCTCGGTGAATGTACAAGAGAAAAAATGGCAAGACATATCCTGGCATAATGTTAAACTGAAGGAAGGGGGAGGAATAAAGAAAAACAAAGATTTAAGTGTCATACTTCAGAAGTACAAAATTCTTAGGGGCACTTACATCTTGGATAATACTGAAGACATCCTTTATCGCCAATGGTATGATACCTGGAGCGTTTTGATCACCCTGAGTAGATTAGAAATGAGTCAACACAACACTAAGGGAACACAAACAAGCAATACCAAGTATAGCAAAAAACTTCATAAAGAACAAAAGTAGGGTCCAACACAAACATATGATGAAAATTATGGATGAACAAAACGAAGTTCAAAAGATCGTGTTCTGGCAGAATCTATAGTGATCTTGCCAGACAGAACCTATGATTAGGGACTTAGGACACATAACAATGTTCCAGAGTAAACAAGTTAACCATAACTGTATGTGAGTGCATGAAAAGTTGTTCATCTACATTTCAGCTAAGCACAAACCAAACTTAGGACTTACCCAACTGCACCTTAAAAACTTTAATCGTTTATGGCTTCATTAAATCGTTAATAGCTTCCTTAAACTAGACACTGGTAGTTATTTAGATGGGTGCCACCAGGGGTGTTTGGGCTTGCTCAAATAAATACATCAAAATGACTCTGGATAACTTGATGATCATCGAATTGTGCCTGAGAGTGCATCTCTTTATATATTTGTAAGAACGCAGAAAGGAATCTAAGTCATCTACCTATACTCTGTCCGTCTATCGTGTAGCACGGGAGCTTTTGGGGGTTGGGAGTCAATTAGGTATGTCAGGCCAGGTCTTGTTTTGAGGTACTATATGGTAGAAATGTAAAAAACAATAAAGCTGTTTGGAGACGGGCTCCTTTAAGTTTTATGTGGTTCTTGTGACTTGAGACATGAAGAGCTTCTGAGGGAGTGGAGCGCTCCATGATGAAGCTTAGGCTCCATTATTTAGATGGCTTTTTGAGTGATCGGCTTGTCGTTTTATTTTACCAGATATGCATTTATGTTAAATTTCTGTCCTTCAGCCCTTTAACAAAGTTCTTTTACATTATGTATTAATGTGTGTTGAATCTAAAGGGGCAGAGGGGATACAAGTTCTGGTGCAGGATTCTTTTTGGAATTAAACGAAGATAGTTTTGTAAAGGGTTGATAAGGATAAGACAGCACAAACAACAGCACCCATTTGTTATCAGGTTCTCATGACCACTCTTGCGCTTCCCACTAACAATCTACAAGCAAATACAAGGTTTTCCAGGTATGTAACTCCTTTATCGTGAACAACTAGAATCAATCTTAGATATGTGCTAACAAGGTCTGTGTAGACGTTGGATTAATGAGCACATGGCCATCAAATTCCAACATCAAAAAATCCTTGTAATGGAGAAAGAAAACAGATAAAACATTCACGTTGAAACAACCACTTGCATTATGGTGTAATAAGTTCCATAAAAGCAGTTTCTCATTAATCATTAGACATTTATATTTTCAGGGCCATAGAAGGCAAGCTTAAATCCAGTCTCCTAGTGTGGAATCAAAGAGACAGAGTGTAAACATTGGTCATTATAACCTTTTCTGCGCAACTCACAAATGGAGCTTTACTGAAAAAACAAGCCAACATGATCTTTCGATATGCTTAAACTTTCAGCAGCAAAATCCCAAGAAAAGAAAGTGGAACTTACATGCATAGTGTGTGTCTTTCCACTACTTGTCACACCATAAGCAAAAACAGTACCTGCATTTTCAATACTCAAGCCGTAAGCAACAGAAAATTAACAAGAGAATTGAACGTAACTTACTTAATTTATCTGTTTTCAACTAAAGCTAATAGAATTTCCACCACCATCGACGTTTCATTATATAAGTTATACATATTCTTACAGAAACAATATCAACGTTTCTCATTAGGCATTAACGAATTCTCCATTTGTAGTCTACAAGAGAAGTATGTCATACCATTGACACCTTCCATGGCAGCTTTGACAACAGGTTTAGCAGCAACTTCGTACACCTCTTGCGAATTGGCATGCTGTCCAAAAACTCTATCTGCCACAACAAAACAATCCCCAAATCCAATCAGTTTTCAAAACCCTGTAACTACGTTAAATGCAGATTAATTCCAACACATTTTCTTTTGCATTTTCCATAAACTAACCGAAATCGAAATTAACTCCACATCAAAATTTCCAAATTCAAAATAACAATATATACTAACTAATATATTACCAAATGCATAGGCTGTAGCTGGATTATACTCATTCCTCACAATCTTATCGCCGTCTGCGTACCAAGTGACCTCATCCCCTCTCTGAAACTCCCTCTCGCTGCAACCAAAACCCCCAAAAAACGAAATCAATTCAATCACATTACCTCAAAACCAACCCTAGAATCCAACATTTCAAAATCCTCCAATCTGAGAGCTCATAGATCTGATCCAATACGCTCAGATCTACCATCATTTACCTCAGCGGCCGAAACCGAATCGTCACCGATATGCTATCCCCACCCTTGGGCGCCTCGAGCATCTCCGCCAAAAGCTCCTCGGACGCGAACCCGACCGGCGAGCGAGCACTGTAACACCCCGAACCGTACTGCATTGAATCGGAGCGGCCGTGACTCGGCGTCACGGATCGGGACCCGAGCCCACCTCCAGAGTTGTAGAACGACGAGGCCGAGGTCGAGCAGGAGCGCGGAATCATCCGACCGTTGATCAACGAAGAAGATGAAGAGGTCGAGGAGTAGGGACTGGATGGCTTCCGGTAGGAGAAAGGTGAGCTGCTGCGGGCTCGTGAGGACGAGGCCATCCAGCTGAGTCAACTCGGACAGTGACTCGGTGAGAGAGATTTGAAAAAATGCAGCGAATAAAAAAAACAAAAAAATGGGAGATGGAAGAAGGAGAAGTAAACGAAGAGCAAAGAGGAAGAGAATATGTCAGAGCGGTCACATGGCTCGCGAACCGAAAGCGAAGAACATTGTTTTCCCCCTTTTTTTATTTATTTAATAATTATTTAAAATGAATCAAATATTTCTGCTATTATTTTTCTCTAGTGTGCTACTAGAGAGAGAGAGAGTAGAGGTAGAGAGAGAGAGTTCCGTCTTCTTAAAGGCGAAGCGAGAGTTGCAGAGAGAGAGAGAGAGAGAGAGAGAGATAGAGAGAGGGACGAGTAACCGGTGAGAGGTGAGAGGTGAGAGGTGAGAGGTGAGAGAGTGAGAACGACGGCAGTGGGGATGAAAAAAAATAGATAATTAATTACTGTTGTGACGTGGCGAGGTGGTTTAAATTAGGAGGAGGGTAGCCGCGCGTATTATGAATTAAAAACGGGACTTTGAAAAATAAAATACGCTGCGAATGAGCGGGAAAATAACAGCGGCCCGCCGATTAGGACAAGTTTATATAGAGGCCAAAATTAATATTATTGTTAATTATTTTGTCTTTGTCTGTTTATAATTGCGATGTAAATAAATTATTAGGGCATCACTTAATTCTACAGTCTTGCAGTATTTTTCTTCACTTGTAAGGTGCAGTTTGGGATTGAGGTGATTAAAAAAAAGCTGATATGAAAAAAAGCTATGAGGGTTTTTGGTGTTTGGTAAACTTCCAACTTCAGCTTTTTTTCACAGTTTTAAGTGAAAAAAAGCCATAAAACAAAAGCAGCAAAAGGTAGCTTTGAAAAATGGCTTTTCAGCTTCTGCGCAAACCTCAAAACGCAGGTGAACAGTAATCCCCTTTAATGAAAGTTTCTGGCAATCCTACCCTTCTGCCCCGCAGCTTCATCATCGCTATTATCCCCATCCTCGTCATCGGACCTAAGCTTCGATCTCGCCGGAGCAACATCGTCGGACCTGAGCCTCAAAACGCCATTTCCGTTGGCACTTGCGATGCCGGGGACGACCTTGTTCTGATTGTTGATTACTTCGGCATTCGATTCTTTCTTCTTCCTCGGGCGCTTCGCGGTGACCTTCTGCCAGCCGTGGTCGTTATTGGCATGGGTGTGATGGGTATTGTTGTAGTCGTTTGCCGCGGTGGATGCGACGTCGTGCTGGTTGCCGTTGGCGATTGATTCGAAAGCTGCAGCGTGATTTTCTTCCATGATTTGGTTGTTGGTGTTGAATTTTCTCGGGAAAATTGAAAAAGAGACAGAGACAGGAAACGGAACTGTGAAAATTGAGAGAGAGACAGAGAAAGGATGTGGGTTTTTCAGAGGAAATTGATACCTGTGACAACTTGTAGGCAAGTCCAAGCTAAATCGACGGCGAGACCGCCAGATTTCCCGACGAAACATTCCAGAGAGTCTAGGGAGGTTGAACGTACATTTTTGCCCACATCTAGTACCAAAGCAAATATGCAGAGGTATCATCATGATCCTCAGGTCACTCTGATGCAGGATTTGTGAATTTGAGGTTCTAATTAGCTGAGTTCAAAGATTGATGGTGGTGAGGTTAATCGGAGTTTGAAAGGGAGTGAATGTGTCGAGTTTTAGAGAGAGAGAATTGCAGAGTTTGTTGAGGGAAGAGATAGGGACTCATGAGAGAAATAAGGAAAATGGGAAAAAGGGTGACCGAGTGTGGGTCTTTCATGAATTTGCAGAGAGAGATGAGGGGCTTTTGTTAGCTATTCAAGCACATTAATAATATTGTACTAATGAATCATAGCTATTCAATCTAAAATATTTCAATTGAATTAGTTTATATTTCAAATGAATCATACTAATTAATATTTAAGATAAAGTTTATAAATATTTTTCTTTTAAAAATAAAGTATATTTAGTAATTCACCTTTATTTGTTAAGAAAATTAAATTAATAGCACATCTAGTATTATACATTTTTTGGTCATTTCACACAATCACAATTGTTTTACATAAAAGTTTACCAAACATTATCATACTGCTTTTTTTTCCAAAAGCACTTTTACAAAAAAGTTTACCAAACACTCTGCTGCATTATTTCACAGCTGCTTATTCTCACAGCACAGCATAAACAGCTTTTTTTCAAAGTACAGCAATACCAAACCAGCCCTAAGTGAGAGGTCTTAAGTTGAATTCTCACTAAAGACGAATTTGAACCTCGTTTTTTCAAGAAAAATATATTATCGGGGCATCTCTAATAAAAGATGTAAAATGCCTTAATATTAACGTTTCATATTTATGACTGGCCATAAAACACTCCATGGCAGAATGTAAAATATTCTTCTTTCGTCGGAAAAATTATAATAAAAATACAAATTTGCATATTTTTTTACATTTTTTGGAGGTGGGTTGCGGAATCAAAAGACAAAACAATAAATGGAATCCTAAATTTATATCTCTCCTTTTGGAATAGAATTAACATTTATACCTCTCGAAAATGTAAAATCATATATAAATTTTATATTTCTCAATTGAAGGTGCTCTTATAACTTTAGGAGATGAAGGTCGAACTCGAGTGCAAAGAGATGGACATTGCTCTGACCAATTTGTCAAACTTACATGCACATGTGGGTCTTTAAATTTTTGTTACCATGTGGGTTCTTTTTTCCCTTTTTAAGAAGAAGTTACCATATAGGTTCTTAACTTCATGTTATTGTGTGAGTTTTTAGCTTTCCGTTACTTGTGAGAAAAGTGAATATTCTTTTTATCCTTGTATTGAATTCAATGATTTGTGCTAGCTTGTGCAACATGTAAGTGTTTGGTGTTATCGTAGTCGTTAATGTTCAATGGCTTCAAGAGTCAAATATTACGACGTTGCGTGAGCTTTAGTACGAATGAACGATAAGTGAGACACCTGCAATTATTAGCAAGTTATAATAAGTATGCAAAATTGGTGCCAACACAATCCTTTTATATTTAGTGTCACTCTTTTAACAAAATATTAGCAGCGGGATATAATAAGTTAATTTAGGTTGTTGAACGAACATGGCTCAATGCCTAATCTTTTCTATTTAATTAATTTAATTGTTTTTTTGGTGTAATGATTTTTACTAAATTAGATGGTTAATGTAAGTGGTTGTAACTAATGTTTGCCATATTTGACTCTAATAAAAATATGAATCCAGAGAAATTTAAATATATTTTAAAATGAATTGAATGTTAAGTTGACTATGTAGCTCGATTTAATACTCCATGAAAGCCAAAACTTGTGGCCATTTAAAAGGTTTAAAAAATTAGGCGTGGGGAATTTAGGTAGAACGACGTGTTTCAGTGTATATACTTATGCTTGACAACAATGCCTTAAAAACAACATAAAAGATGTTTTAATGCCGTCCTCTATTATTTTTCTCTTTTTTATTTTATTTTGGGTAAATTACATAGAAACTTCTTAGGTTTGAAGTCTATTACAACCTCATCCAACATCTTTAAAACATTTCACTTTCATACCTCACGTACCATTTTATTTCAAAATAGTACATCCGTTACATTTTCCATCCATTGATCCGTTAAGCGCTGACGTGGCTACCACATTTGTGCCACATGGCAAAAAATTTTTTTTTTTTTTTTAAAAAAAACCTGAATCTTCAACCAAAAAAAAAACCTACAAAACACAGATCCCATCACACCCCCCCCCCCCCCGGCCCCGCCAAACCCCCAATACCTGAATGAGTCTTCAACGAGGAGAAGGAGAAGAAGAAGAAGAAAAAAAAAAGAGCTTAAGAAACCCAGATCCCATGAACCCCCCCCCCCCCCCCGGCGCTGAAACCCCATCTCCACAACCCAATCCCCTCCCTGCAACCCAAATCCAAAATCACTCCCACCCATCCTCCACCTCATCCGCGCACCCATCTACCCATCCCCCCCCCCCCACCCGAGCCCAACTTGTAACCCAGAAAAAAATAAAAATAAAAAAAACTCATCTCCCTTTCCCTGCAACCCAGATCTCGTCTTCTCCAATGGATGTGGATTTAAGGAGTGGGGTGTGTAGAGGAGGGAAGAGGGTGGGTGCGAGGGTGGGTGCACGGGTAGGTGCGAGGGTGGGTGTGGAGGAGGACGTGGAGGATGGGTGCGGTGGGTTTGGGGAAGACGTGAGGGGGAAGAAAGGGGTGGGTTGCAAGGAGGGGGGTCGGGGAAGATTCTTTTTCTGGGTTGCAGTGGGTTGGGGGGGAGGGGGGAGGGAAGACGAAGTGGTGTTTTTAGTTTTTTTTTTATTTTTATTTTTTTGGTGAAGATTCATGTTTTTTAAAAAAAAAATTAAAAAATTATTATTTTTACCACGTGGCACACATTTGGCAACCACGTGGCACAAATGTGACAGCCATGTCAGCAATTAACGGATCAATGGATGGAAAATGTAACGGAGGTACTATTTTGAAATAAAATGGTACGTGAGGTATGAAAGTGAAATGTTTTAAAGATGTTGTATGGGGTTGTAAAAGACCTCAAACCTGAGGGGTTTCTATGTAATTTACCCTTTTATTTTTTTATGCATTGAATTACTTAAATACGAAAAATCAGACTTGTTCTACAAAGATTCATTTTTCTCCCACCAACACCAATCATAGTGGAGATATCTAACAAAAAAATTGTAGTTGGAGTAAAAAAAAAAAAAAACTTTGTCGAATTGTTTATTTATTAGAAGGGTGATTTTCACACATCTTTTTTAGTTTATCACACTTTTCTTTATTTAAGATCATTAGTGTAAACTTTGTTGTATCTTTTCTGTTATGTAAATTTCACACATGCTCCTAGTCATTGAACTTTTTAAAAAGGTATTTGATTAGCCCTGAAGAAAGGATACGATGGTGGAAAATTGTGAAACCATGACGAACGAAACGCCCTATGTTCAAGGATACAAACCGGAGGACGGAGACCATGTGGAGCAAAAAATAACCACAAAAATCCACAAGGAGACACATAGACTTTTGCCTTAGAAAGACAAGATTGCCCTCATTACATGGGCAAACTTCTTAGATACTCTCACGCACAGCTCATCATCCTTGGAAGTTCAAGCAACTAACTATAACTCCCCTGCTCGTGGCAAAGAAAAGTCAAAGTGTGACAACCCGTCCCTAATTTTATGATTTTATAAATACTAAAAAGTGAATTGATGAAAATGCCCTTAGAGGCGAGACTATTGACTTTCGTAAACCATTATTTTGTGACGCTACGAGCTATTATTCCACCGTATTCTCAAAGTACTAAAAGGTGCGAACGCTTAGGCGCAAGCATAATCGCCTTAGAGATGAACCTGGTTAATGCTGCCACCTTACGAGTGAGGCTCTGGATGTCTTTTGAAGTTACCGGTTCCTTCATGTCGAGGATTGCTTTGATCTTCTCTGGATTAGCTTCAATGCTTCGTTGGCTAATCATGAAACCCAAGAATTTGCCAGAGCCCACGTCGAATGCACATTTGTTGGGGTTTAACCTCATACGATACCTCTTCAGAATGGTGAAAGTTTCAGATAGGTTGGTAATGTGTTGGTCAGCATGTTTGCTCTTGACTAGCATAGCATCAATGTACATTTCCATGCTCTTCCCAATCTATTCGGCGAACATTGAATTTACTAGTCTTTGATAAGTTGCCCCTGCATTCTTTAGGCCGAAGGGCATGACTTTATAGCAGTATAGTCCCCTATCAGTAGTGAAGGCTATGTGTTCTTGGTCCAAAGGGTTCATGAGGATTTAGTTGTACCCTGAGTAAGCGTCCATGAAGCTCAAGAGTTTACACCCTGCTGTAGAGTCTATAAGTCTATCAATTAGAGGAAGGGGAAAGCTATCCTTCAGGCATCCTTTGTTTAGGTCGGTGTAGTCGACACACATTCTCCACAAAGATCTTTTGAAGCAAGAAACTTTCCTTGGTCGGATTTTTCTTAACAAGGACCACATTTGCCACCCATGTTGGATAATTGACTTCACGGACGAAGCCTATGCCTTTGAGTTTTTCAACTTTAGCCTTCATTGCCTCGTATCGTTCAGCGTCATAAGATCTTCGCTTCTGTCTTACCGGCTTTGTCTTGGGGTCAATACTCAAGTGATGACAGATGATATCGGGAGAGATGCATGGCATGTCCTCGTATGACCAGACGAAGACTTTAGTGTTCTTTTGCAAAAAAGATATCAATGCCAACCGAATGGGTGGCGACAAGGTGGTGCCAATCTTCACCATGCGATCCAGATAATCTTTTGAGATAGAAACTTTCTCCAACTCTTCAGCAGGTTGGGCTTGCTGGGTGAAAGAGTCATTTCGAGGATCGTCGGGTTGACTGTGGCCATCATGAAGATCCAAGTTGGCTTCGTCCGGGCTGGTTTTTATGACTTGGTCATATATAGAAAGGGTTTCCTTAGGCATAGGCATGTGTTGTTGCTTGACTGAAGTGTTGTAACATGATCGTGCACTAAGCTGATCTCCTCTGATGTAACCGTTGCCATAGGGGGTTGGAAATTTCATCAACAACATATGTGTGGATACCATGGCCTTGAGATCATTGATGCATGTGCGCCCAAAGATGACATTGTATGCCATTGGGCAGTCAACCACTAGGAAGTTAGTGGTAATGGTAGCTGTGTAAGGACCTGTACCAATGGTGAAGGGTAAATGTATACTCCCTAGAGGTTGTACGACGTCATCGGGGAAGCTTATCAAAGGAGAAACTGAGTGATCGAGCAAGTGTTCAGCTACATTAAGTGCCCTGAAAGCTTCAGCAAACATGATATTGACCGAAGCCCCCATGTCTACCAGGATTCGTCGTACATCAAAGTTGTCTATGTGAGCTTCCACGATCAGTGGGTCATTGTGAGGGTAGATGATACCTCTTTCTTCCTCAAGGTAGAAACATATTGGATCCCAGTTAGGCTTTTGATGCTTGCCTCCCCTGATGTCTTCCACGTGAAATACTTGGTGACCAGGCCTCAAAGTTCGTTCATTGTTTTTCATGGCCCTGTTGGAAGATTCAGATAAGGGTGTGTCGCCGCTTATGGAATATATCACATTCACTTGGCGTTGGTTACAGTTATCCTTTGGAGAGTGAAGGATGAATTGATCCATTTTTCCTTCACGTGCCAAAGCTTCAATATGGTTACGGATGATGATACACTTCTCCCTGTCATGACTGTTATGCTAATGATAGCAGCAAAACATGCCCGTGTTCTTCGTGGACTTGTAAACTGGCTCTCTCGGCTTTGGCTTCGATATCAGGTGAGCTATACTGGCGTAAATAGCCACGCATGTGGTGTTCAAGGGCGTGTATGTCTCATACCTCAGGGTAGGGCGTGTCTTGACATGTGTTTGGCCCACTGCATTGACTGCTTGGGGGCGGGTATTATCGTGGCGATACCCTTGGTTATCGTGATAGTGTCCTTTACTTTTTTTACTGAAATGAGAGTGGTGGGGATGAAATTCCTTTCTCTTGCCCTGAGGTTGATACATCTGTCGATTTGGCGAGGCATTATGTAAGGCATGAGAAGGCGCCACTGCCGTTTGGAAGGTTGAGGTCTTCTCGTTTGGGTGGGTCTGGCTTCCACTCCCCACTTGCTGATAGGGGATGGTTGTAGGGGGTTTCTCTTGGTATGTCTTTGCCTCAACGGAGGCATGGTTGTAAGCCTGCGTCATCACCTCAGAGTAAGTCTTCCAAGTGTTGGCGTTGATCATGTACTTGAAGAAACAATCACGTAAGCCTATGAGGGCAGTCTTGTCATCTACCTTAGCGCAGCGAGAATAATCATGGCTGAAGCGGCCAGTATACTCTCGTAGTAACTCGTTCGGCTTCTGGCAGATAATGTACAAATCATCTGCAGAATGCAAGAGATCGGTATGGAAGATGTGTTGAGAAACAAACAGTTTCCTCAATTCCTCAAATGAGTCAACCATCTCAGGTGGAAGACGACAATACCAGTTTAAAGCTCCACTAGAGAGGGTGGAGGGGAAGAAAAGACATCGCTATTCGTCGGTGTGCATCCGGTATGCCATGGTAGACTCAAAGAGGTTAAGGTGTTCAATCAGATCCTCCATTCCAGTATAGAGTTGCAAGCCAAGCTTCTGTTTTGTCTCCGCCTGGAGGGAGGTGTCGAGGATCCTCCTTGTAAGAGGGCCAGGCCTGGGTTGATTCCAGTCAGGTATCTCAGCTTATCGTTCGGCCTTCAGCTTGTTTACTTCTTCAAGGAGCTGTAGGACAATGAGGTCTTGGGTGGAGTTTTGTATCACTGAAGCTTTTTTTCGAAAATCTGCATCCCCTTTTGGAAGTAGGAAAGTCTGATCAAGAGCATGTGATTTTTCCTTAGACTCGCCGTACTGACTTCTAGGGTATGTTTGTCGGAACATCTCTGAGTCTCCTGTACCCTCTTGTTTCTCTAGAACTTGTTGCTTCTTCCCCAAATTGGTAGCTAGCTTGGGCCGTGGCAGGGGACCGAGTCTCTCAGAAACCCTTGAGTCATTGATCTTTGAGCTTATATGGATGGAGTTCCCCCGACGTTGCTTCAGGAAGTCCCAACAGTCGCGATAAACAGCTTTCGATCATTCCGCCCCTTCGGCAAGGAGGTGTCTTCCTCCACTTCTCCTGCTTCGGGTTGAAGCAACGGGGTTAAGAGAAGTCTCATGTTGATTATCACATTGATGGGTAGCTCGTTCCCTATCAGGGATATCTATGCCGAAGGCAGTGACCCTCCGTGTTGGAGGGCACCCAGTTAATGGTTGACTTCCACGGGGGCAACGAGCTCGTGTTTTTTAGCATGCCTAGCTTCGTGGAGCGTCTCATATAGTTTCTCATATTGCTCATGGATGACCTCATTCTTCATTGCTATCTTGTTGTTCTGAGTTTCTAGCTCATCGACTTGAGCTTGAAGAGAAACCCTTTTTCCTTCATTCTTTCATTGCTTCGCACTAGGTGCAAGAGGGGTGTCATTTTGTGTGCTGTGGCTTCATTCGCTTCCCATGTTGGAGAGGGATGCCTAGTCAACAGAGAGTGTACGAATGGTGGAAACCAGCTTGACAAAGCTGAAGAGAGTGGGAATAAGTGTCGATTCCTACAGACGGCGCCAAATGTTGATGCACAAAATCGGTGAGGACTTTGGTACAACAGAAAGTTTCAAGTTCGTGACCTTCGCTTGGTCGCTCCGGTCACTAGCGTGGACAAGTATGTAAATGGACAGAGACAGGGAAGCAAACACAAGATGTACGTGGTTCACCTAGATTGGCTACGTCCACGGAGTAGAGAAGTTCTCATTAATTGTGAAGGGTTTACACAAATACAAAGGTTCAAGCTATCCTTTAGTGAATTCTAGTGAATGATTTAGTACAAATGACATTAGAGATTATTGTGGGAGAATGATCCCTATTTATAGAAGAAAGTTTCTAGCTTTGTTCTGACATTGACACGTGTCATGCTATGATTGGTCTCTAATGTTGACACGTGTCATGCTGTGATTAGCATTTGATGTTGACACGTGTCGCACTGTGATTGGCCTCTGATGTCGACACATGTCACCTTGTGATTGGCCTCTGACCTTGTGGGTCCTTGACGGTATAATGTTGACCGGTTCTCAGTAGTTTCGGGATTGGTCAAGTATGGTACAAACAATCTTCATCTTTAATTCACTGCACATTGGGTTTTAACCCCCTTTTAGACCTACTCCAATTCTTGGAGTAAAATTCAAATTTTAGGTTCTAAACCTATCCCAACTTGATCCAACTCTAAGACCAAATATGAGTTTTAACCCAAAACTCATTTATGGGGCAAATTTAACCTAGAATTTCCCCTTGGGTTAGTGGGTCGGCCGATCATATATGTGTATTTTTTTTTAGTTTTATATTTATGAATTCATTGAATCCAACGACTAATATTTTTTATTTTATTTTTAAAAGTTACATTGAGGAAAAAATTATCCTAAATTCATTATTTTATAATTTCGGGCTAAAAATTAACTCAGAAGGCTTGGAGAAGAAAAACTATTTTTGGATCAAAACCTAAATTTTCCAGGTTAAAGATTTTAGATTTTAATCAAAGAGTTAAAGATAGTCTTAATATAAAATATCACTCATACTTGAAAAAATAAGAGACAATTTAATAAAAAGACCTTGTGCTTCTTTCATTCTCTGGCGCAGGTTAAATCATACATATTCTGGTACGATGCAAGAGTACAAAGAAAGAATACAAATAATTTGGCAGTCATTTGTTCTTGGATGGCTTGAAATTGCCAAAAACCAATATAAATATAATGCATTTGCAAAATCTTTTTGTTTCTGGTGTTTGTGTGGTCCCGTCTTTAGAGGTGTTTGAGCGGAGTGACCTTGAGGAGAAGAGAAGCTAGCTAAACTAAGCTGTCCTGTCGCCCTCACCCTCACCCTCCACCTCCACCTTCACTTTTTTCTCTGACGTTCAAAACTTCAAATGCCTACCTCACTCACGTGCAGTTGGGGCCTTTTGCTCACGTGGGCTCCATTGTTTCTTATTTATTTATTTCTTTTCTTCTCCTTTTTGTTGTTTCACTTTTCAGCATAAAAATATTAAATCTAAATCGGATCAATATATAGATTAAACAAGAAGATCCCTACATCCATTCTCATTGTGTCATGTCATCAAATCCTATACAAGGTAATTGTAGTCACTAAATCGAATAACTTTCATTTTAGATTATAAAAAATATATATTAAGTAGTGCTTCAATGATTCATAATTTGTTTTTTGTCTATCATTTTATCTTTGTGATTTGTCACATGAGAATTCTTTGCTTTGTTTGGTACAATAATTGGATTGAAATAGATAATTCACTAGATTTTATATGAAATCAGGAGAAAGTGGATGTCTATCTATTTATTTATGTGATGGATGAATTAATCATGAAAAACACGTATGACTCACTTAGCCAAGATCACTAACTAATACTAATCTAGTACTAATGAAAATGCTAATGTAATAGAAAATAATAGTCTTTTCTATATACTTTTCCCTAGTTCCGTTGCTACTATGGGCTTTACGCAATCGATCAAATCATATAGATATCCCTTCAACACATACGTCATTGAAAGGATCTTGGAGACCCACCAAAGCACAAAAGAGGGGATCTTTCAGAAAATGGATTCTTATTTGAAGAGTGCATAATCGCAAGAAGTTATATAATTTATAACATAGGCCTTATCCACACAAGTAATGGGGAACGTACGATAGCTTTAGAATATTATTTTCAGGCACTAGAGCAAAACCCATTCTTACCACGATTTCCTCACCTAGCTATTCTAGGTTGGGGTTGGTCCGGGTGGGGAAGTTCTAGACACCTTTCCATACTTTGTGCCTAGAATGCTTCACTTAACCCCTTCAAAATCCCTGAAAAATGGGAGGATTGAAATCATAAGTTTTCTTTATGAAAAATTCATCATCTCATTTCAATTTGCACAAAGTCTAGAAGCTGAAATTCGTTTCTCATTCAAAATAAATTGAATTTTGTAAGTTATATATTACAATTCATTTCCTGACATTGGAACGATACCTTTGCGTTTCTCTTCTCGTTATGCTAAAAAAATGGTGTATATTTATTATTTTCCTTAAGACAAAATCATACAAGAAAGAGTGAAAAACAAAGTGACTTAATAAGGAGAACCCAAAGGCCCAAAAAGGGACAAAAATAGGCCCAAGTTCATTCATGTGAGTCCCAATTGAAAGGCTGCTCCTTCCGTCCCCTCGTCACTTATCTTAGTGGAGCCAAAAGCAGAGAGCACCACAATTGCAAGAGTATGCTGCTTGCCTCCCTCTACAATTCTGCAACTGCAACCTCCTTCCTGTTTCCATGGTCAACATCCCCGACACATACACATACACATGGTCTCTCTTTCTCTCTCTCTCTCTCTCTCTCTCTCTCTCTCTCTCTCTCTCATCACCAACACCAAGTAGTTATTACTAGTTGTGCATGAAGTTCAAGCTGTTAAGTGGTTGATGCTTCAGGGATGTTCAGTCCACGGACGGAGTTTTCAAGAAATGGGCTGTGTAATGGCGTGAAGAACAAGCAAGCAGGACCGAGATGGCGGCCAAGAGGTCCAACAGTACCAATGGCTGTTGGAAGCAATGATGATGAAGCTCAGGTTGGTGTTTCAGTTGGGAAGGAGCGGCTTTATCTCGGAATGGACTTCGGTACTTCCGGAGCAAGGTTTGCCCTCATCGACATGCGAGGGACTATTCATGCTGAGGGAAAGAGAGAGTACCCTCTTTTTATGGTATTACGCAGCTGATCATTTCTCTCAATCTTTAGTTTTTTTAGTAACGCTATTTTTGACACACAAAACTGACCACATTGCTGACACGCTCTCTAATACTCGGTCAGTCTGTATATAGTGAGGTTGTTAATAGAGCATGTCCATATGGTCAATTTTGTTTGACTAAAATGCTTGAAACCATTTTCGAAATCATTTCTTCTGATGACTAATACAGGGAGTGTAGTGTATGCATTCAAAATTGGTACAATGCTTGTGCTTGAACTAGAGTTGTTGAATGGTACTGTAATGAGGTTGTCGTAGTTTCTTGATAATTGATTTGCTTGTATAGAACTGTTGAGGAGGGAGTGAATTATTAAATTTTCAGTCAGAAGTTGTTTGTTAAAAATTTCGACCAAGAAAGAAAAAGTTGTCCATATCATACAATGGTGAAGCTACGTGGAATTGGTGGTTTTCGAGTATAATTTGATAGGTCAGAGGTCAAAATTGGATTTCGTTATGGCGGATCTTATAATTATTAAGAAGAATGAACTGGCTTCCGTTTCCTAAGTTACTGCATCATATTTTATAGTCCAAGTATTTGATATATTCTTTACATTGTCTAGAAAGAGTCAAGAAAAAGTGGATTGGGCACGTTCATGGAAAGCGACACTCTTCTCGCTGCTTGAAGATGTTCCATCTCATCTCCGTGAGCTAATTGCTTCCATTTCCATTGATGGGACTTCTGCAACTACTCTCATTGTAGACAGGTGGTTAGCTTAGAGATTTGATGCTTATGCTTGTTTTTGTATAATCACATTTGAAGTAGGCTTTATATTTGAATATGCAGCAGTACAGGGGAACCGTTGTGTAGACCTTTCCTCTATAATGAGAATTGCCCTGATGCTTTACCGACAGTAAAGTCTATTGCTCCTCCGAATCATACAGTCTGCTCTGGTTCCTCCACTCTGTGCAAGCTTGTCTCATGGTGGGAGAATGACAATTTAAACAAAAAATCTGCACTTTTGTTACATCAAGCAGATTGGCTGTTGTGGCTTCTTCATGGAAAGCTTGGAGTGTCTGATTATAATAATGCTCTGAAGGTAGTTTTTCAGCTATCCGTTTTTAGGTTTCTTTTTTGCATCTTCTGCCTACAAATGATTAAATATCTACTTTTAGATAACGCGATTTTATTTGCACATGTCTTAGGTGGGTTATGATCCTGAGCTTGATTCCTATCCACCTTGGCTTCTCTCTCAGCCATATTCGCAACTTTTACCTTCGGTGAGAGCTCCTGGAACTTCAATTGGTCGTTTGAAAGATGACATAAGATCAGATCTCGGTATGTGTTCTTGCAACTTGGCCAGTAGTGGACACATCATTTTATACATTTATGTACTTATAACTTTTTACCGCTTGTTTACTCAGGTTTAGAGTGAATGGTGAAGAGATGCTGCAAGTTATGCAGTACATGTCTTAGCATCTTTCTGCACTGTTATCCTGACAATATATAAAATGTCCTTGCAGGTTTCCCAAATGATTGTGTTGTATGCACAGGAACCACTGATAGTATAGCAGCGTTTCTAGCAGCTCGTGCAACACAACCTGGGAAAGCTGTGAGAGTTCTCTGTGTTCCTTCTTACTCACTCAAAATTAGTTGTATTATACATATCTCTTGATGTGAAAATTTTCTTTGGGATAGCCGTAGCCATACTGGCAGACTCACATCGCTGAGTCTTAAATTTCTATACGCATCGCTCTTTGTTCTTTTTTCCACCATAATTTACACCCCAGCACTTCAAATATTTTGCAAACCCTATCTTGCTGCATTCTTTGAATTTGATAGTGCTGTTTTTCACATATACAGATGATGCATTTATGTTTCCTGAGATTTTGTCGATTCTCAATGCACTCGAGCATTATTGATCCTTATGTTTTGAACTGTATATAGTTTTTGTATATAGGTCACTTCTTTAGGTTCTACACTCGCAATAAAACTTCTGAGCACCACTAGGATTGAAGATGCGCGGTTTGGAGTGTATAGTCATCGGCTTGATGATAAGTGGCTTGTTGGAGGCGCGTCAAATACCGGTGGAGCTGTTCTTAGACAAATTTTTACTGATGAGCAACTAGAGAAATTGAGCGAGCAAATTAATCCCATGGAAACCTCTTCTCTAGACTACTACCCTCTGCAAACAGTTGGCGAGAGGTTTCCAGTTGCAGATCCAAATTTGGCTCCTAGGTATGTTGTATTGTCTGTACTTTTTGAGATAAACTAGAAATGGATCTTGTTATGATAGATATTTGATAGTGTCATCCAATTTATCCTGGTCTTTTTGCATATAAGCTTGGACCTTAATGTGCAGAAACTTGGTCATTTGTTTGCGCAATAAAAGTAGTGCACGATAACATGGTTTCTCTAGAAACATTACATGTTCGCATAGTTTATTCACTGGAAGCAGAGCACAATGAATGCTCCAAGTTCATGGTATATACGTTAGCATTTTCAGGTTCGTCGGGCTTAACAATGTTCATAGGATCATGTTCCACAGCTTGGTCATTTAACACTACAATGAACATTTTATGGAAGCATAATCTGCCTGAAGAAAAAAATGTAGCTCAAAACAGACATCACATGTATTTTTATTGTGACTAACCATACACGAAGACACATTCACACGTGCTTTTATGCACATGTATGCGTCTTTGCGAACAAACTCACTAGTGTATTTTGGATGGTTGATTAGTTTTTGTTCTTTGTGCAGGTTACATCCACGCCCAGAAAGTGAGGTGGAGTTTCTGCATGGGATTCTTGAATCCATTGCGCGTATAGAGGTACGGAGATTTCCTTCCCTCCAATCAAGCTTGATAAACAAACACCATGGAAATATGAGAGACATAATAAACAAAATCAGAGGCTGATGACACTGAAACCTTCACTTGTGAACTGAAACAGGCGAAAGCTTACAGCTTACTGAAGGATCTAGGAGCAACTCAAGTTGATCAAGTGTTCACAGCCGGAGGTGGTGCCAAGAACGAGAAATGGACCAAGATAAGAGAGAGGGTACTCGGTCTGCCGGTGAGTCGTGCAACTCAAACGGAGGCTGCTTATGGAGCTGCATTATTGGCATTGAAGGGAGCTGATGAGAACTGAATGTATTAGGTACTATGCTGGTTGAAGGTGGTGAACAAAGCAAAATCTTTTAATGGTGTTAATTGTATACTTATCCAATATCCTTGTAACTCTCTTTGCGGAAAAGTTGCACGACTCTGGCACGTGATCTTTTTGAAAGATATTGTGACATCTGAAATACTAATACACACTTGTTCTGAAATATTATGTGCGAATCACATGCAACTTTATGAATAGAAAAATTGACGAAGTTAATCGTAATCACCCAAAAATCTGGTCAAAGCCCATATAGGTTCAATAGCAATGATGAGTCTGAAAAAGCACCTTTTACGTGAACAGCATCCGTTGTTTGAGGCGGGGAGACTTTGAACTTCCGACCAAACCCAAAACAAAACAAAAAAACCAAAATAAATAAATAAATAATGGATATTCAATTACCGTCGTCCATGGTTCGCAGTGATCATCCCTTCCACTCACATTACCCATCAAACATTCTTAATTCAAGCATAATTTTATCAGCAAATATAATTGATTAATCAGAGAATGCATTTGCAAAATTGCAATTGCATGGCTACCAATAACAAAATGCAGGTTTCTCTGATATTTGCATTGCCATTTTCTTCTTCTGGTGAGTCCTTTCGTTTTCTCTCCAGCCACTTTTCATTTCCATTTTTTCTTCTTTTTTTCCAAAAGTCTCAACTTTTATTTCAATTTCTTGCTTCCAGGTATTGGGTCCATCATCTGATTTTCTTGGAATTTTCATTTGGTTCAACTTCTGAGGTGGGCTTTATGTTCTGTTATTTTTTTCGCGACTTTCTGCTTTTAATTTTGATTTATTGGGTACCCAAATGACTGTTTTGTCTGACTAATTATATATTTTCATGCAGATTGGAGCTTAAAATTATAATTCAGCGGAAGTAATCATGGGATTAGTGTTGAAAATTGGAGTTCAGATCAGGAAATCTGTGAGCATTTCAATCAGAACATGTTACAGATCAGTTTGCAATCATCCATTTCTTGTGGGAATGCTGCTTTTCTTGTTATTTCTGCACAGAGAATTTCCTTTTGTGTTTTCTCTTTTGGTGTATGCATCCCCTGTGTTTGTCTGCTCTGTTGTTCTTCTTGGGACCCTTTTGATTTTTGGCCAGTCCGACATACCCAAAACCGAAAAGGAACACAAGATTAGCCATGCCATTGCTTCTCTTAGAACTCAAGTTTCGAGGGATGAAATTGTTGTTGAGACAGAGGGGAGCTTTCCCACCGGAAGGCTTTCGCGAAAGTCTAGGGAGACTGCAGAGAGTAGTGAGGTTGATGATTATGAAGGTTCAGTTGGATATATACCACTTATTAATGAGAGCTTGCAGAACATTTTGAGTGGGAAGAGATTGACCGAGGTGGGGAGAGAATTAGACGGTAAGGAGTTAGAAAGCCGGGAAAATGTTGAAAAAGAGAAAGCGAGGCATGAAGGCATGACAAGGGAAGTGAGAATTGATGAGAAGCAGCATTCTTTGGTTCAAAAGGTAGGAGATGAGAACCGAGATTCAGTTGATGCTCATAACGGTGATCACTACTTGGAGCTTAGTGGTGGTGATGTTGATGCTGACGATGACGAGGCTTCAGATTACGGGTCAGAGAAGGCAGAGAGTTCATCACCAGATGCATCAATAGCTGACATTTTTCCAATCCTTGATGAGCTACGCCCTCTTTTAGACTTAGAAGCTCCACAGCCTTTTAATGATGAGTCTGATTCTGAGTCTGATAGAAGTAACGATGACAGTAATGAGTCGAATGAGGATATTCGAAACAAGGGTGGAGAAGTAGAAGAGGACGGGGTTGATGATAATGACGGCGATGAAGAAGAAGCACATGGTGGAAAGGAAGATGAATCTGCAATCAAATGGACAGAGGATGACCAAAAGAATCTCATGGATTTGGGGAATTTGGAGCTTGAAAGGAACCAACGCCTAGAGACTATTGTGAGGAGAAGAGCAATGAAAAGCTTCAGTTTACCAGCCGAGAAGAATCTAATTGATTTAGATAGTTCTGAAAACCCCTTTAATGTTACACCAATATCGATAACAAGGCACAACCCGTTTGATCCTCAGTATGATAGTTCGTATGATAGCATGGGGTTACCACCCATTCCTGGTTCTGCTCCATCGATTTTGTTGCCAAGAAAAAACCCATTTCATCTCCCTTATGAATCAAATGAAAATAAACCTGATCATGCCAAGGGAGACCATTTTCAGCAACACTTTATGACATCTCAACCCAAGGAAGCGTTCTTTTGTAGGCATGAAAGCTTCAATTTGGGACCGTCGAGCATAGGGGATGAAAGCTTCAATTTGGGACCGTCGAGCATAGGGGATGCTAAGCAAGAGAGGCAAGAGTTTAAGTGGAGACCTTTTTTTGTACTAGAACAGTTAGCTCCAGAAGGAGCAAGCTGTTCCTCATTACAAAGACAATCAAGCGATGCTAGTGATTTGAAGTTGAGTTCGAGTCATGATACTGAATCAGTGAGTTCTGCAGCAGATATGGATGATAGGAAGTTCAGTGAGCAAGACTTTGCTAAAGAAGCAGAAGTGATCTCCAACATTTACCAATCTTATGATCTTGTTGGCCATGGAAGTCAATCCTCCGAAAATGTAGATTATCTGGAAATAATGGAACATGATGGAAAAATGGGTGTTCAACATGATGAGCTAGAGATAAAATTGGGCAAAGTGGAAAATTCGGAACCAAGCTTGTTGGGTACAGGAGGCTTTGGTACTCCTAAGGAAATAAATGATGAGTCAAGCTTGTCATCATTGTCAGAAGTGGATGAAAAGGTTTCCGATGTGAGGAAGGGTGGATCATCAAGTTCCAAATCAAGAAGTGATCTCGTTCTGAAGGTTGCAGTTTCACCACAACCTCCACTTGGGGATTCAGAAGTCCACTTTACGAGCGGTATGGTGGATGACAATCAACACAAGGAGCCAATCTATGATCCAATATATGACTCAAGCCCTTCAGCATCTGAAAGGGCCCTTTCCTTTGACTCCATTTCTTCAGACATGCGAGCAGACATATCTAAACTGATATCGAATTCAGACTCGGATGTCGATCGCTTTAAGAATTTGGACGAGAATGAAGCTTCTTCAAACTCTAGTTATCAGTATGTTTCTTCCAAAGAAAATCCACCATTAGAACAGGAGAAACACCTATCCTGGTCAGATAAAGCCATGGTTGAACTGCGTTTTGATGATCACAAGCCACTTACTGTAAGTTACCTAAGCACTATGTGTTAGAGAATGTTTAAACTTGTTTCCTCAATCAAATTTTGTAGGTTCGTACGTCTTTTGATCACATGGTTTACTTAGGTACCTTTTGGATTATCTACAGCACGCCATTATTGTTGTTAAACGCCAATTTTTTCCTTTGACATCAAGCTGCCCTATTCTTTTTTAGTGCTATCAAAGTGAAAGTTCTATGCAAAATGTCTTTGTAAACCACATAATAGTGCATGAGGGCAATGTCAAGCCGTGCATATCAATGTTTTTTTCTTTCTATTTTTCTCAGTTTAATTGATGTGCATGTCCAAGTAATTTACTTCACATGCGGCATACATAATGCTATCATGGAATTTGTATTGCTGATTTATCGAAAATAAGAGATTCTGGATATATGCATGTCCAACTACAGGATATGTTTACGCACCCCTTCCATGGTTTCATATTTTATTGAAATCTTGTATTGCAGCTGTATTTGCTTCTGCTGCATCCACATTTTGTAGTGCAAGCATATTTGACTATCTATGCATCTGACAATTCTTATATCAACCAATTCTTCTGGTTTGGTCATATCATTTAGTTTGACATTCATGTTAAGTCGCAATTATACTCGATTTTGGAAATTTATACTGAAAACTATATAAATCTATATAAGATTCTAAATCATGGCTTCTTTGATATTTTAGGAACCGGCTTCCATCTTGTCGGTGTCCAAAGAGGATTCAAGTACAACTCAGGATGTGAAAATACGGGAAGTCAGTGATGTTCAGGACCCTGGTTTGACAAATTTATCTTCAGTGACTTCTAAATCTGCATCAAGCAATATAGAATCTGGCGTTCAAGAATCTACCACTACTCATACTACTTCGAAGCAAGTGTGTGAAGTTAATGTTGGTGAGCTTCCAAAACCATTTGATTCGAATGCTGGATTAACAAAAGTAGAAACTAATGATGTGGGTTCTACCAAGGAGATTGCATCAAGAAATACGGGATCTAGTGCTCAAGAAAATTTCATTACTCAATCTAGTTTGAAGTCAGTCTTCATAGGTAATGTTAGTGAGCTACCAAAACAATCAAATGCGAATGATGCAGCAGGTTCTAAAAACGAGACTGCATCAAGTTACATGGGGTCTGGTGTTCAAGAAGCTGTTACTACTAAATCTAGTTTGAAGACAGTCTCCGTAGGTAATGTGAGTGAGCTACCAAAACAATCAAATGCAAATGATGCAGTGGGTTCTAAAAACGAGACTACATCAAGTTACACAGGGTCTGGTGCTCAAGAAGCTGTCACTACGGGTAGTGCATCAAAGAAAATTTTAGAAGGTAATGTGGATGAACTGCCAAAATCACCGAATTCGAAGAACAGATCAGAAAAAGTGGAAGTTAAATCTACCAAGCAGATTTCATCAAACAATACAAGATCTAGTGTCCAAGAAACTACCATTGATATTGCTATGAAGCCAGTGTCAGAAGGGAATGCTGGTAATATTACAGAACCATTAAATGCAAAGGATGGATTTGCAGAAGTAAGAACAAATACAGTGGGTTTTACCAAGGAGGTTGCATCAAGTAATGCCGGATCTGGTGTTCAAGAAACTATCACTGCTCATACGACTTTGAAGCAAGTATCAGAAGGTAATGTTGGTGAGCTTCGAAAACCGTCAGATTCAGAGGATGGATCGGCTAAAGTAGGAACTAATGCAGTTAGGTCTACCAAGGAGGTAGCATTAAACAATACAAGATCTGGTGTTCAAGAAACTATGATTACTCATACGGGTTTGAAGCAAGTGTCAGAAGGAAATGCTAGTGGGCTGTCAAAATCATCAAATTCAAAGGATGAACCCGAAAAAAAAGGAATTAATGTAGTGAATTCTATCAAGGAAGTTGTATCAACCAATTCAGAATGTGGTGATCACAAAGCTGTCACTACTAATACTGGTTCGAAGCAAGTCCCAGAAGGTAATGTCGGCGAGCTTCCAAAAGAATTTGATTTAAAGAATGGACTGACGAAAATAGAAACCATTGCAGCGAGTTCTTCCAAGGAGCTTGCATCAAGCAATGCAGAACCTGGAGTTCAAGAACCTATCACTGCTCATTCTTTGAAGCAAGTTTCAGAAGCTAATGTTGGTGAGTTACTAAAACCATCAACTTCAAAGGATGAACCGGACAAAGTAAAGACTAATGCATTGGGTTCTACCAAGGAGATTTCATCAACTAATACAAGATCTAGCAACGCGGAACCTATCACTACTGATACTGCTTTGAAACAAGTCTCAGATGGTAGTGTTGGTGAGCTACCAAAAGCATTGGATTTGAATGATGAATCAACAAAACTTGGAGCAAATGCAATGGGTTTTACCAAGGAGACCACGTTAAGTAATACAGATTCTGGTATTCAAGAAACCATAACTACTGATACTTCTTTAAAACAAGTCTCAGAAGGTAAAGTTGGCGAGCTGCCAAAACAATCGGATTTGAAGGATGAATTGACAAAAGTAGAAAGTAATGCTGTGGGTTCTGCCAAGGACATTGCATCAAACAATGCAGAAGTTGGTGTTCAAGATACTATCACTATTCGTACTTCTGTGAACCAAGTCTCAGAAAATGTGAGTGAGCTTCCAAAACCATCGATTTCAAAGGATGAATCTGCAAAAGTAGGAACTAATGCAGCGGGTTCTACAAAGGGGGTTGCATCAAGCAATGCAGGGCCCGGTGTACAAGAATTTATTGCTACTAAAATGGCTTTGAAGCAAATCTCAGAAGGTAATATTGGCGAGCTAACAAAATTGTCAAAGGATGGATCTGAAAAACTAGGAATTGATGTAGTTAGTCAAACTATCACTACTTATACGGCGTCAAAACAAGTTTCAGAAAAGAATATTGTTGAGCTATCAAAACCATCGGATTCAAAGGACGGATCAACAAAAGTAGGAACTAATGCAATGAGTTCTACTCCCGAGACTAAATCAAGCAACTCAAGGTCTGTTCAAGAAACTATCACTACTGGTGCTGCACTAAAGCAAGTTTCAGAAGGTAATATTCACGAGCTTCCGAAACCATCAAATGCAAATGATGGATTAACAGAAGTAGAAACTAATGCAGCAGGTTCCTCCAAAGAAATTGAATCAAGCAATACAAAATCTGGTGTTCTAGATGCTATCTGGAAAACTAGATTTTGGTGAGCTGCCAAAACCTTCAAATTCAACGGACAAATCAGAAAACGTAGGAACTAAGTATCTAAATTTTGTAAACAAATTTCCTTAAATGCATCATTAGTTTCTAAAAAATCGTCTTATTTGTCTCGAAAGATATGATTGTAATTCGATGTAAATGACACTACAAGTTCTTTACTTTCATTCATTTCATTCGAATAAAATTCAGCGGAGTAATTGTTGAACACAGCAAAGCAACTGCAGCATTATTCTAGCCACCCCCTCAATTACTGCATATGCTTGACGAATACAACTAGCTTTTACCCCAGTTATTGCATATGCTTGACTATCGCCTCTAGCAGCTCGCAGCCCTTGGTGGCGAGTTGGTCTCTGGAAGCACCCTTTATGGTTTCTTGGGACCCTCTCTAGTTGACTTTTTAATGTAAAAATTAAGGGTTGTTATTTTTATTTGATTTGTACCATCCATTAGTGCTGACCTTTAGGAAAAGTTGCTGCTACTTAAACAAATCTTCCACAGTAATGACTTGGAACCCTACATTTTTTATATATTTAATTACATAATTACAAGGTTAAATTAATCTTTATATCAAGTAACAAGTGTCTGATCATCTTGAGTTAGTTTATCTCTTATGTAATAATAAAACATGTTAGACAAAGGACCCATGCTGAGCTTTTAGGGCTGACTCTTTATGAATTTGTTGCAGGGTTTCAACCGGAAGTTTAGTCCGTGATCCAGAAACTTCAAGATCTTCTTGTAAATGTTTACACTTGGCCTTGTGAAAAAAATAAGTTGAGAATGTGTTGTTTCTTTTCCTTTACTTTTCTTGTAATAGTACCATGCAATTTACTTTTGTTTGAATAAAAGTTTCTCTCTGGATTTTTTTTCCCGTCTAGTTTTCCTTGAGCTGTAGTTTTATTTTTTATTTTTTATTTTTTCACACCCTCAAGCGAAGAAGGAAGATTGAAAATCGGGGTGTGACAAGTTGGATCAAGGTTGCCATTCTAGCGACGTTTCAAGTGGTTCACACAGACAATGTGTGACTAGTTTGAGAAACCATTACCTGGCAACCCTTTCTACTCAAATCCTTCTCTAGTCTTGAAGGCAAATGAAAATCACCAACGCAAATGATATGTAGTACGTAGATTGCAACAAACACATTTACAACACACGAAAAAGTGAACTAATACAAAAACGAGTAATCGACAAAAACAAACAATGAACATCAAATTAGTTGCATAATCGAACCAAATGAAATTAGGCCCTGTTTGGCACACCGTATAAGGCACCGGATAGTATTAATAATACGGTATACGGTGTTTGGTGACCGTTTGGACTAAATAGGCACCGGATTAAATAACCTGGGCCCACCTTTTTTACACGGTGTGTACCCGCTTCGTTATACCATCCAATTTCACGGTATAATTTAGTCGGGTCGCTCTCACATCCCAGACGCTCTCTTCCGCTCAGGTGCTCTCTCTTCCGCTGCAGGTCTCTTCCGCTCTAGGCGCACTCCACTCCAGGCGTACTCTTCCGCTCCAGGTGCTCTCTCTTCCTCTAATCGCAGGTTCGTCTTCTCAAGTTCTTCTTCTTCGTTTGAATCACAGTTCAGTTTTCTTCTTCTGGGATTCCGCCCCTCCCTCTCTTCTTCCCCTCCTATTTTTCTTGCAATTTTCTTTCAAATGATTAAATCTAGTTATTATTTTCTCTCTAATTATGCAATTGATTATGGAATTTTGTGTTTTAATTAGAATTTTTGAATTTTAGGGTTTGCTATTGGGGTCAAATTTAGAGTTTGTTGTTGGTGTTGAACTTTAATTAGAATTTTAATGATTGGGTCGACTGGGAGTGTGCAGGTTCACTTACCTAAACAAAACAGAGAAAAAGAGATGGGAATTGGGCGGGAGAGAGAGAGAGATTGGGTCGACTGGGAGTGTGCAGGTTCACTTGCCTAAACAAAACAGAGAGAAAGAGATGGGAATTGGGCGGGAGAGAGAGAGAGTGGGTCGACTAGGAGTGTGCAGGTTCACTTACCTAAACAAAACAGAGAGAAAGAGATGGGAATTGGGCGAGAGAGAGAGAGAGAGAGAGAGAGAGAGAGAGAGCGAGAGAGAGAGAGAGTGAAGAAGAAGAAGGATGGCACTGAGTTGATGAGTTGATTCTCCTATAAGCTTTTGTCTACCGCACATTGATTCTTGTAGGACCCCTTGAATTGCCCTTTACTCAGTTTACGCAGCAATTTGATTTTTGCAGCATCTGATCCGTCTGTTCTTCTCAGTTTTTGCATCACTCCCTCTCAGCTTTTATCCATTTTTTAATTTTTGGTGTTTTGATTTTTTGAATTCAATTCGTAACATGCTTCCTTGACTGATGAATGTCAAGACATCTTTCTGATTTCATTGTAATTTTTCCTTCTAATCACCCAAACAGTCTGTAGGATTTATTATCTGCCTATGACAATTTTTGGTAGGACTTATTAACATGCTTCCTTCCATTTTCAGTGTTATTATGCATTCCATTTAATTTTTTTGCCACTATCTAATAATGTTATTTTATATTTTCACTAGACATGGATGAAAGAAATGTTGTGGCATGCTTCATTGTTGAGTTGTGGTACTTGAATATTGTGACTTGGTTGATGATGTGGTTCATGATGAATCATAATTCAGCTAGAAGGCGGAATCGGCAACTTGCACTTAGAAATCGCACATTTGTTAGGAGAATAGTTGGGTCAGCCTATTTAGACAGCATAATAGGTTATGATGATGTTCAGTGTGTGAACCAAATTAGACTGGATAGAAGAACGTTCCATTATTTATGTCAAATGCTTCGTGACCACGGTAGAGTAAAATTGGATGGTGTAGTGACAATGGAAGAACAAGTTTGCATGTTTTTGCATATACTTGCACATCATGTAAAGAATCGTACAATTGGGAGTAGGTTTTGTCGATCGGGGGAGACAATAAGTAGGTATTTCAATTCCATTCTACATGGAGTGTTAAGGCTACAAGGTAGACTTTTGAAAGTGCCAGAACCCATTCCTAATGCCTACCCAGATCCTAAATGGAGTTGGTTTGAGGTATTCTTCATATTTTATAAAAATTACTTATAAAATTAATGTAATTAAATATATTGAGCTTACTAATGTTAATGATTTTTTTTTTTAGAATTGCTTGGGGGCATTGGATGGGACTTACATTAACGTTCATGTCCCTGAGCGAGATAAACCAAGATACCGATCAAGGAAGGGAGAGATTGCAACCAATATGTTGGGAGTTTGTAATCTGGACATGAATTTTATATTTGTGTACCCAGGTTGGGAAGGGTCGGCCTCTGATTCTAGAGTACTCCGAGATGCGATAAGTAGACCATCGGGATTAAAAGTTCCCACGGGTAACAATAGATTATTTGTTTATATTAGTAATTTGAATCCTCATTTTTCTTCTATATAGTAATATACATTTTTTGGTGTGTTAGGGTGTTACTACCTTGTGGATGGTGGGTACACAAATGGTCCAGGATACCTTGCACCGTATAGGGGAGTGCGTTACCATCTCTCGGAGTGGAGAAATAGAAGACTCCCGATTAATCATGAGGAGTATTTCAATATGAAACATGCTCAAGCTAGAAATGTCATTGAGATATGTTTTGGACTACTTAAGATGCGTTGGAGCATCTTAAGAGGTCCATCATTTTTCCCAATTAAAACACAACTTAGGATTATGACGGCCTGCTGCTTATTACATAATCTTATTAGAAGGCATATGTCAGCTGATCCAATAGAAAATGAAATCCTAAACTTGGACGAATCTGAAAGTAGTGATGATGATGAAGATATGATTGAGAGTGTTCAACCTACACAAGAATGGACTGCATGGAGAAACACTTTGGCTATGAATATGTACAATGAGTGGCGTGCACAAGCGTGATTTGATTAATTTTCTTACATATGCATGTTGTGATTTGGTTATGGTTTGTTATTTGAACAAATAGTGATTTCTTATGTATTCGGTTATGATACTTTATTCGAACAAAGTGTGACCTGGTTATGTATTTATTTAAAAAGTGTGATGATTTGCTTATGGTTTTTATCACTTACTATTAATTATATGCACTATTGATTATATGCTATCTTATTGTGTATGTAATTATAGGAATGGAAAGTGAACAAAGTAGTCAACCAAAAGGAAGTAGAAGGGTTTGGAAACAATATGAAGAAGATGCATTGCTGTCCATACTTGAGGAGGCAGTTGTTAAGAATTTGCGATGTGATAACGGTTGTTTCAAACCCGGAACAATGGCCCAATTTGAAACAGCTATTAATTTGAAATGTCCTAATGCCAATATAAAGGCAGTTCCACATATTGAGTCCAAAATGAGGAGGTGGAAAAAAGATTATGCAATAGTTTATGACATGGTTAATAAAACTGGTTTTGCATGGAATGATGTACGAAAGTGTATTGAGGTTGATAGCATTGAAGTATGGCAATCCTATGTGAAGGTAATTCTCCAACATAATATTAGAATTTAACTTTACATATTTGATTACTTAACATGTTCCTTTACATACAATTTATCAAGACAGGTTGAAGGGAACAAAATAAGATTATTTGTATTTTATGGATAGTGTGACTTGTTTTCGCATTGCAGGTCAACAAAGAAGCAGAGGGCTGGCTAGGAAAATCGTTTCCATTGTATGACATATTAAATGTTATTTTTGGTAAAGACCGAGCAACTGGAGTAGGAGCTGCAACTCCTACTGAGATGATGAATGAGCCTGAGCACATTAATGAAGATGAAGATGAAGATGAGGTGGAGACTAGTTCTCCCTCTGTTGCTCGACGGTCTAGCAGTTCAAGTACCCGGAAAAGGAAGAGAGATGCTAATGATAATGATCTTGCTGTGGCATTTAATGAAATGCTTTCTAAATCAGTTGATAAGTTGGGTTCAGTTTTACAAGCTGTTTTTGGGAAAGGAGTGGATCCAAAACATGAGATTGCTTCAGAATTGTCAAAGATGGATTTGTCTATTGAGGATCAAATCAAGGCACTAAATATCATTTTCGAAAAGCCACAGAATGAGAGAACATTCTTGACTTTGGATGGTGCAATGAAAAAAGCCTTCGTACTCATGTTACTTGGACAAAGTAACCGCAATTGACATTTCAAACCAACAACAATATATTTTGTTAAAAGCAGCATGCATATATTTTGTTAAAAGCTGCAGCATGCATATATTTTGTTAAAAGCAGCATGCATATGTATGAAATTTGTATATTTTATGAACTTGGATATGTGGTTAGATTATATAACTTATTGTAGTTGTATGTTGTGAACCTTCTTTTATATTATTGGAAAATATTTTGAATTTGATGTATGGAATTTACTATTTTTCTTTGTTATTTGAAAATTTGTGTGGTTTTCAATAGGTATAAATATGAGAAAAGTTCAACAAACAAAGAAAGATTTGTCAAATTTTTTTTTCTCTTGTCCTATCCGGTTCAGTACCAAACACAGTATAAATAATACGGTCATTAATCCAATACTGCATCAAACGCCCGACTAATTTAGTCAGTACTATCCGGTGGCTATTTATCCTATCCGACAGAAATAGTCAGTACAGTCCGAGCTGCCAAACGAGGCCTTAATATAGTAAATTGCCAGGTTTGGTAATTTTTCCTTAAACAAACAACTAAGAGAATACTCTTTACTCTATAACATATATAAGTCAAGGGGAACTTCAATTTTGTATTGAACAGTACTGATGAACTTCATAACGAGAAAAAAGGAGGGATTTAAAGAGAGATGCATGGTTTATAACTTGATGTCAAAGTCTGGGAGGGAATAAGATAACTAACAAATGGAAGAAATTAAAAAGAAGCTTTTATTTATAAAGAACGGTGCTATTCACATGTTCATTTTTACTTTTCATACACACTATGTTAATTTTTGTTATTTAATCAATTCAATTCAACGGGCGAAATTGAGAGTAGTGTGTAGCATGTAATAATGGGTGTGTTGATAACACCACCCTTTGTAATATAACATAAAGTTGAAATATATGCGGTTTGGTTTGATAACCAAACTGTATATGACGGGGTTGATTCGGTTCCGTTCAAAATCAAATTACTTTAGCATATAAACCTAACCCAAGTTCTTGAATTGGTTTCGTCCCGGTCTAATCGGCTTTTTGCTCACCCAACAAGTAAGCTAGAGAAAAAAAATATATAAATAAAGCTAGAGGGAAAAATATATAAATAAATAAAGGATGCATAATATGCATAGAATAGTTCGGAAGGAAAGAAATCCCCTCCGGATCTCTCCTTCAGAGCTTAAGGATTAAGTGATCCAGACATTTAAATTTTGATTAAACGATTAAAAATTATTATAACTTTTAAATTTTTTTACTTTCTTTGTTTTTAGCTGTTGGATCAAATTTTAAAGACCCGGATCACTTGATCCCTAGGCTTTGGAGGGAGAGATTCAAGGATCTCTTTCCCTGATCCAGCCTCGTGATTCTAGGTTTATCTTCGCAAGGTCCATCAAAATTCAATAGGGAAATGATAAACACACCTGCTTTAGCCTTTTGCACATATTTGCTTAATTTTGGCTGTTTATTCTATTTAACATTTTCAATATGATAACCAAAAATAAAAATAAATGTGTGAGAAGTTAATGAAAAAAAGATGTGAAAATCACTTCTCGATAAAAAAAAGATGTGAAAATCACTTCTCAATTCAATACGGTCCAACTAATATTCGGTTTTGTTTTAATTTTAATTTTCCATATGACGTTGTGCAAAACCGGACAACTAGATAGGTAAGATACTGTATTTAGTTTTCCAATCTGAAAATCTTAGTAAGGTGAAAATTAGTACAATATTTTCCAGTATTTATTTGTTATAAACTATTAGTACGTATTTAATATATTGTAGTATTATCACTTAGCATTACGATCTAGTGATATTTTTCTTCATTTGTAAGTGAAAGGTCTTAGTTCGATTATCGCCAAAAACGAATTTGAACCACATTATTGCTAGCCTATTTTGAGGCTTAGCCCATCCTCTCACTCCCTTAATGAAGATAATATCGTTAGTTAAAAAAAATTGCAGTATTTAACTAAACCATTTGAGTGTAGCTTTAAAATACAACTAGTATTTCTGTCAAATTATAAGTAGAAGATCTCATATTCAAATTTTATAAACAAATAATTCGATTCTAAATTATTATCGGCTCATTATATAGTTTAATGGACCCTTAATCTCAATGTCTTCATGTGAAAAAAAAAGATTTCAATATAATACTTACATATATTTAATATAATCACAATCTTAGTGATCATATGATGATTGTATAAGTTATATATATTCACATAAATTATATTTGACCGTCAAATAACAATCGTATTAAATAAAAATAATGTGTGTGAAATTTTTTATTTTTGTTTTTAAAATTGAAGGAGAGAGAAGAGAGAGAGAGAGAGATTTGAAAAAAAAAGAAGGAAAAGATAATGGCAATTTTACGTACCCGTAATCGGAAATAAAATTCGGAATTGAATTCCGATTACAGAACACTCATTTATTTACCTAACATGGAGGAATCAAAATTTATGCGGGTCCCATCCAAATTCTGGAATCCAATTCTAGTTTTTGAAGGATTTGGACTCCCTATATGAGGGAATGATTTGGATTCCGGAAGAAATGGGTAATCGGAATGAATTTATTTTCCAAATTGTGTCCTCGATTGTTATTATTCCAACATGGCCTTTCATCTCGCCAGAGGCCAGAGAGAGATTGTTCAGCGCCCAACATATCTCTGCAAATTTTTCATCTCCTCACCACCGCACCCAACCCCGCCCAGGGCCACATCTCATACCCATTGCAACCACTCTCAACCATCTCTCTCTATTTGTCTCTAGAGAATTTTGTAATCAGAAACTGGAAGTGAGAGAGAGAGAGTTACGGTGTGGTGGTTCTTCAATTCTTTATCAGGAGTTGCCACGAGATACACTGGACAGAGAGTGACGGTGGGGAATAGAGAGAGAGAGGGAGAGAGCTACGGTAAGAGATAGGTTTGGCCAATCCTTTTGTTTTTTATTTTTCTCTTCATAAGAAATTAATTAATGTTTTTATTAATTAGACTATAAAATAATTTATTTACTAATAAAAAAGAGACTATAAACGATGAAATACATAGGTAAAAATGAATAAAACTAATTAATGTTTAATTATATACGAATAATTTAATTAGTATATAAAATAATAGAAAAAAAAGACCATAAAATAATTTATTATGAAAAAGGGCATTTTAGTAATTATATTAATTTATATTATGATTCAGGTGAATTAGTAAACAACTTACATAAATTTAGTTTCAATTTTACTTCGATTCCAGTCAATTTAAGTAAACAACCTCCATATGAATCTGATTTTGACTTTTCCTCATTTCAACTCTTCCTTAATTCAATTTCTCATCAATTCAATTCTTCCTATTTTGATTACGGGTAAGTAAACGAACCATAAGAGAGAACGTGGGAATGGGGAGAAAGAGAGAGAGGTTTATTTATTTATTTTTTTAAGTTTTTATTTTTTTAAAATTAAAGATGTTAAAATCACATGTAAGTGAGACTGCAATAAAAAACAGCAAAATTTTGTTTTGTGAAATTAAGTTACCGCCCTTAACTTTTTTGTTGTGATAGAAGACTAAATAGTTTTTTCATCATCTTTTAGCCGACATAAAGAATTTTATTAATATGTAGTTTAGATTCTATGTACCCGTTGCGGTTTAAATCCGTTTTACCTCTAAATCGTGGTTGAACCAACTTGTTGAACAAAACGGTTTGGTTTGATTTGAGCTTAAAATGAAAGGAGAAATCAAACTAAACCAAACCACTAGCGGGCGATTTGTTCCTGGCAGTTTGGTGGTTTAGGTCTGAGCTCAATACTTTTTGTAGTGATTTAGCTCAATTACGCTACAAATTTTACATTTGAAAGTTGAAAGAACATTTTTATATTCTTAGCAACCAGAATCTGTCAACCAAACCATCTTAAAATTTCCAAGGACATATAAGGCAGCATTGCATCCAACATTACGATTTCTAAATCTATTGCTAGTGTCTTGAAAAATGAGGTGAGAGAGAGGACGGTTAAGTAAATTCAACATTCGAAAGTTCAAACAAACACAACAATTCATATAAGAACATTCTTCTATTCCGTATGCAGCCAAAATCATTAACCGGACAATCTTATAATTTTCGAGAACAAGTAAAAGTTTGCATATATAGAATCCACCATTTTGATTACTAAAGGTTTGTTTGGTATCCTACTTGAGTTTAACGTTTTAAACTTAAAAGACATTTTTTGAGTTTTAGGTATTGAATTCATATTTGGTAGGACTATTTTTAAAAGAGAACGGTTTGGCTCCCTAAAATCGAGGAGGATTTTCTCCTAAAGATATTTTGTGATCAATACACATAATTTCATGTTTATAATCGAAATCGTTCATGTTACATACCATTTTAAAAAGATAAGATCGTTTAGTCAATTAACAATAGTAAATAGATAGAAGGTTCATAATTTTTTTAAGGGTTTTTATCACAAATTGTCTTTGAAATTGACCCACACCATTAAGATGGTCCCTAAAAATTGAAAATCAATCAATGCAGTTCCTAAAAATGGATGTCACAAATCAATGTGGTCATTCCGTTATAACTTTGTTAAATATTATGTTATGTGATGATGTGACACTTAACTGGGTCCCACAAATATAATTAAATATTGTCATATGATTTAAAAAATATTTAAATAATAATAACAAATTTTATTTTTTATAATTAAGAACTAAAAAAAGGGATAAGAATAAAAAAGATGATGGTCATCTTCTTCCCGTCTTCACAAACCAAAAAATCCCAGTCGGCCGTGCAAGTGTACAACTCCTGAGAAGCTCTGCGCCGCCGAGCCAAATACCCAGATAGGAGCTCATTGTAGCATTTGGAAAGATTAACCACTATTTTTTTTGCAAATTCATTCAAATCTTAATGAAACTTGGGTCTCTACTACCTTTACTACAGAATACCCAGATCGAAGTTCCCCTCCCAGCCCACCCCTCAAAACGATGCCACACCAACTCTCTTCTTCGAAGTAACCAAATCCATATAACTCTCCAAAACCAAGCCCTGCACCCAGCTCGTTCTCCAGCACAACTTTGGGTACATTGTAAACATGAAAATTCTGTAATGAATGAAACAAGAACACGTGTATAAAGTATATTTGTATTGATGAATTTGTAGGGTTACAATCTCTGTTTACAATTTTCCTCTGATCTAGTCTTCAAATTTGATGTAGATGCGTATGTTGTTGATCCAAGGGTCGCGATGACTTGATCTCAGACGAACGATTGCTTCAAATTTTGAGCTTGAAACAATGCATGGATAGTCTTCACCTCTAGGTTTCCGTATGACCTACGGCAAATGTGATGTTGATGTGAGATTTTGTTGATTCAAGGGTCTTGGCGACTTGATTTTGAATCGAACGTCGTTACAAGTTTTAAGCTTGCAACAAAGTTTTGAAGGAATCGGCACAAGTGCTTGTTGATTCTTTAAGGGAATGCTTCGGCTTTGGTTGTACGTTCTTCGAAAAGAGTTTTGGCAGCATATTAGTCTTCAAAGATTTGGCAGAGGTTATCCTTTTGTGAGAATTTTGGCCCTTCAATGTAGAAATTGTCGACACTTATGCTTGTCTTGGGACCTTGTATTTATAGACTTCCAAAGCCTTGCCTTTGAGTGGATTTGGCTTTGATTTGTGTCTTGATTCGTCCATGGGAGAATTTAGGCATGTTTTGTGTCTTGTTTTTAGCCACTTTCCCTTGCTTGGCCGAAATCCATAGTGCTTGTTGCCTATTTTGTGAGCAATCTTCAACTCTTGCTTGTTTTGTGAAGATATTTTAGCTTTCTTTCTAGTTTTGGGAGCAATTTGGGCCCCTTGCCGATTTTAAAGAGATTTCTTCCCCTTTGCCGAATTTCAGGAATGCTTTTGAGCTTCATTTGCTTGATTTGTGCCACATGTCATTGATGACTTGTCCATTTGTGATGAGTCATATGCCACGTTGAGCTTTGTGATGTATCATTTGTATGCAACGAAATTTACATGTCTTCAAATGTCCCCACTTCAAGGCGCATTGTAGGCATGTGCTTGTCACATGTAGGAAACGTGTTTTGAAGTCCTGCAATGTGAATGTTCTAACCCAAGGGTCGTTAAGACTTGATCTTGAATTAGTTTGCTTCTTCAAGGGCCGTAGAGGCGTATTTCTTGAATGGAAATGATGAATTTCGTCAAGGGCTGTTGAGGTGTATTTCTTGAATGAAACATTTCTTCAAGGGCCGTTGAGACTTGATCTTAAATGAAATGAAAATTTTCTTTAAGAGCCATAGAGGCTTAATCTTGAATGAAAATTTGTAAATGGATAAATCGGCACATACTTATTGTGCGTATTGATTTTCCATAATTTTTTGACAAAATACATTTGGTGTATTTTGGGACTTGACTTGAATTTTTTCCTCGTGGGTATGGGAAAAAATGTTTTTCCTCCCTTAGGTACGAATCTCCTTCAATTTTGGTAATGAGGGTGATTTCCTTCAAGATGTTGGAAAGCTTTAGTGATTTCCTTCAAGATTTTGGAAAGATTTAATGCTTGTCCTTGGGTAAGTAGGATTTGCATTTTTTTTTCCCTTTTCCTTTCCATTTTTTTCAGCCAAGGGTGTGTTTTCCCTCTTGGTTCGGGAAACTTAAAGACTTGTCCTTGCCTTAGAGGGATTCCCTTTTGTATTTTGGCAAGGAAAAGTACTTTCCTTTGATGTTTTTTTAAATTTTAAAGCCCTTTCCTTATTTCTTTGTTTCCTTTTCTTCTCTTTGTTGATTTTGTTGCAAAAACAGCATGCTTTTTTCCCTTTGTGGTTGAAATCACCTTGCCATTTTTTGCTTGGAATTTGCTTCCTTCTTTTGGTTGGAATGGATTTCCTTCTTTTGATTTTCCTTTTGCTATTTGGTATGTATCTTCCCTATAGCATTAGGAAGCAATTAACCCTTATTTATAGGACAATTGGGTGTGTGTTCTTGTCACAACACATCCTTGCCGTGCACATTGACTTTGCTTGCTGCCGTGAGTTGTAGCTGCTTAAAGCTTGTTGCAGTGCGTCACTTTTTACTGCGTGGTGCTGTGCAAAAGACTGCAGCGAGGTTACGCTGTGTAGTGCCTTTTGGTCACAGTTTTCCCTTGGTGGTGACGTTGCTGGGCAGTGCAAGAAACTGCATGCGTAATCGCTGTGGGGTTGCGTAGTGCGATTACGTAGAATTTTGATTTTCTTTGCTACTGTAGCGTGCTTTGAAGGACTGTCTTGTAGCTGCTCTTTTTGCCGTGCTGCTTAAGCTTTGTGGCTGATTTCTTTTCGTCATTGTGACTTTGTCATCGTCATCCTTCAACACTCACAAGGTTTGTCTCGCATGTCTTTTGCTTTAGTGAAGCAATTTTTTTTTCTTCTTGCCTCCCCACTCTTATGCTTATCTTGTCTTATTTGTTTTGTTGCAGCCATGGTATTTTTCAAGTGCTTTAAGAGCAATACCATCACCATTCTTGCGAAGGAATGCGATTCGCAAGATAGGGGAACGACGTTGAAGCTTTGTGCGCCGTTGATTGGCCCTAAGGCGCTTGTTCTTCCTGCAAAAGACAACGAGTTGTGGTATTCTAAAGTATCTTAGGAGGTGACATATTTTGGTCGACCAAATACGAAGAAGAAGACGTGTACATCAAGGATTCTTATCTTGAATCCTTTGCACCATGTTTGTGACAATCCACCAGCTTCGTTTGAGCTTCTTGGCGATCGCATCCGTATCGGAGTTGTGACTTGGAATGGCATCTTATTGACTACTGGAGAGGCTGTCTTTGCTGAGTTTTATTGGGAGTGGCTTGAAGATGGCTTGAGCCGATCCAAAGATGTGCTTACCAACGTGGGCCTTTATCACGTTGTGTACACATCTTTGTTTAGTTATGATCACCATCTTTCCGTCATTCGTGCGTTCTTTGAGCATTGATGTTTAGCGACCAACGCACTTCACACGTCACAAGGGGAGATGTTGATATCATTTTGGGATCTCCATAAGATAGGAAGCTTGCCGATCCAGGGTAAGTTTTACGACGAGGTTGTTCCTAGCGTGGAGGAATTTTCTCATCACAATAGCAGATGATTGCCTGCGAGTTGTCGCTATTTGTTTTGGGCATATCATAAGCTTTCTCAAAAGCCTCAGGGTAAGTCAAGCATGAAGATATCTTCATGGATCCGATTTTGGTATTGAGGTGCCATGAAATACAAGAAGCATTCAAAGAAAAATGGCCGCAACAAGGCCATTAAGCCAAAGGAAGACTGAGACCTGTCAGGTGCCATTGGTTCAGCTAGGCGTTGTGCCTCTGCCGAGTTGAAAACGTTTAAGGATCTTGGTGTAGCATTAGAGCACGTGGAAAAATCTTACCACCCACTTTCTTAGCTTGTTGGCTTTGTAAGTTTGTTTTCCCCAAAGACGACGTTAACTTTATCCGCCCCGGAGTCTTCAAAGTGGCTAGCAAGATGGCTGCATGTGAATCTTTCAGCCTTGCTATTCCAATCTTAGCCAATATTTAAGATGGCTTAAGTGTTGTTTCGAACTCGGTGAGCACCTAAGATCGTAATGCAGTACTTCCCTACCACTATGTGTACGGTTGGTTGGGTGAGTACTTTGGCACTCATTTTTCTTTGTCGACTTTAGACAAGTTGGGGCATTCTTCATCAACTTCGGCCAAGCTGGGGCCTTTGATGACAAAGTACTCTGGCGTGCTTTCTGCAAAGAGCCTTGATGATTTGCAGGTTCATGCATTGTTTAGAAGTTGTGAAGGTTTGAGAATTGACCATCTAAAAAGGGTTGGCTCGGTGCGGTGAGGCCTCATAGATGTTTCGCACCGTCGTTTCTCAGACTTGTCTTATCTTACAAGTCTTCGCTCGGAGTATGTTTCTTTCCGGCAAAGAGACCGATGCATTGTTTAGCCGTATAACCTTCATCGTTTCAGCATACAATTTGGTTTTGTCCAACATGTGCCAGGCAAGCTGAAGGAAAACACACAGCTGGAATCATTGCAAGCCGTGTATATGCATTGGGAGTCTTATACCCATTCATGCACAAATGCTTCTATCACCTTGTTTGTCAATGATGAGTTCAAGAGCAATCCGGTGACCCGTGCCTACGTAGGTTGGTGGTCAAAGGTACACTATGAAGACTTGGGGATGACAAGTGGAACTAATTCTTCTCGTTCACGTAATGATGCGCCGAGAGAGGGTTGTTCTGCGGTTCATACACAGCTAGCACATTTCGATTGTGCGAGCGCAGCTCATTTGCAAGGTGGACCTGTGGCCTTAGCTCTTCAATGCTCATGTTTGTCTTCTCAGTGTTTGGATGCTTTTAAAAAGGCGGGTGACGAAGTTGACTTGCACGAAGATAAGCTTGTTTTGCAACAGCGTCAACAAGTTTTGAACAAACGATTGCTTGAAGGTGTTCAGGATGACAGTGATATCAATTTCTTCATAAGAAGAAGAAAATGTTTAGGCCTCCTCAGTTTGATAGCCGTGTGTCACTTGAGAAAGATGTACGTATTTCCTTTTTTTTGTGATTTCTTTTGCTTTCATTGGTTTAGCTTTTGTTTCTAACATCTTTCTTTGTCTTCTTTAGGCTGGGCCCTCTTGTTCTTTTGATTTGGAGAGCATAGGAGTTAATTCCTTTACATAGATGCTATTTGGAGGCAATCTACCCATGGACGAGGAGATTGGGGATCCGTCTGGTGCAGAGCTTGCTACAAATCTACCAAGTTGCCTAAGTTTGCCATGTGTAGGCGTAGGTATGCAAGAACCCGTCATGCGTCCAACACCTTTGCCAGCTAGCTTTGAGATCTCTCTGAGAGGCCCGTCAACCTTCACGCAACCATGGATATCAAGAGCCATATTGGGAAGAGGTTTTCAAAGTGCCAATTGGAAGACCTTGTGTTGCTTAAGGAAGACTTATCGAAGCTTGTTTCTACGATCGATAACCTTAAGGTTGATTCATCACTTTTGAGAGTCAAGATTATCGAACTTATGGCTACCTCAACTGAGTATTCTTCTTTGCAAGTTGTTGAAGAAGTTGAATCCAGAGGTTAGAGCTCAGCAACTTGCGACAATAGACTTATCAATTGCCCAAGTTCGATCTTCTCAGCAAGTTGCTTAAGAAAGTTATCAAGTCACAGAGACTTCTTTGGCTTCTGTCCAGGCACGTCTAGAAGCGTTGGTGCGAGAATGAAAGCAGTTGGAAGTCGAAACATCACGACTTCAATGTGTTATCTCGGAGCAGGAAGTTACACTTTCTCAGCGTCAAGAGGATATTTCACGCCTAGAGCAAGAGAAAGGCATAGCCATGGAGTTGCCCACCTTGTCTCCTACTAACGTGGAGACTTTGAAGACTTTGGAAGGCTTGCTTGAAGTTTGTCGTCGTAGCTTTAGGGACATAGCTTTCAAGTAGTGTCTTCCATTTTTTGTACTTCAAGCCTTCTTTGTTTTTTTTTTTTTGCTCATTTTGTAATAAGGCTTTGTAGCCGAATTCTTCCTTTAAAGAAATAAAGTATTCGCATTTTGAATTTGCTTTTTATTCTTCAAAGTGTTTGTGTTTTTTTGCTGGTGATGTGACTGTACTTGAAGTAAGTTTCAAGTTGCCTATGTACCATCGGTTGAGGAGGGATCAAGTCATGACGTAGTTCAAAGGAGTGATGGATTGTTTTTTATGGTTTTGACGGTTTTGATGGTGATTTTGATTTTTTGATTTTGATTTTTTGCCGTACACAGTTTATGCCACTACTACAATATTAGCTTTAGGTGTCGGATGATGGTGGCGGTTTAATAAGTCATTATGTCAGATAAAAGATATCCGACACACCATTCAGTTAGTGTCGGATAACAATGAAATCCTATTAGTTATATCCGACATAAATTCCTGGCAGATATTTAGTGTCGGATGCAACCGCCATAAAATTATTATAACCGCCAGTATTTTTGAATTCTTTTTAAAAAAAATATATATTTTTAACATATTCTGGCGGTTTTTAAGTTAATGGTGGCGGTTATAACCAAGGTTCTAAAAAACGCTAGGCGCTAGTCGGGTGGTGGGCTAGCACCTAGCGCCTAGGCGGCTAGGCGGAGTCTGGGCGGGCGCCTAGGCGGCCTAAGCGAATTTAGACAGATTTAGATAAATTTCTTGTATATCTTATAAAAATATAATAACATCGAATAATGTATACATAAATATAGTAATTTAAGATAGTTTGACAGAAAAGAATAAAAATATATAGTTTTTATTTTTATTTTAGAAAGAAAAACCTACATAGTTACAACTTACAACTTCACCCCACCTTTCCCACACCAATCCCATCGGTGGGGCCCGTTCACTTACCTCTCACATTACCCAACATTTCAAATGCAATATCTAAGATCAAATAGTGTAAAAACTATTAAAGAAATCAATTCTTGCTTTTGATGATAAGGCATATTGGTAGAAATGACTGTAAGGAGTGTGATGAGTACACGCAAAACCTTTTGACGTCTTGAAAATCGGATTATTTTGTATTATTTTTCCGTTTCCTCTTCCTTTTCTCTCTCACGTCGTCGTCTTCAATATTTTTCCGTTTCCTCTTCCTTTTCTCTTTTACATTGTCTTCCTCAATTTACCTTTCACATTTTCTTCTTCAGTTTTCTTTGTAACCTCTCTTGTTCTTCGAGTTCGGCGTCGCAAGATTTGTAGACAAGATGCCACGATTTAGAGCAGAGCAGAATACGATAAAGAGAAAAGTATGCACAGAGCAGAAGATGGGAGTTCAAGACGGTGAGAGTTGCAGAGCTAGCGATGGAAAACGACCAGATTCAGTCCACCTAGGCATGCTGCCGAGCGCCGCCTTGCTCCTCACCGATTTTGTGACCGATTTACCCCAAATCGCCTCGGACAGCCATCGCCTAGCGCCTAGGCGGCCGCCTAGAGCGATTTTTAGAACACTGGTTATAACCGACATAAATTGACTATTTTATTATTTTAGTTTCTAGTGATTATTATTTTAGTATTCTGGCGGTTATAACCGATAGAAATTGATTATTTTATTATTTTAAAATGTTATATTGATTAAAAATAAATAAATAAACACATGGTTTAAATATTATTTTTTTCACTCATGGCCCTGTGTTGCGCACTCAGATGTTTGCTCCTTATGTATGCTCCTCATGTATGGCCGGTGATGCGCACTCAGATGTGTCCATAGGGTCAATTGGTGTGCCACTGCAACTTGCAAGCAAACATGTCTCTGTGTTGTCTCACGTTTTATAGTGTACATAAATATATTTAGTCTTATCTTCTAGTGCCAAGAATCTATAGTACCTTTCCCATCATGTTCTCTAGCTTCTGTTGTTCGTCGAGTTTTGTATTGTGCTATGCATATATGTGTGAGGTTAATAGGTCAGCTTCTAGTGAGATTTTTGCATATAGAGATCGATCTTTGTTGGGATCTTACCATGGGATCTTAAAATGTTATATTGATTAAAAATAAATAAATAAACACATGGTTTAAATTTTTTATTTTTTTTCACTCATGGTCATGTCGAATATAACCTACACGAACAAAGCAAAATTTTGGGCGGCCGCTAGAATAATCTTTGAATGTTTTTTTTCACTCATGGTCCCGTTACCTAATCTCTGGGTGTTTTTTTTTTGTTTTTGCGATTTTTTACACATGCTATCTCGGAGTATAGACAAACATATTTGACGGTTGGATCGTTGAAACTAGTTTCGTAGAATGCATATCCTATCAAATTGATAGATTTAACAAACACTTAAGAGTTAATGTTATACTTCCATTAAGTATAAAATAAGATTTATCCACTAGTGTAAATATTTTAAATTGAAGATCGAATTCATTTATTGCATTCTTATAGGGTTGAGGAGTGTATCTGTAAAAAATCATCAAAATCGGAGCTAAAATAACCGTTAAATTGTGAATTTTGTTTTATAACCATAAAAAACTTTTGTTCCGTTACCTAATATCTGAATGTTTGTTTTTTGCAATTTTTTACGTATGCGATCTCGGAGTGTGTACAAACAAATTTGACGGTTGGATCATTGAAAAATGTTTCGTAAAATGCGTATCGCATCAAAACGGTAGATTAAACAAACACTTAGAGTTAATGCTATACTTCCCCATCAAGTATAAAATAAGATTTTGTGGTATCCACTAGTGTAAATATTTTTAATTGAAGGTCGAATTCGTTCAATGCATTCTTATAGGGTTGAGGAGTGAATTTGTAAAAAATCATCAAAATCGGAGCTAAAATAACCGTTAAATTGTGATTTTTTGTTTATAACCGTCAAAAACTTTTTTTATGTTACCTAATCTCTGAATGTTTGTTTTTTGTGATTTTTTATGTATGCGATCTCGTAGTGTGTACAAACAAGTTTGACGGTTAGATCATTGAAAAAAGTTTCGTAGAATGTGCATCGCGTCAAAACGGTAGATTAAATAAACACTTAAGAGTTAATGTTATATTTCCATTAAGTATAAAATAAGATTTTGTGGTATCCACTAGTGTAAATATTTTAAATTGAAGATCAAATTTATTCATTACATTCTTATAGGGTCGAGGAGTGTAACTGTAAAAAAATCATTAAAATCGGAGCTAAAATAATCGTTAAATTGTGATTTTTCGTTTATAATCGTCAAAAACTTTTGTTCCGTTATGTAATCTTTGAATGTTTTTTTTTTTACGTATGCAATCTCGGAGTGTGTACAAATAAGTTTGACGGTTGGATCGTTGAAAAAAGTTTCGTAGAATGCATATGGCGTCAAAACGATAGATTAAACAAGCACTTAGAGTTAATATTATACTTTCATTAAGTATAAAATAAGATTTTGTGGTATCCACTAGTGTAAATATTTTAAATTGAAGATCGAATTCGTTCATTGCATTCTTATAGCGTTGAGGAGTGCAGCTGTAAAAAAAATCATCAAAACCGGAGCTAAAATAACCGTTAAATTGTGATTTTTCGTTCATAACCGTCGAAAACTTTTGTTCCGTTACCTAATCTCTGAATGTTTTTGTTTTTGCGATTTTTTACGTATGCAATCTTGTGGTATCTACAAACAAGTTTAACGTTTAGATCATGGAAACTAGTTTCGTAGAATGCATATCTCCGTTAAATTTGCCTAAATTTTGAAGTGGAAAAAGTAATTTGTGCTAAATTTTTATTTATATTTTTCAAGTATTGATTAGACAATATTTAGTTTGTGTGATGACATTTTCATTGTACAATTATCTTTTTGTTTCTTTATCGCATATTTTACACGGGTTATTATCTATTAAACCAAAAAATTATTTATTTAATTTTTAAAAACGTATTCTATTTAAATACATATTATTTATTTATTTATTAAACCAAACAATTATTATTTTATTTTTAAAAACTGTAACAAAATTTTGGGGGGGGGGGGGAATTTAAAATTTTGGGAGGGAATTTTGGGGGTGATTTTTGCCGCCATTTTTTTTCTGTCGGTTATAACCGATAGTAATGAAAATTTTTTGTCGGTTTTTATTTTAAAAAATGTTTCTGTCGGTTTTGAACCGACAGTAATGAAAATTTTCCAAAATAAAAGCCCTCCATCTCTTACTTGCGCCGGTGCCTTCTCCCTTCCCCCTTCCCCCTTCCCCCTTCCTTTCCCCTTTTCTCCTCTCGTCATTTCCTTCTTCTTCTCTTCTCCCCTTTTCCTTCTCGCTTCAATCATCATGGATGAACAATTCGAGAAGCAACACTCTGCGTTGACTACCACCCAGAGCTTTCTTTGCTTGCTGGTGTCATACTAACCTCAGGTTGCAACTCTGTCATGTCATGATTCCTACTTCTACTTTTCATTTAGCTTATACATGTTTATACATGAAGATATTCATTTATACGGGCCCTTATGTGGTTAATATCATTTCTCGAATATTGCATGAATCTGGATGATCAAGTAACTTTTGTTGATGGCCTTATTTTTAATGGGAGCTCTTATGTTTTTCGAAGAATGGAAGAACACTCTAGATGTTGTCGTTGGTTGAATATTTGCATATCATGTTGTTTTTTTTTTTTTTTTTTTTTTTTTGCGCCGATTTTCAGAGTTGATTGCTAATTATTTCATATGCAAAAAAGATACTGATAGTTATCAATTAGTTTATAGAAAACAATTGAAAATGATGTAATATATGAGCTAGATTACTTATTACTTAAATTTTGTTTTTCTTCCAGGATCATGTTAAAATTTTTTTTTTTCTTCCAGGATCATGTTATCTTTCTCTCTGGCGTAGAAGTAGGATCGTTGATTTGGATAAGCTTGTTACCATTCAGTTTGAGGGTTTTTATTCGAAACCAAAAGGAATTCAGCTAGTATATCCAAAGGTGCTAATCTCTCCACGGGCCAAATTTGTTGGTACTATAGATGTCACAGGATGTTTGCATGTATTTAAGCTGGATAAAGAATGCTCTTCACTTTCCAATTTTATATGCAGAGAAAGATGTGAGTAAGAATTGACCAATAATTTGTCAAGTCGAGAAGGGGAAGAAATGATTCAGAAAGTGGTTTATATTTTTTTTATTATTAATATATTTTCTGTCAGTTTTATCTTACAGAGAATGCTCTTATTTATTCATTATTAATAAATTCTTTGTCGGTATCCTACAGAGAATGCTCTTATTTATTCATTATTAATAAATTCTCTGTCGGTTATATCTGACACAAGTTTTGTTGGTTTTAGAGTATTTTCTGTCGAAAAATTCATTTCCTGACGCTGGTAATTCTGTCGCTTATTATATCCACTACTGCATCCATTTTCTGTCGGATTTTGCTTAATATTAGACAGTAATATACATTTCTTGTCGGTTATCATGGCGACACGAATAAAGGGTTTCGTAGTAGTGTGCTCTTGCGAACAAGGAGTGTCGAGTGTCGCCTTTTAAACTCGTGCGAACAAGGAGTGTCGAGTGTCGCCTTTTAGGCTCGTGCGAACAATAAACATTGAGTGTCGCCTTTTAGGCTCGTGCAAACAAGGAACATTGTGCCGTGTGCAGTTTAGGCTCATATAGGCGAGGAGCTTTGCTTGTTTGGTTTAGAGGTAGTAGCGGTTCAAGAATCTACCGTTGATGGGGCTGATCTTTAAGTCGTCTTCTACTATGATTAAGTAGGCGTCGTTGGTGTAGACCTCTTGTATTACATAAGGTCCATCCCACTTTGACGTGAACTTGCTTTTTGTCTTGTGAGTTGTGATGATAGGCCTTGTAATGCCAAGACAAGATCTCCAGTTTGGGAATACCTTGGGCGGACCTTTTTGTTGAATGTCTTGGATAGCCGTGCTTGGTAGCATTCCAAGTATTAATGAGCTTCGAGCCTCTTTTCATCGAGTGCTTCCAACTCTTGAAGTCGTAACTTTACGTTTTCCTTTTCAGTCAAGCCTTCATGTATAGCCATCCTTAGTGAGGGGGTTTGCTTTCGAGATGTAGAACAACTTCCATGCTATATACGAGAAAATAAGGCGTAGCTTGGGTAGGAGTCCTATGTGTTGTCCTATATGCCCAAAGTGCTTCGTTTATTCTTTCGTGCCAGTCTCTCTTTGTTCGGCTGATTACCTTCTTCAAGAGGTTGCATAACGTCTTGTTGAATGCTTCCGCAAGACCGTTGGCCGGAGTATTATACATGGAAGACTTGTGCTGCTTGAACTTGTATTTCTCACAGAGCTTGTCCATGAGTCGGTTGGAGAACTATTTTTCGTTGTCGGTGATGATGTAGCAAGGCACACCATATCGGTGGATGATATGCCCCTTGATGAAACGGACGACAGTTTCCTTCTTGACTTCCCTTAGGGGTACGACTTCAACCCACTTGGACAAGTAATCTGTTGCAGCTAGGATGTAGGCTTCTCTTGCAAATGATTTCGGTGTGATCGGTCATACGACGTCCAATCCCCATGCATCAAACGACCATGAAGTAACCGTAGGGTGTAAAGGCTCAGACGGTTGATGTATGAAGTTGGTGTGGAATTGGCAGGCTTGGCACATTTTGGCGTATTCCAGGCAATACTTCACCATGCTCGGCCAGTAGTAACCCATTCTCTTGAGCTGGAAGTGTAGCTTTAGTCCAGACTGATGCATTATGCATACTTCTAAGTGTGCTTCTTCCATGGCTTGATTGGTTTCTTCCTCACCTAGGCATCTTAGAAGTACTCCTTCAAAAGAACGTTGATAGAGTGTTCCTTCAGAGTAAAGGAAGAGAGGTGCTCGTTGACGTATTTCAGAACGGTGTCTAGGATCGTCTGAAAACTTTCCATGCTCCAAGTAGTCGATTAGCGACTGTCTCCATTCTTCAGTGTCGACTGGAAGTACTGAGACAATGTTTGTGTTATCTAGTAGCATTTTAGTAACGAGTGGGATCACCCATCTTTGGCAAACTGGCAAGTTCGCAGCTTCGTCTTCTTCTAGTGCCATACTTGAGGCTAGGTTAGCAAGAGCATCTGCTATTTGATTTTCTTTTCTTGGCACATGTTCTAGCATCACGACCTCGAACTTTTGTAGTAGTTGAGTTGCTAGCCAAAAGTATAAGACGAGATCATCTTTCCTTACTTCATATTTAGTTAAGAGTTGATTGATTATGAGTTTGGAGTCCCTATACACTTCTAGTGTTGTGATTTCCATGTCGATCGCCATTTGGAGCCCAATGATCAGCGTTTGGTACTCGGCGATGTTGTTGAAGCATAGCTCGCTTAGTCGGAAGGAATAAGGTATTTGTCTTTGTGGCGACATGAATAATACTCTTGCCCCCGTTCACTCCGTTCATGCGGATCCGTCAAAGAACATTGTCCATGTCGGGAAGATGTCGATGTAGAACACCTCATCGTCAGGCAAGTCGTTTGAGATTTTCCAATCGGCTGGGATTGGAAGATCCGTAAAGAAGTCTGCTAGTGTTTGTCCCTTGACGGCTTTAGTTGGGACGTAGATGATCTCATACTGATTGAGAAGCAATGCCCATTTAACTAGTCGCCCTATCAAAATTGGTTTGGACATGACGTATTTGACTGGGTTAGCTTTAGCAACCAAGTGGATGGTGTAAGCATGCATGTGGTGTCTTAGCTTTTGGACGACAAAGACTAGGGTAAGGCACATTTTCTCGATCGGTGAGTAGTTGAGCATGACACCAGTGAAAGTTCTACTTAGGTAGTAGAGTGCTATTTCCCTTTGGTCTTCATTTTCCTGCGCCAAGAGTGCTCAAATAGAACCTTTATGTGCGGTAATGTATATGATGAGCGACTTTCCATGCATGAGTGTTCCTAAGATAGGTTGGTTTGCCAGGTACCATTTTATGCCCTCAAAGGCATTACGGCATGCGTCATCCCATATGAATGGAGCGTCATTCTTCATGAGTCGACTGAAGGGTTGACAGCGTCTAGCAAAGTTGGAGATGAAGCGTCTGATGAAGGCTAGTCGTCCTTGTAGACTTTTCAGCTTGTGTAGGTTCTTTGGCTGAGGCATGCTTTGAATGGCCTTGATCTTCGATTGGTCTACTTTAATGCCACGGTGCTTGAAAATGAAGCAGAGGAATTTCCCAGAAGTGACGCCAAATGCACACTTCAATGGGTTCACTTTGAGGTTATAAAGTCGTAATTTGTCGAATACCATTCGTAAATCCTTCAAGTGATCAGATATCTTCTTGGTCTTGACAACTACGTCGTCTACATAACATTCTACGTTTTTGTGTAGCATGTCGTTTAAGATCTTTTGCATTGCGCGTTGATATGTAGCTCCAATATTCTTCAAGCCAAATGGCCTTACCTTGTAGCAGTAAATACCTTTTGGAATGCAAAAGGCTGTTAATTCCTTATCTTTGGGAGCCATGCGGATTTGATTGTATCCAGAAGAGCCGTCCATGAATGATAATGCCTTGTGGCCAGTGGTGGCGTCCACCATGATTTCGATGACTGGCAAGGGAAAGTCATCCTTTGGGCAAGCATAGTTGAGGCCGTGGAAATCTACGCAAACACGTATTTGTCCATATTTCTTAAAGACAATAACGTTGTTGGAGATCCATTTAGGGTATTGCATCTATCAAATGAAGCCTACTTCGATTAGCTTGTTAATCTCAGCCTCAATTTGTGGGCTCAGATCGATAGCATCTTTAAGTTTGCTTTATCGATCGCGTTCTAGGCTTAACTGTAAAACGATGCACGACAATGGTAGAGTCAAGGCCGAGAATTTCTTTATAGGTCCAAGCAAAGATGTCTTTGTACTCCATTAGCAGTTGGTAATACTTCTCAATCTCGTCCGCACTTAGCAGTGCAATTACGAAGATAGGCTTCGGTTCCTCGCTTGTGCTTAAGTTAAGCTCCTTGAGATCATCAACCGTGGCTTGCCCCTTATCCTCGAGCTGTGGTGACGCAGCAGTGACGTCTTCCTAGGGGATTTCATCTTCTTTGTCTTCTTGGATTGTGATGTGGAAGACGTCTTGGACCTCATCTTCAGTGTCGTCTTTTTGGGTTTGTTGGATGATTGTATGCCTCTTTACCTTCAATTGTCCTTTTATGTCAACTTCCAAGGTTGCTTGACTCTTCATCCTTGAAAGAATCGAGCTTCGAACGTCGTCATTTGCTGCTAGACCATTGAGCATTTCTCCTTTTGGGGTTATCTTCTTCTTTCTAGAAGGCTGCTTGGTTTCTTTAAGTTTTTCCAAGGCCTACTATCGTGGAGGAGAGCTAGCCGTGTTACTTTGTTTCTTAGGTTTTGACAACCTTTCGAAAACGGAGCTTTGGGGTGTTGACATGTTAACCCGCTTGAAGACGGAAGTTCGATCTTGACCACTAATGCGATCAAATGCTGAAATTCTGGGTTTTGAACGATTCAGCCTATCAAAGACTGACTTTCGAGGGGCGGGTTTAGGCTCCTCTTGATTTTGTTCAACGCTCACGCTGATGTGTTGAACGCTAACATTTTTTGCTTTGCTTGAAATATTCACGGATGTATTTGGTGTAAAGCCAAGTCCAACTTTGTTGTTGTCAACTCCGTAACCATGCTCATTCAACTTTTTTTGAGACTCGGTGAGGTCACGTTCTTTGTCGTTGATGATGTTTGCATTCTTCTTTCCAAGGTTTGAAGAAGAGGCGAAATCGTACCTAGCCTTTGACATGAGTTTGTAGGCGTTTAGGTCGAAGCCTTCTTCGGTCCTCTTGGTTGGAAGAGAGCTTAGTTTCGCCTACTTTGGCAGGGGTTTTATGAACTTTGTGGTGGTTTTGTAACTTTAGCGTTGCCTAGCTGAGTCAGAGGTAAAACTGTATTTGTCTTGAGCAACTTTACATTGTCCTTGTGCAGCTGTGTGTCCGCTTTGCTTGTTCCAGTTTCGAATGGGGATTGCCCATTCTTTCTTCTTGATATTGAGATGTATCGAAAGACGGGTGTGTTTGGTCATTTTGAGGATGTCTTACTCCCTTTGGTTGTTGTGGGTTTAGCAGGCTCATTGTCATCTTTGCTTGAAGATGGCATGGCTTCCCACTTTTGCTCATTGGGCACGGCTTCCTACTCCTATTTCTTAGGTGCGGCTTTGCCTGTGGATTTGATCTCTTTTGGAAGAGCTTTGAGCACCATGTCTTCATCCACATAGAACTTGGCATCCGCGAAGTATGATTTGACTTCGGTGAAGGGTTTAGTTTCGTCTTGTATCACCTTTACTCTTTCTCGGTAGAATTTTAAGCATTGATGAAGGGTGGACGACACTACTCCATTCTCGTGGATCCAATGCCTTCCTAAGAGCAAGCTGTAGGAAGTTCTTGTATCAATCACGTGGAATAGCGTGCTTGATTTGAGTTTGTCAATGGCTATCTCCACTCGAATCATGCCCTTCGCTCTTTGTCTTATTTGGTTAAAACCTTGGATTAGGAGGCAGCTTCGTGATAGTTCTTCTACCTTGATGCCGATTGTGGTCATTATTGATTTTGGCATGATGTTTATGGTCGACCCATCATCCACAAACATGCGGTTGATTTGTTCTCTCTCACGTATCCAAAGACGAAGAGATGATGGTTGTGAGGCTTTGACCCTAGCAGCAAGTCTTCGTCAGTGAAGTTGATTGTGTCATGGACGGCACAACATGTGGCACATTCATATGGTTGAAGCTTCAAGCCTTCGTCCTTGTTTACTTGAACCTTGTGGTTGTCAGTACTCGCCAAGACCGCTACTAGTGCTTTTTGCATCTCCTTGGGTAATCGTAGTCCTTTCTTGATGCTAAAGTATGCCGGTAAGCTTTCTTTGGGCGTGAGGGTATTTTCTTCCTCGATGGTGACAACTTTACCTTTCGATGGCTCTTTTATCTCCACTTCAACCATGTGACAGGCAACAGTAGTGCATTGTTGGAAGAAGTTATTTGGGAAGTACTCATGCAAGGAAACAGGAATGTGCGGCTCTTGCTCCATAGGTTCCCCTACGTACGTTGGCTTAGCAGCTCTTACGCTCATTTTGGGCTTCCTACTGTTGTGACAGTAATGCTTTCTCCCTTGTTCCACCTTTGGCTATGTGGCTTGTGGTCTTGGCTTCCTTGGCTTCCTTGTTTTTTTGTAGGTCACTAGTGTCCATTATTCTTCATCATCGATAGGCGCATTTTGGTCGCTTGCCCCCAGTGATGGTTATACGGAAGGTGCTGTGTGGCTTGAGCACGGACATGAGTGGTCATCCGCCACTTGGAGAGGCACGAGATCGAATGATCCAAACACAATCGTGGTAGTGTGTGTTGCAGCCGTGTCTTCCAGGTTGAGTTCAATTTGCCCTTGTTGTGCTAGCTTCATGATGAGTTCCTTGAGGATGAAGCATTTCCCAATAAGATGACTCACGATATGATGATATTTGTAGTACCTAGGATCGTTAACGTGATTCACCACTTCGGGGCGCTTGCATTTAGGTAACTCAATTACCTTTTTTTTCAGCAAGTCGTCTAGCATTACTGCCACGTCAGAGTCAGGAAAAAAGGTACGTCTTCTGCTTCAGTTCCCTCAAGGTGTTTTTGTACCTGTCTTGGGTGTGAGAAGGCTCACTTCTCTTCATCTCCTTCGTTTTGTTTTTGGATGAGATCTTGACGGGTGCCGATGAGGTCTTGATGGGGGTAGTATGGACGACAAAAGCTTCATTGGCGGGCTTTTTCCTAATCTTGTGTGCCTTTGGAGCGAATACCTTATCCTTTTTGAAGTTGGTGATCAGCTTTTTCTTCCAATGATTGGCAATACTCAACTCCATGTCATGGGATCGAGTTGCCAATTCTTCAAAAGTTCTTGGTTTTATGCATTGGAGGATGTAATGTAGCCTCCAGTGCATACCTTGAATGCACATCTCAATGGTGAAGGTTTCAGAAAGCCGATCTTTGCAATCCAGGCTTAATGAACACCATCTATTGATGTAGTCGACGACAAGTTCATATTTCCACTGCTTCGTACTTGTCAGCTCCAGCATGTTTACGGTGCGGCGGATGTTGTAGAAGCGGTTGAGGAATTCCCTTTCAAGCTAATCCAATTGTTGATTGACATAGACTCGAGGTCGGTGTACCAGTCAAAGGTATTACCTTTTAGTGAACGCACGAACTGTTTGATGAGATAATCTCTCTCCGTCCCAGCATTGTTGCAGGTTTCAATGAAATGAGCAATATATTGCTTAGGATTGCCCTTTCCATCGAATTGCATGAATATGGGCAGCTAATAACCCATTGGTATCCTCAAGGCATCAATCTTCTTGGAGTAGGGATTTGAGTACAACACGAAGTCATGTGAGCTCATTTTGTATTGCGCCTTGATGGTGCTTGTGATCATCTCTTGCAGCTGTTAGATAGAGAGAGATCTCATGAGTGTGGTAGCTCTGTCCACCTCCAGCTTATCCTCAGCTTTTTCCATTAGAGGCTCTTCTTCTTCGTCGATTTCTTTCTTTGGTGGATCAACCTTTGGGTCAGCTTTCTCGTCGTGCTACGTCTCTAGACGGTTGACAAGTGTAGCAATCTGCAAGTCATTTTCTTCCACGATCCTTGTTAGCTTTGCGATTGCTTCACTCATTTGTGCCAGCTGCTCTTCGATTGAAGTCGTACCAGTAATCATGACTTGCATGGCTACAGGATACGAGTTGTTGCTTGAGTCGGCATCGGAAGTCAATGACTCGGAGTACCTCATCGGGCTTTCTTCCCTTAGTGATCTTAGCAAGGCTAGGGTGATCACGGGCTTAGAGTAGGGCTTTGAGTATAGCACAAAGTCATGTGAGCTCTTTTTGTACTGCGCCTTAATGGTGCTTGTGATCATTTCTTGCAGTTGTTAGATAGAGAGAGATCTCATGAGTATGGTAGCTCGGTCCACCTCCAACTTATCCTTTGCTTTCTCCACCAGAGGCTTTTCTTCTTCGTCGATTTCTTTCTTTGGTGGATTAACCTTCGGGTCAACTTTCTCGTTGTGTTGCACCTCCAGACGGTTGACGAGTGTAGCAATCTGCAAGTCATTTTCTTCCACGGTCCTTGTTAGCTTTGTGATTGCTGCACTCATTTGTGCTAGCTGCTCCTCGATTGAAGTCACACCAGTAGTCATGACTTACATGGCTACGGGATACGAGCTATTGCTGAGTCGGCATCGAAAGTCAACGACTCGGAGTACCTCCTCGGGCTTTCTTTCCTTAGCGCTCTTAGCAAGGCCAAGGTGATCACAGGCTTGTGCCTCGAGTGTTCTTGCTCATTCGACAAAGTTGATGTAGGGGTGGAAGGCACAGCATAGAGAGCTCTTGCCTTGCTTCGGGTTGTGACGCCCAAACTGTCACCACTTGCGACAAAGATGTTCTTGTTCTACGTATTGGTTGTAAGAATAGCTTGATCTTTTCTTAATGCTATGTGTGTTTCTTGTGGATTTGAAGACAAATATGAGAGGCAGAGAGGTCCCACTAGGCGTGCTAAATTTGTAAACATGAAAATTCTGTAACGAATGAAACGAGAACATGTGTACAAAGTAGATTTGTATTGATGAATTTGTAGGGTTACAATCTCTGTTTACAATTTTCCTCTGATTCAGTCTTTAAATTTGATGTCGATGCGCAGGTTGTTGATCCAAGGGTTGCAATGACTTGATCTCGAACAAATGATTGAACGATTGTTTCAAGTTTTAAGCTTGAAACAATGCGTGGATAATCTTCACCTCTACGTTTGCGTATGACCTGCGGTAAAGGTGATGTTGATGTGGGATTTTGTTGATTCAAGGTCTTGGCGACTTGATCTTGAATCTTACTTCATTACAAGTTTTAAGCTTGCAACAAAGTCTTGAAGGAATCGGCACAAGTGCTTGTTGATTCTTCAAGGAAATGCTTCAGTTTTGGTCGAAAGAGAGCTTCGGCTTTGGTTGTACGTTCTTCGAATAGAGCTTTGGCAGTGTATTAGTCTTCAAAGATTTGGCAGAGGCTCTCATTCTGTGAGAAATTCGGCCCTTCAATGTAGAAATTGTTGACACTTATGCTTGTCTTGGGACCTTGTATTTATAGACTTCCAAAGTCATGCATTTGGGTGGATTTAGCTTTGATTTGTGTCTTGATTCATTCATGGGAGAATTTAGGCATGTTTTGTGTCTTGTTTTCAGCCACTTTCCCTTGCTTGGCCGAAATATATAGGGCTTGTTGCCTATTTTGTGAGCAATCTTCAATTCTTGCTTGTTTTGTGAAGATGCTTTAGCTTTCTTTTCAGTTTTGGGAGCAATTTGGGCCCCTTGCCGATTTTCAGGAGATTTCTTCCCCTTTGCCGAATTTTAGGAATGCTTTTGAGCTTCCTTTGCTTGATTTGTGCCACATGTCATTGATGACTTGTCCATTTGTGATGAGTCATATACCACGTGGAGCTTTGTGATATATCATTTGTATGCAACGAAATTTACATGTCTACACATACGGCAAAGCTCCAGTCTTTGCTACTATACCACTCCCTCGCACTGCCCATCTAAAACTTTTTCCAAAATTTTCCTAGAGTGCAAAGCCACCTGCAAAGGGAGGTAATTGATCGGATTTTCAAGGTTTGGCTCGGCGGCGCTGAGCTCCTTAAGAGTTGCACGGGCGACTAGATTGTTTGGAGTGTCAAGATGGGAAGATGATGATTTTCTTTTTCTGTTTTTTTTAAAGAAAAAATTTTTAATTATACAAAATAAAAATTGTTATTTCATTATTTATATATTTTTAATTTATATGACAATATTTAATTATGTTTGTGGGATCCAGCTAAGCGACACATCATCACATAAAAGAATATTTGACGGAGTTGTGATGGAAGGACCACATTGATTTGCGACATCCATTTTTAGGGACTACATTGATCGATTTACAATTTCATGGACCATCTTGATTGAGTGGTTCAATTTCAATGACCATTTGTGATAAAAACTCTTTTTTTAATGGTTTTGTCTATAAGTTTTTATATAGTTAGATGACTAAACGATCACATATACTTTAAGGAGTCAAGTTACTTCCTTTTTAAAGACTAGACTCAAAATTAACTTAAAAATATATGCTATTTCTTAAAAACACCACAAGTGAGTTGTTAGATTTTTTTTTTGTCTTAACTCTGCTCTCTCTCTCATCACCTCTTTTCCCCTATTTCTCTCTCCTCGCCCATTATTTTCTTCCCCTCCATTCCCCGATTTTCTCTTTCTCCTCCAAATTCTGATCAAGGTAGTTTGAATTTAACTAAGAAAAATTATTTTCAAAACTTTAACCGAACGTGTTTTTGAATTTTTGAGATTTAAAAAAAAATGTTTTTAAGAGATGTTCTTTGGAAAGTGATATCATGAACAATTAAACTTTTTAAGTAAAATACCGAACAGACCCTAATATCTTGTCAGCATTTTTAATAAGGTGAGAGAGAGATGATGATGGCGATAATATAGGGAGAGAGGATGGTTAAGTGCATAATATTAACGTAGTAATTTTAGTGAAGTTATTATAAACTCATCCGATAAAAGATGTTGCTAGGTTCACTCACTTGTTTTATAATTTTACTCACTTTATATGTTCTAGCCTTCATGTACTCGCGTGTTACGTGCGACTTACATGTTTTAAATGTATTATTATGCGCATGCGAAAGACCTTTTTTTATAACCAGTGAGCGCGTGCAGATGACATTTTTTGAATCACGGCATACTACGCACGACTTACACGTTTTAAATGTATTATTATACGCGTGCGAAATACCTTTTTTATAACCGGTGAGAGCGTGCAGAAGGCATTTTTTGAATCACGGCGTGCTACACGAAACTCACATGTTTTAAATGTATTATTATGCGCAAGCGAAAGACCTTTTTTTTTTTACCCAGCACTACACGCCTCTTAAGATATTTTGGACGTGTTTAAAAATAGAGAAAATAATATTTAATAAACAACTAATTGAATCAAATTATTGCTAGCTTATTATGAGATACTAATTTTTTTTTTTTAAAAAGCATTGTACAAAAGAATTAATTATTAAAAAACACTGTTTATATGATGAAAATACCCCTGCATTATTTGGTGCATTGTTTTGAATTGTTTTTGCACTTTTTTGTTTGAGTGGTATTTTTATCCTAAAATTTTTAGTGAAGCCGGTGACCCCAAAAGGGCCTCCTCGCTTTACATATAAAGATTTGTCATAAACATTTATAGTAAAAAATGAGTGGAAAAATATGACAAGTGAAAGGGTATAATAGGAATATCGATAAAAGTGGCATAGTAATCTTATATATAAAGCCAACACAAAAGGTGAATAGTGCTTTTTGGTGTCACCAAGCTTCAACAACAATATTTGGAAAAAAATGCCCCCAAGACAAAAAACTTCAAAGGCATCCCAAAATAATGCATCAAATAAGGTAGGGGCATTTTCATCAATTTAACGGTATTTTTTTAATAATTAATTTTTTGGTACATTTTTTTTTATTTAGTGTCTCACAATAGGCTAGCAATAATGTTATTTAATTTCTCTATTTTTAAACACGTTCAAAACATCTTAAGAGGTGTGTAGTGCCGGTTATAAAAAAAAAAGTTTTTCGCACGTGGATAATAATGTGATTAAATAAGTTGTCAAATGACTTTTTTGTTTTAACAAACGATATTGTCTACACTAAGAGGGATGAGGGTTGGCTTAGCCTCACAATGAGCTACCAATAAGAGGGATGGGGGTTGGCTTAGCCTCACAATGGGCTAGCAATAATGTGATTAAATTAGTTGTTTATTAAATATTATTTTCTCTGTTTTTAAACACGTTCAAAACATCTTAAGAGGTGTGTAATGTCGGGTATAAAAAAAGTTTTTCGCACGCGGATAATAATGTGATTAAATTAATTGTCAGATGATTGTTTTTTTTTTTTAACAAACGATATTATCTATTGTGACAGCTCGTCCCTGATTTTAAGAGTTTTTAAAGTTTTAATAAAGGATTTTACAAAAATGCCCTTTGAGGCACGCGCATTGTTCGAGGTTAACCGTTGTGTCGTGCCATTTAAGATTTGTTTTCTTGACATATCCTCGTAGTACTCGTCACTACGGATGCGTGGGCGCAAGCGGTTCGTGATTTGGAGTTATATCGAAGAAGATATTGATGTTTGAAGTTTGGGCATTTTAGGAATTATAATAGTAAAATCTGGAATTTCTTTTATGAAAATGGACGGCCCAGATTTAATAAAGAAATAAATGGATGGCTGGGATTTAAAGAAATGAGATTATGTGTGTGTGTGTGGCTGGTGGAAGAAGAAAGGAAGAAGAAGAGGATTGGACAAAAACTGCCCAACCAAGAGGAAGAGAGAAGAGAGCTCCGGGAGAGAAAGGAGAGAGCTGACGAATGGAGAGAAGAGAGAGAAAAGGCCCAGCAATCGGAATAGAGAAAGGAGGAAAGGAGGGAGAGTGTGGCGCGGGGGATCGGCTGAATCCCCTTGGCCCGTTTTTGACCCGATCGGCACCCATGTCTATTTTCGATGATTTTCACCCGTTTTTCCGGCGAATTGCTTTAAGAAACCTCATGGGAAACACTCTAGGGACACTTCCTCTATCCATTCCATCTCAAATTTGGAGAGAATTGGTCTTGAAAATGGAAGAAACCGCAAATGGGGTGCGACGGGGTTCGTGACGGAAATCCATCAAACGTGAAGCAATTTCTTCCAATTACCACCACCCATGGAATCCTCTTGAGGCCTAGAATAAAGCCCAGGCAGTGGTTGAGGCGTTGGAACAAGTTTGGAGGTCGAATCGAATCATACCAAATTCTAGGGTTTCGTACGGTTTTTGCTGAAATTGGAGCCTTTCCAGGCCGAATTGGCCTTGGTAACAGGTATGAAAGTTGTTCTACTCTTTGAGATCTTTAATTCTGCAAATTTTGGTAATCTTTGGATAAAGTTGAATTTTCTGGCGAGCCGGGGCGGCCGACCGCCACCCACGGCGGCGCGTGGCCAGTGAGCCGCCAAAGCTATTTTTAGGCCATAATTCATGTTCTGAATTCAGTTTTGGTGAATGAATGACGTATGATGATCATTCGAACCTAATATCGTTACGATGCATGGTTAGGCCAAAATATGAATTGACGATCCGACCGTTGGATCGTCACCAAACTTTGATACGTTGTAATACGTAATATTTGAGGATTATAGGAACTTACGGATCGAGAATCCGATTTACGGATCTTCTGGAATTGGAGTTGTAAGTTCATAAAATACAATGTTAACAGTCACTTAGTTTTGGCAATTGGCAGAGATCCGACCGTTGGATGGTAATGAAATTTTAGGATGTTGTTCTAGAGATTTATTGTGGACCTCTGTAAGTTACGGATTGGAAATCTAAGTTGCAGATCTTCCGGATCGAACTACATAGTGACGTGTTTTATATAAGTTATATATTTTATCGATATGATTTCTGAGGCATGATTTGATGATTGTTCTAGGCGCCGATCGTCATGACGCCTTGATGTGTTGTGCTAGGGAGTTGTAGGGCAAACTCCAGGTGAGTGGGCAGTTGTTTTTATTATATACCTATATACTTAATGATTTTCCCAGAAATCGAATTTAAATGAAAGTATGTTTAAAATGCCATGCATAGATTTATATGAATCATGTGAGTTGAAATGCCATGCATAGAAGCTATATGAGATATGTGAATTGATATATGATGCATATATGTGAATTGGTGCTGGGGACGCACAGGTGAGTATCAGGTGAGTTATATTTGGTTCATTGAATTGTTGATGTGATTTATGTTGATAGCTCATAACTTGCACCCCTGTTAGTGCTTATGTTATTCACCCGCATCACACGCTCACCTTGGATCCAAGTAGATGCTAGTCGTATAGACCACTAGAGGTGGTTCCGACGTGCTAGTCGTACAGACCACTAGAGGTGGTTCCGACTAGTAGGTGACCCTAAATTATGTGCACAGATGATTGATGAGAGAAGCACTAGAGCGTATTATTACACCATCCTAGTCGTACAAACTACTGCAGGTAGTTCCGACTTATGTGCAGTGTAGTGCTGTACAGGTCACAGTTGGTGACTCCGGCTAGATTGGATATTGAGCTCTAGAATCAGCCGTACAGGACCACTGCAGGGTCTCCGGTTGATTTATTATTTCACCTGATTTATGTTGATGCATCCATATTATGTTTTTGGCGCATGGCATGGCATATTTTCTAAAAAGTGATAAAGAATGGTGTTTTGAGATTTTTGAAGCTATATATATTTATATATGCTATTTTCTGGGAAAGTATACAGGTTTTACAGCGAGGGGTTAGAACTTTGATAAAGGAAAGTTTTGAAAAGACTTGTTTTACTGACCCCACTCAACTTTGTTTTGCGCCCCTCCAGGTTCGAGATAGCAGAGCTTTGGTGGCCACGAGGAATCCAACGGTATTCTGACAGAATTCACAAATGTGGGATTCACCTTCGGGTGTTACACCTTAGTGATTGTATCTTTAAAGCTTCCGAACTGTGTAAATGGTTACGTCACTCTCACGTGACGGCCAGCAAGCCCTCCTTCGGGACGGGGTGTGTCATCTACACTAAGGGAGAGGAGGGTAGGCTTAGCCTCACAATGGGGTGATTCAATCAATTGTTTATTAAATATTATTTTCTCTATTCTTAATGTAAATTCTATAGAGAACGATTTTATTATGTGAATTCAGTTGCTTTAATTGGTTTATGAGGGGTTTCTTTTAGTATGATCTAAAATTATTCATTTACTTCAAATATTTGACTTTCCTTTTGTCAATTTACGCATATAAATACATTTAAAACATGTAAGACCTTGTTTGGCAGCTCGGACTGTACTGACTATTTCTGTCGGATATGATAAATAGTCACCAAATAGTACTGATGAAATTAGTCAGGCGTTTGGTGTAGTATCGGACTGATGATCGTATTATTTATATTGTGTTTGGTACTGAACCGGATAAGAGTAATTCAAAGTAACTTTGATATTTCACTTCATATTTGTCCCCTGTTTAAATCAGATTAAAATTAATAAATTCACAACCACCAAATAGATCAAATTGAAAAAAGAACAAAATTTTGTTTGGCATTTTTAACTTTGATATTTCACTTCATATTTGTCCCTTGTTTAAATCAGATTATTGAAAATAAATTTTAAAAAAAAATTGAAATCTATCTCTTCCCCATAATCCCAAATCCATCTGTCGCACCACCCCCACAAACACCTTTATTTCCTTACCTGTTCTTGGCCCAAAGAGGCTTGAAAACACCATCAAGCATATGGAATCTTAAAACCCAGAAATTAAAGAAATTAAAAACCCAGATGAAATCTTAAAACCAAAAGAAATCTTTTTGAATCGTAAAGCCCAAATGAAATCTTTCCGAATTTTCAAATCCTATTATCGATTCCCAATCAAGGTTCTAAAACGCAGATGAAATCGTTCCGAATTTGTGCGATTGTGGTGCGAGTCGTCTCTATGTGGGTGTTATTAGATAACAAAGGAGACAGGGAAAGTAGAGTTGCCGAGATGAGATGGAAAGAACAGTGCTTGCCAGGGGAGACGGGGAAAACACAGTCGGTGAGAGAAGGAGAAGGAGCAAACGGCGGGGACGGCGAGAGAGAGTGCCCAGTTCGCGCGAGAGAGAAGAAAGGGAGCTGACTAATTAATACGCCCATTTTGGACTGGTTTACTAAGAGGGTATATGCCGTATAAAATAAGTGGTTCGGATTAAATTAGTCCGGTCCAATTTAATACGAGAGAGCGCCAAACACCCGACTCCGTATTAATAGTCCTATCCGGTACTATATACGGCGTACCAAACAGGACCTAAGTCGCACGTAGCACGTCGTGATTCAAAAAATGTCTTATGCACGAGCGTGAGCGCGTGTATGAATGCTAGTTATTTAACTAATAGTATAGATTATTGAATAAATCTTGTCTTGATATTCAAGTTCTGAACAAAGTGGAGAGCAAAATCAAAATGCCAATAGAACAAATAATTATGTGTCAAAAGCTTTCTCTTATTTTCTATTGCATGAAGGTCATAGATGAATGTGTTATCTTTCTGTTTGTAGTATTTTTATTTAGTTATTTTAGCATGTTATACTGAGTAAACCATCAAGTAGTAGTATATCAACATCTATATGCGTTATGATGTTGATAAAAAGAAAACCAAGACAAAATGTGGCAGGTGCATGATGCTAAACTATTGAGATGGGTTTAAATATAAATTAGTTATATTCAAGCACACTACTTTAGTCATGCATCTACAACAGATAGTAAAATTATTTTTCAAATATAAACTGGTTAAATTGAGATGAGTTTAAATATAAAATGGTATATTGAGATGAGTTTAAATATAAATTAGGTAGTCATCTGGACTTAACTTTACAAATTTATATTAAAAATAAAAAATTAAAGTGTTGTTGCAGTCCTATTAGATTAGGAATGTGATTGTGTAAATCCTAGTATATCTTGGAATATCTCTTATATTCCTATTAGGAGTAAATTACCTATTAAATGTTGTAATCCTAAAGGGAAAGGTTTTTACCTATCCTACTACTATAAATAAAGGCACAATGGGGGTGCGATAACACACACCCCACAATTACACATCTCTCTCTTCTTCTCTCTATGCCGCACCCTCTCTCTCTACATGGCCTCCATAATTGTTCAGTAAATTATGCCTACAACACGTTATCAGCACGCTATTAACGCTGCGCTAACAAGAGAATTTATTCTTCAATCAGGGGAGTATTACGTTTTAATCATCTTTTTATGATTAATTTATTATTTTATTGAATTGATCTACATGCTATTGATTCAATTTAATCTTTCTATGTTGAACGTGATACAACGCATTGGAGATGCAATTCCAGCTTTCCGAGAAGGATCTTCTACAAATTCAAAGGCTTTTGTTGTTTTCTGCCAATCAAGTACGCTTAAAATAAAGTAAGATATTTGAAACGACCATGAAGCATGAAAACATTCCCCATGATGCACGAACCCCCTATGTTTATATTTTCCTTTCGATATATATATTGTATATGTTCATATATTTGTTTCATGTATCACACAATTAAATGTTATGTGGAATTTGTGAGTCAAATTATATAAAATAAATTAGAAGCAAATTTGGGTTTCTTAAACCCTACCTATGTCGAAAATTTTTGGGAAATTGGACACCACCCCTAGGGCACAAACTTGGCAGCAGTCCTCTAAGCTTTGCTGCATTCACATGGACCTTGACAGCTGCCTTGCTGCGAGCAAATGGACATCTCAGGCCTTCGGCCTGGTTGGGTTGTCTCGGGCCCGTAGCCCACATTCATCAAGAAAGCCTGAAGTTTTGCTTTTAGACTTTCCCTCTACTTTCAGCCCATGCCAGCAAGTTGTCATGCTTGCTGGGCCCTTGTCCCGCACGCCATTGGATTGCCTGCAACAAGCCTGCGCTGCTTGCTGGGTCATCTCTGCGGCCCAATATAATGCCAGCAATTTGGCTAGGCTTCCCGTGCATTATCAGGCCAACAAACTTGCTGGGCCTTGCTCCCGTGCCATTCCCTCGACCCAAAATTGAAACCCAGCTGCGGCTAGGATTTCCCCCACCCCCCGTGGCCTGTAGCCTACTCCTGAGGCCCCTTTTTGGGCCCTGCCTTTTACTCAAGGCACCCAACCCGAGCCCAATTATTTTTGGGGCAATATTTTTCGACCCACATGCTAATATTTTAGCATTCTAAATAATTTTAACCCGCATGTTATTATTATTTTGCTTCTACGATCAACCCTGAATGGTCTCGATATATTGAATTAATTAAAAGTGACCTACAGTCCATTAATCTGATAATGAATCCAAAATTATTGACCTGAACATCACTTTTGGACATTAACGATTCAATAATTTATTTCTTTTCTTTGAACCGTTGACTCATTTTCGTAGTCCCGAAGTGCTCACACTTGAGTTCCCGAAGAACCTCAAATCCACTACACTTAAATCAGTATATTGCATTCTATGTTCTTGCAGGAACCTCTCTTTTATGAACTAAACGTTCATAAACTAAATTGAACCTGTAGTTTCAAATTTAGTGCCTTTGAAACCTGAAGTTTTCATAAAACAATACACCCATGAAAACCCGACGTTTTTCATAAAAACCATGTCTTAGAACTCGAATGTTCTAACTTTGATGCTTAGGGATGATTCATTCCCATAGCACTAATCACAATCTTGTTCCCTCCAATTCAGTGGATTGTCGAACCATCACAAGTTCGATTTCCCTTATTTGGACGTTTCTAATAGAAACCACTTTATGTGGGGTACAAGACATGAATCTCTACTTGACTATCCAGAAGGTGAGACACCGTTGAAGCTAACAATGGCATGGAAGAGCTGAATAAGCCTTCGCCATGATCTTCATTCGAAGACTTATGCCCGAAGCATTACAAATGGAAGTACCTCCTAAACGAGGATTCCATGGCTATTTGGCTCGCTCATACGGACTGTCTAATCATGAAAGACATTTCTTGAAGCACACCATGATTACGTCCATGAATGAGTACAATTCTGAAGTTTATAAATCTGATCGAATTTCAACTCGAGAATACTTTTCTCGTCCTTCCATATTTCTAACTCACTTCTGAAGCAGTAGTGTAGAAAGCGGAAGTTTACCAAATTCTCGGATCTAATTACTACCACAAATGCGAGAAAAAGGTATAGATCCAGTTCGCCTGGAGTTTATTGAATGACTCAACCCAGTTTGGTCTAAGCCTAACCGAATGGTGATGCACTGCTTCGACATGGATACACCAAATGGCATACTCTCTCACAATCCAATTTCGAGTTTGTTTTTACAACATATGGTAGAATCAGTGCATGCCAAGGTGTGACATCATGCCTGAAGCATGATCTTTGGCATCTAAGACCTAAAACCTCAAGAATAAAGGATAGTATTCACAAACCTTAACCCTGCAAAATCTACTTTCGTCTTGATGGAATAGATCATTGGTTATGCACCTGTCCGTGCCCCTACCAATGTTGTTAAGGAGTACCATTCTAGTAGTCAATATGTGAGACTAATTTTGCTCCACCGAATACCGTTGGAAAAGCAAAATTTTGACATGAATGGCCTTGTTGGCCGAATCCACCCTAGTAACTTTGGTTTACTTTGTGAACATTTTTCCATGTTCTTGGATTCAAGTTTGGTGTTTGTTTTACTTATGGATAATCTTATTGATATTGTCCTCGAATATGAGTTAATTGATCATGTTTCTTAATACATGTGACCAATTCAATTAAACATGTGATTAGGTAGGAATGTGGGAAAGTTAGTTGTCTGGATGAATGCATACTACGCACACTAACTTTACACCTAAATCACATCTCTAACAACGACTTCAGGTTTATCCAACCTGATTAAGAGCATTGGCACGCTCCTCGTTGTATGAATGGTACTGAATCACCATTTAAGGGACCTTAAATTCTTCTTGACGTTGAGTTTTTAAGGATATTCGAGAGAACAATGATCATAAACGAACTACTAAAGCAAATAGAGTGAAATATATTTGCACTACCTCCAAAAATGAGCCTGAAGCTTTGATTTGGGGCCAATGGACTGTCTCCCAACTGGGAACACGCAATATATGGCCGGCCTGGAGCTGGGTGATTGAGCAATTTATTTGTTTTGGTATGACCTTTTGGGACACTTAGGTCGAACAATGATGCTACGACGCATCTCCTTACTTGAAGTAATGATATTTGTGCCTACAAGCACACTTTGCCAAAACCCGCTCGTTTTAGGAAATTTGATTTCTAAATCTTCCCTAGCAAAGATACGAAACGACTCTCTTTTTACAGTGGATTCAAGGGAATATATGTGGACTAATCCAACCAAAATGCGGACCATATAAATACTTATGGTTTTGGTTGATGAATCGACAAACTGGTTACATGTTTGTCCACACACATTATTGCTAAACCTCATGGCTGATTAAGGGTTCGCCACCCTACTTATCCCATAAAGTCTGGGAGACTGGATAATGCTGGAGAGTTTATATCGACGGTTTTTTGATAAAGTATTGCATGTTGTTTTGGGTTTATAATTGAACATCGAATTCCCATGTTCACCCTAAATAGCCTCACCTAGCGATCATAAAGCGCAATTTAAATGATCGCCCAAATTTTGGTAAACGTACCAAGTTTTTGGTTTCTGCCTAGGGCTATGCAATCCTTGAACGCAGTTATGTTGGTCCGCCTTGAGGCCCATTGCCACCCAACCTATATGATGTTACAATTGGTTACTGGGTACGAACCTGACGATTTTCATATTTACGCATTTGGGTGTGCATTCCATGTGCCAAGTTGCGCCGCCGCAACGTACCACCATGGGTCATCAAAGAAGGATGTGTATATTTTGTCGATCATGATTATCCTTCACACTAGCTCTCATCAAGCCCTTGCATGCGATCTCTTTACCGCTCATTTGCGGGTTGTCACTTTAATGAGACAGTCTTCCCGCTGTTAGGGAGAGATAAGAACATCAACGTTCCTGTAGAGCGGTGCAAAGTTGCGTGAACGTTACCCACTATGTCTCATCTTGATCCTCATACCGCACAAGTGTGATAAGCAAGTGCAATGAATTCTAGTTTTTAGAATGTTGCTCCAGACGCATTCCTCTGATCTAGCTAAAGTGATGAGATCATATACCGGCTGCAAACATGCCTGCAAGGATAGATGTACTTAACAGACGTCGAGTCAACATCCCTGGAGGGTGTGCCGCCACTGTTGGACAGTCCAGTACACTGACGGATAGCTAATCAATATGTCTTGGCTTGGAGCACGACAGATCATTTGGTTCGTAGGATTCACTTCCCTAGAAGAGGAATACACATCAAAACAATGAATCTAAACTCGATCGCTGTCTCAAATCATTTCCATCTTATGAGATTAATTCGGATTACTCCCGAGACTTGAAATTCTTGGTCCAGTATACTAGTTTGGATGAGCTAAATGGAATTGAAATGAGATTACCATCGATGATGTTTTCACTTATATGGTAGCTACCGACATAAATGATTAGCTTGGGTAGTCCTGAAGATGTAAAATCACTAAAGGGAGAATTGAAAGTAAGTTTCAATTCACAATCGATTAGTAAGAGTTCTAATCGCCCACTGCCTCGCTAAAAGGAACCTAATGGATCGTACACCTTGTAAGGTAATGATTGAAGGATACAATGGAGATGAGTAAGGATAATTAAATGGTTTAATTATTTATGGCTATGATTAATTAATATGTTAATTAATTAAACGAATAAGTTCGTTTTAGACCTCGGGTTAGTTTTGGGCCTCAAGGCCCAATGGGCTTCGAATGTCAAGCCCATTAACATAAGTTTTATGACAACTTATTGACTAAATACCCAAAAGGGCCCAAACAGCCCATAGCCCTAAGGAGGCCGGCCATATAGAGAAGGAAAGAGTTTGTGGTTCTTTAAGTCACTTAATTGAAGGGACTATATAAAGAACTTTATAGCCAAAATTCATTTAGGGTTTCTTTTGGAGAAAATTGGAGATAACATGTCTCTCCCTTTCTCTCTAGAAAAGCCGGCCACCATGGGAGAGTTTACTAGCGTCTAACTCTTCCATGGCCACTCATCTTCTTCCTCAACCATCCTTGGTGTCGGAACTTAGAGGTCTCCAACTTTGGGGACTTTTGGAGAACCCAATTCTTCCATCTATATCCAAGAAGACATGGAGCCAAGTAGCAAAGTTCCTCCATCCAAATCCATGGAGCCAAGGAGTAAGGTGACAAAGGAAAGAAGGCCCTCACATGGGTGATTAACCTTTGCTAAGCAAAGAGGTGCTTCAAAGGTATAAAGTTTCTCAACTCACTTTGTTCTTGAGTTGAGTCATGGTTCACCATAACTACTAGGCTTTGAATTTCATGGGTAATGTTTTGTTTTGAGTGCATACAAGCATGATTCCGCCTTTAATTGTTAATTGCATGCCATAGATGTTGCTCAAATGAACATGTTTTTCACAAATTTTCCCTCAGGTATGTTACAAGTGGGAAAGGAAGAGTTATGAGATGAATGAAATAGTGCGATATGATGCATGCCTTACGGTGCAAGGTTTCTCTCAAACGTCATATGAATGATAGGAGCATTATGAAATGTGGTTAGTGTTTTCTCCATGAGGATATAGATATGGAGATTTACATGTAAGTTCCCGAAGAATTACAGGGACTGGTTTAAATAGTTCCAAACCACGGAATACCTTCTTAACTCGTTTTGAGGGGTTTACTTATGGATTGAAAAATCTGACGGATATGGTATACCCGTCTACGTGATTATTTGATCAGTTAGGGATGAATTATGCCCTTGCCTGTTAAACTATGAAGTTTTATTCCGAATTGCTAGAGTTACAGTTTATATCGTTAACACGAATCTCACTAAGACTCCGGAAGAGCTTGAGAAAACCGCCTCGCACCTGAAGATGGAATTTGAGATGAAGGATCTTGGGAAAACTCGTTTATGCCTTGACATGAAGTTCAAGCGTTGTTCTGATGGTACCTTGGTCTACCAGTTGAACTACACCCCGAATGTGTCACCTTTGAGTATACATTTGATCGTCTATACATTATATGCAAATGAGACCCTTGAATAGGTTATGGAATCCGAAATTCCACATCTAAGTTCAACTTTGCGCTTCGTTGTACTTAGCTCATTGTATTTAGACAGGATATCTCATTCGCTATTGATCTTGGTAAAGATGCAGCACCGCGCCTACACGCAACCACTAAATTGGTATTAAAGACGTACCCTGAAGGTACTACGAGGGTAAATCCAAGGTTTTAAAAATCGCAGGCGCTAGTCGGGGGCCGGGCCTAGCGCCTCGGCGGCTAGGCGGGCGCCTAGGCGGACTAGGCGGATTTAAGTAAATCTATTATATTTCGTGTAAATAAGTGTCTGCTTATACTTGAAATATATATAATTTCATTATAAACTACAAAATAGAATGCATATATATTATGAAGTATTGGAACATAATGAAAACATGTGAAATAAGGATATATTGTGTGTTCATTTAAGTATGCAACAAGTCTTTTACAATTTATTGGGAAAAAAAATGCACAATGAAAGTTATCTATTTTCTGTCTAAGTGAGTTGCGACCTAGGCGGGTGTTTAAGCGGGTTTAGGCGGGTGCCTTGTCAGTCTAGGCGGTGCCTCAGCAGGCCTAGGCATTAATCGGGGCGGTGGCCAGCAGCTTAGGGCCTAGGCGGCGCTAGGCGCTGATTTTTAGAACAGTGGGTAAATCCTAACGCATCTCGAGCGGATCCAACCCCCTGATCATCAGAATGATGTTTGACTTGTTTGTTATGCTAACGCAGGTTACTTATCAAACTCGCACAAGGCAAAATCCCCAAATGGTTATGTATTTACCGTTAAGGGATATCGCAATATCTTGGAGGTCCACGATATGACCTTAGTTGCGAAATCTTCAAATTGTTCCAAGACTCACCTTACTTCACTATGCCACATGTGAGACATGGTTAGAAGTTCTTGTTGAGCATATTCGAAGTACTTGCTGTGTTTTCATCCATCGTTGAGTCCCAACGACGATTCATGAAGATTATGTCGTATGTATCCACCCGACCAAGCCATGATACATCAACGAAGTCAACACCAAGACATATTGCGTCTACATCTACATCAGCAAAACATCAAGAGATTGAAGTCATGGAAGCCGATCCCAGACAGCCTTGTTGACGTCACTGCTGAAGTCAACCTTCCAGAAGCTTGTCCGAGGAATTGGTATGCCTAACTATTCATATGCAATGCTTGTAGTTCTTATTTGGAAGTTATGTCAAACTCAGGGGAAGTATCCAGAAGTATACTCACTTGATCTTAATGTACTCTTTTTTCCTACGATTAGGAGCATTTTTCCCACTGGGTTTTTGCTACCCAACTAGGTTTTAATGAGGCACCCATCCTGGGCTGATCATACCTTTGTGAGCTCTTCTACTTGCGTCCAAAAGACGTATAGTTTTGACTTAATGCAACTTTTCACTTTTCTCCTTAGACTATGGGTTTTTCCCTACCTTGGGTTTTACCATAGGAAGGTTTTGTGAGTTTTACTTTTTATGTATTCTTCCGTTGATTTGAGACTTGCATGCACTCATTGTGTCGACGACTTCATCAACTATACTTGCTTCATCACTGAAGACCTGATGCGCCATTTACTTGAGTATTTACACACTCAAAGGGGAGTGTTGCAGTCCTATTAGATTAGGAATGTGATTGTGTAAATCCTAGTATATCTTGGAATATCTCTTATATTCCTATTAGGAGTAGATTACTTATTAAATGTTGTAACCCTAAAGGGAAAGGTTTTTACCTATCATACTACTATAAATAAAGGCACAATGGGGTGAGATAACACACACCCTACAATTACACATCTCTCTTCTTCTCTCTATACCTCACCCTATCTCTACATGACCTCCATAATTGTTCAGTAAATTATGCCTACAACAAATGTTTCTTTTTAAATGGGCCATGAATTACCACCGCATGTGCTTCTTACAAAAATGCTTAAATATTTTTTATAGGAGAAATTAGGTTCTCATTATTCCTTTTGCTACTCCATTGATTAAAATCCTATTCCTTTTTAATTTTTGATCAAGGTCCTTAGGTATTAATAACATCATTAATTATTTCAATAATAAAATATTTTTTTATTTCTAAATATATTCATTTAATGTTAAAAATGTTATAATTAGTATATTTATATTTATGACTAAATTTTTTATCACATATTTTTAGTTATAGTTTTTAATTTTTTTTTAATTTGTACCAATTTTCTTTTCAGTTTTAATTTGTACCCATATATTATTTCTTTTTGTGCCCATATTTTTTTTTATTTGTACTTTTTATTTTGCTAAATGTACCCATTCTAATTATATGTACCCATTCATGTAAAACTTTTTAATGTTAAAATGTACTCATTCTTAAATATACCAATTTATTATATGTAAAATGTACCCTTTTTTTATATAAAATCTATTCAATTTTTTTCTAATCCATTTTTAAACTTATATGATACATTCTTTTTTCTTTGATTTAAAAATGTATCTATGTCAAGTTTAATCGAAGAAATTTACTAATGTTATCAAGCCTAATATCTTCGTTTTTTTTGTGATTTTGAAGGATGTACCCATGTTTTGATACAATAATTTTTTTGGTTAATTTTGTTGAATGTACCCATGTTTATATATATACACACACACAATAGTATATTTATATTTTAATATTTTTAATCCCACAAATTACGGTTTTTTATTTAAAATATCATTTATATAAACAATTAAAATTTCTAATTTTTAATTTAAAAAATATAGTAACGTACATAGAAATAAATTATCACATTAATTTCAGGGACCTCGATTAAAAATTAAAAACCAACAAGATTTCAATAAAAAAATATTCATAACTAAGGACCGCATCCAAAGTCTTCATTTTTTATATATATATCTCAAACACCAATTTTTCTTTGTTTCTACCAAACGTCGCTAGAATAAATCTTTGGTCATTCCAATTGTCTCTCCCCAACAAACCCTTCTTTTGTTGAGGTTATACGCTTTCCAACGCCAAAACAATGAGAAATTATGAAATAAAGAAAGGTTAAATTGGATGAATAGTGTTGTTTTTAGACCCAAAATTACTCCTATACCCCTACCCTAGTCTCACTCAGCTCTAGAGGCTAGAAATGCTCAGATTGTTACTTATAGGAGACGGTTAGTTTACAGCCGTTGGATGATAATGATGAATAAACAAACCGATCAGCCGTGAATTTTGACAAGGCCGAGAAAATCCGGGAACTAGAAGTCTAGTAGTAGTTGGGAGGCAGTACTTGAGTCACTGACATGGGAAACATTCGGCCTTCCAAATCAAATTTCCAGTCTCCAGTCTCCCCTGTCTCTCATCACTCGTCAGACAGTCGAGACTACATAGAGAGAGAGAGAGAGAGATGCAGCGTCATTGCCACTGGGTTAAGTATCATATCAGCTGCAGTCGTGTGAACTCAGAGACAGGAGAGAGGCACACCATGCACCCAAAGATATCACCAAATCCATGCATTTAATACGCGTAATCATGATTCAGATTTTTCTCTCTTTTTCTTTCTTGCTTAACCAAAAAAAATAATTCACCATTTTCCCGCCTCTTGTGCACCTTCCAGGCTTCCAGCCACAGCTCACGACATATCCCAAGGGTTGTATTTAGGGCTGAAAAAAATCCTAAAAATCCCAAATCAAACCGAAAAATTCCCAAAACCAAACCAAAAAAATTCCAAACCAAAATTTCCGAAAATTTTGGTACCCAATACCGAACCGATCATTAAATTTTGGTATGGGAATCGATCTCAAGTTTTTGGGATTTCGGTATTCCCAAACCAAACCGAAAAATATATATATATATTATTTAATTTTTAAATATATAAGATCACATCTTTAAGGAGAACATCATCTACCTACAATAGTGAAAATTGAAATACTGAAGGAGCACTGGAAATCGATGATGGAACATATACATGAACGAGCCCTAAGATAGATAGTAGAACATATGCAGAATTTTTAAATCACAGAAGATTGATAGATAGATACATAGATTCGGAATAAATATGGGAGATTGATAGATGGATAGATGGATACATGGATAGATTAAAAGTTACAATTTGCTCGAGAAAATTTTACATCTATCTATAATATTTATATTATATATGTACAGAAGTTTACTCAAGCGTATATTAACGTTTTAGACGTAATTTTAGGGACTAGCATGATTATAGATAGATTTACTAGTTTACTCAAGCATATATTAACGTTTCATATTGGCAAATTGCTTTTAAATAGGTAGATAAACTGGACCTTGCCATTTGATTGGTAGATTTGTATGCACCGATTAGTAGAAACAAATTGGCAGATTGGACATGCCTATATGTCAATTTTTCAATATAAAAGGTTGAGTTTTAGCCCGAAAGCATAATATATCAAATTTTAGTCCAAAAGCCCAAAACCATTTCGGGATTCCCAAAAAATTTCGGTTTGGGAATCGGGACAAGGGTTTCGGTATGGGAGTTTCGGGATTCCCAAAAATTGGGATTTCCGAAAATTTGGTTTGTGATCGGTATTGAAATTGGGATTCCCGAAAATTTTGGTTTGGGAATCAGGACAAGGGTTTCGGTATGAGATCCCATACCGAACCACCCCTAGTTGTATTTAACTTTGGCTACTCTAAGATATGTTGTGATTAATGTACAACATTTTGTGTTTATAATTTAAATTATTTATTTTATAAATTATTTTTGTAAAATATTTAATAAAAATAAGATTGTTTACTTAATTGATGTAGCAAATAGATAAACTGTTTATAATTTCTTTATCAAATTTACTCATTTGTTTTATACATTTAGATGACTACATAATGGGAATTACAATTTAGCTCGTCAAATCTGATTTCCGCATGTAATCGATCTAAACTGTTTGATTTTAGAATTAAATTTCGAGTATTTTATAATTATGGGTATCCATCATAAAAAAAAAATTGATTTGGAGTTTGGCTATAATTATTGGTGTATTTGCCCACTGAACAGTTTTCATTTTTAATAGAAAAATATAAATATTTATTATATAAAGAAACGAGTTATTAATAATCATACATTATTAAAGATAAAAATTTGTACCGGTAATTATATGCATTATATCGTTCATATGTATCAATATTTCTCGATAATATAAATGTTTAATATTATTTATTATCTGCATTGTTGCACTATTTAATATTTAATATTATTTATTACATGCAATGTATGTATTGTATCATAGTATATTAATCTCTTTGTTTTTTTTTAATTTAACTTCACTATTTCTTAATAATATAAATAAATATAAAAATATTATAATAGGGAAATTCGTTACTTAATAGAAAATTTGTTATTGGACAGGCTCGGTTACGAGAAAAACCTGTTCGAAGATTCTGTGGTTTCGGGTTCAGGTATGAGGATGACATATCCGAACCCAATCCGTCTCGTTGCCATCCGTACTAAACGACCTCTATTTTATTAATTTTTTGCAAAGTTGATTTTTTCATAATTGTTCATAATATAAACAGTTTTGATTATGAGCATGAAATTCCGTAAATCGGTCCTGTATTATCTTGAAGAGGAACTCCTCCTCAATCTTAAGGAGCCAAGTCATTACATTTTTCCTTTAAACTTCTTATCTACTAGTGCTATCTTCACTTGTAAGTATCTATATTCCTCCTATGTGAAAGACTGTTTTTGTAGCGAACTATAGTTCGAACGTTATGTGACTTAATTCAGTTTCCTCACTGCTAGTATTAGCAGAGTATTTTTGTAAAACAATGATATAAGTAATTGCAAAATTAAACTAATTATTTAGATTGAAAATGAGAAGTATAATCAAACATAAGAGCACCTCTGGTTGTGGCAAGAGCCATTCTATATCATAAATAAGAACCCTAATATTATGGCCTAAAGTAGTGATAGCTTCGGTGAATCGGTGATGAAGTTTGCCTATTGACACTATCAATTTGATAGGCGAGTAGAATGACCATAGATGAAGAGAATCATACTACTAAAAGAACTAATAATTTTGTTATCAAACTTAATAACTTATCGGCGAAGATTTCTAACCCTTGGAACCTTCTTTAACCCCAACAGGTGAGCACAATGTTATTTTTGGGAAAGGATCCTCGCTGGATCATTTCCTAAGAATCTCGTGATTTCACCCGTTTATCGTATATCGTACGGTCAGAAATCATTTCAAAATTTAAATTTAAAATTAAATATGAATAGTACCTAATGAAAACTGACCGCACGATATACGATGAACGGGTGAGATCACGGGAGGAAAGGGATCCGGCGAGGATCCTTTTCCGTTATTTTTATATATCAATTTGATTATAGACACTTTTTACAAAAATTCAAGATATATACAAAAAAATCTGTTTTTTGGACGACTTAGACTATCTCTAAGACCATCTACAACCCTTGGAATAAAATTCAAATTTTATGTTATAAACTTATCCCAATTTGCTCCAACCCTTGGAGTGAAATTCAAATTTTAGGTTCTAAACTTATCCCAACTTGCTCTAACCCTTCAGGCAGTTAAAACTCAAAACTCATTTATGGGGCAAATTTAGCCTAGGATTCCTCTTGGGTTAGTAGGGTTGGCCCACCATATATATATATTGTGTTTGTTTTATATTTACAAATTCATTGAATCCAACGATTAAGATCTAACTTGATTAAGCTGGTTTGATATTGCTGTGCTTTGAAAAAAAACTGCTTCTACTGTGCTGTGAGAATAAGCAGCTGTGAAATAAAGCAGTGGAATGTTTGGTAAACTTTTTTGTAAAAGTGCTTTTGAAAAAAAAAAAGCAGTAGTATAGTGTTTGGTAAACTTTTATGTAAAACAGATGTGAAAAAAAGCCGATTTTTCAAAGCTGGGTTTTGCAGCTTCTTGTTTTTGGCTTTTTTTTTTTCACCCAAAACTGTGAAAAAAAACTGAAGCTGAATGTTTACCAAACACCAAAAATTCTCCCAGTTTTTTTTCATAGCAGCTTTTTTTTTTTAAATCACCTCAACTCCAAACTGGGGCTAAATCCAACAGTAAAAAAAGATATAAAAAAAGATATCTAACAGTCCAAATTTAAATTCAATGTCTAAAGTAATTAAAAAATTATTTTATGTGTTTTATATTCTTTCGTAGTGTTCCACGAGTTTCATGGTGTTGGTTTAGTGATTTTTTATATTTATTGGAATCTAAATATTTTTAGGTTAAAATGTCCACAAAATTAAATTAGGATAATCTACAGATTTTTTTTAAAGTTACTTTAAGAAAGAAATTATCCTAAATTATTTCTTTAATAATCTCGGACTAAAAACTTAACCTAGACGGGTTGGAAGAGAAAATCTGTTTATGGGTCAAAACCTAAATTTTCCGAGCTAAAAATTTTAAAGGAGACCAATTTTAAACATAAAATTTAAATTTGAACATTTATGTGGTACTTTGATTATTTTTAAAATTTTGTTCTCCACCTAATATGTCAAATTTAAATTATCATTTATTGCATTATTTATTTTTATAATTGTAATAAGTATTTTTAGAATAAATTTTTTTATTAGTTACCAAAATAGATGTCAAGTTGTCAAATTTAGCAGCAACCACCTTTGATGTCATGTCATACCATGTAGAAATTAGCATTTCGATTGGAAAATACTTAAGATATTTTTTTTATTGAAGGCTAGATGAATTAAAGAAAACCTCCTTAAAATTGTTGTCCATATTTAGTTTTTTTTGTCAAATTTTCAATTTCAGATTTTGGTTTTCGTGTTGTAAATTCGATCACCATTTCTTCAAAATCCTTTTCTATCTAGTATCTAGCTTGAGTTATTTTTTCAAGTGTCAAATAGTTATGTGGTATTTCGTATGGCTTAATATGAGCAATGAAAATGATATATTTTTCGTGTCTCTTTAGTTATATTATGAAAATTTTCTGCTCTAGTTGTCTCTTTCTTATTTTTTGGTATTTAATAAATTTATAACAAAATGATTATCAGGACTCTTCAAGTCTAATTTCCAGATGATAAATCATATAATAGAACTAATAACTTGTTGATAGTTATTGCGTTATAATTAAGTTAACCATTGATTAACTTCGTCTTCAAAAAGATTTTCTAGACATAATCTAAACCTTATAATTGCCACAAAAAAAAATAGGCATGAAACACAATCAATTAGAGGAAAGAATCAAACAAAGATATTTCGTAATCATGTTCGATATTATTTTTTTTGTCAAATAATCATCTTCGACATTAGCTCAGTTATAAACAAGTGGGAGGGCTCTTGAGCGAAGTCTTTTGAATCTATACACATCAATTGCCAAAAAAGGAAACGCTATCTTGCTCCTTTTGCCAGAATCGCTCTCTCTCTCTCTCTCTCTTTCTCTCTCCCTCTCTCTCTCCCAAAAGCTTCTAAACCGGCCCCTTTCACCTTCCATGGCCGCTGAAATTACAGAAGGGTTCAAACGGTTGAACCCTTTTGCACCCGAGTACTTCCCCTCCTACTATTGCCCCCCACCGCCACCGCTAAACCCTAGCTACTATTATTCCTCATACTCCCGTCAAACTGCCACTACCGTTTTCTTCAATACCTCTGTTCCCACTGCTCAAACCCTACCCTCTCATCACTTTGCACAAGGTCCTCAAGTGCCTGAAAAGCAGCAGCAGAAAAGCTATGGCAATGATAGGGACCAAAACCAGAAGACGACGGTTCCTCGGCCCATACGGCTAGTTAGGGGAGGAAGGTCCACTTTCAGTTATGGAGGTCTAGGGAGTAGTATTGATGGTAAAAAGCAAAAGGGTAAGTACGAGAAGAGGAAGGAGTGGAAGCCAAGGGTTCGCGGCAGCTATAGGATTTCTGACGATAAATTTAGAACTATTAATTGGAAGGGATGCAATGATCTCCGTGTGGAATACTTCAATAATTTCTCTATGCCGAAGAAGGTGAAGACCAAAAGTTACTCGGATGTTTTGCATGTGGAAGAACATGGAGAAAATACAGCCGTTATGATCAGAAATATCCCAAACAAATACACGTATGTTTATATGTGTGTGATGTCCCCATAGGTTGCATGATTTTGGTTATTTGGGTTTTAACTTGTCGGATTTATAATGTTTGATAATTATCAACCAGGTTTTGTATCTGTACTGATGATTTTGTTATTGATGAGAAACATACTTGCGGTTCAATCTTCTTTATTTTCTATTGTTACTGAATCAGTTATTCAATTTTTTTAAAGCTTTGTTTCTTGGTTTTGAGATTTTGGTTGATAATTGCGTTCTTGAGTTAATCTAATTGGTGCATGTATATATATGCATCGTGCACGTGCTGTTTTCTAATGAGATTTTATTCGATCTTGGATTCTGTGAATGAAAGCCGGGATATGCTGATGGAGTTTCTGGATGCCCATTGCGCTGAGGAGAATGATAAACCGGAAGTAGGAGATGAGATTTCATCCTATGATTTCTTATATCTGCCTATAGACTTCAAGTGAGTTGTACTTACTACCCTACTTCACATTCCACATTAATGTCTGATAATTTATTTTTTGAGCTCAGCTCTGTTTCTGAATCAAAATCTAATTAATGAAGATACGGTACTGGTAATTTAGATGATTTTGATCTAATTGAGGTACATATATACGTACACAGTACTGGGTTTAACAAAGGGTATGCGTTCGTCAACTTCACCAACAGCAAGGCAGTCTGGAAATTTTCTGAAGGGACTGGCGGGAAGACTTGGGATCTTTTCTACTCTTCAAAGAAACGTGAAATTGCCTACGCCAAAATCCAGGTATGGGCTTAATTAATATTAAACATATAAACTTTAGTTTCATGTCTATAATTAGATTGGAGCAGTCGCTTTAGATTCAATGTAGAACTGATCTATCCATTCAATTTATAGCCTTGATTGATTTTAAAACGGGTGTTTATAGAATTAAATTGGATTGAAGAAAGTCATTAAATTCAATGCGTCTTGAAGCAAGAAATCATTGCAAGCTTGAAAGTTGAAACTTTATTCAAGTTGAAGATAGCAAACGGATTATTCATGAACGAAACATGTATCTCCATATTCTCCACATCCTACCATTTTTGTGTTGAATTGAAGGGATATCTGGGAATGACATCGATTAGATAATCTACTAAATTCATTGGTTATGACCGAGTCGAAGGTAGGAGCGGATTAGTAATGAAAATTTTCAACTCATGGAAGGAGAATAGTCATGTAATTGTTCAAAGTTTTAGTGGTTTATACAATTACGTTGCAAATTTTTAAGTGATTCATTAATGTATGATTTTGATTGTGGAAAATAAATTTATATAGCAAAATATAATGAATGATACAATGGTGTTAGTGGTGATTAATTACGACGTAATTGGTGATCAGGGCAAGAAGGAGCTGGTAAGTCATTTCGAGACGATGAGGTTTCCATGTGCATCAGAGGAAGTGCTGCCGGTGTGTTTTGACCCACCTCGAGACGGTTCCAGGATGTCTGTTCAGATCTCGACTGTAGGCCATGCAGTGGATCTTAATCGACATGACAATTAAAGCCTCGTCATATCAAAGAAAGGAGGCAATCATGATGGTTGTCGGCCCACGTCAGTCTCATATTTCTTTCTCCACCGTCCGATAATTCCGTACGACTACTGCCCTAGTGTTGTAATAAGAAACGTAAGCCCTAGATTTAGTTTGGTTAAGTTTCCATTTCCCTGTCTGTTCTAGTTGGTCTTCCTTCCTTCAGCTTTCAGGATATGTAATGAGATAGTAGTGGATGTACTAGATTGTTGCAAGTACAGTAGTGCATGTAAAAAGGTATGGAGACGGTTGAAGGCCAAACCCTAGAGGGGGTGGAGCTTGGCACCTGGACTTCGTCATGGTCCTTCGTGTCCGTCGACATGGATACGAGGCCATGACGTAATGGAGCAGGTGGTGGGTTCCACCTTCCATATATGGACGGCCCTGATTGTCCTGTTTTCCCATGGATAATGATGTTATCATCTCTATTTTAAACTTTTAATTTCAATTGGAGTGATTTTTGCACACTTTTTACGTTGTGAGGTCAGCATGGCTATAAGTCGCATCCCTAAAATTTACAAAATCAATCTCCAACTAGAAGGCTAAAGAGAATCGGGCAAAAGAACTAGACCAAGTTTGCCTTAGGTAAATATCAAGGTCTAAAATATCGATGATATCGGAAATATCGGTAGTTCAAAAAAACGGAAATTTAGATGGAAATATCAGGATATTATCGATATTGATAAAAATAAAATAAAAACCATAAAAATTGTAAGAAAAATTTGGAAATTTATATTGAAATTTTGCAGGATATTTATTTAGTCAATTATCTATTAGTTTATCACAAAAAATTGTAAGGAAATGCATTGCATGATGAATTGAACTGATTTAAGTTGATTATATAGCGAGCTGTCAAATATTGTGAGTGTAGAAAATATGTAATAATTAATGAAAGAAGTTTAAACACACTATAATCATTTATATATAATGAATTAGTAGAATATTTTACACTTTATACATTGCATGGTAAGATACATGAGTGACTTAGTACTACATAGAGTTCTTATGAGGTTCAAAATTTTCACTATCTTCATCATCTCTATGTGTAGAGTAAGTGTATTGTGAAGGTGTCGAATGTGTAAAATGGGAGGGGTTCGAATCCCCTTAGTGTTTTTTTTAAATATAGAAATTTATCCTAGATAATAAATATTAGCTTGCAAGCCTCGTAGACATCTTAACGACCATATAAATATTTCAGGCTGAATATGTAATCACAAACATATCTGTAACGATCTTATATATTAAAAAATAAAAAATAAAAGAAAAATTAATTATTCCTTTTTGCACTTTAATTTGTTAAGCAAAAAAGGTAATAATCAAAGAAAAGCACGAAGGGCATTTCGGTAAAACTGAATGGCAAAATTGTTTTATACGTATCTCTCTGAGGCCCATATTTCATCGCCATTACCGATACCGACCTTTCCTTCCTTCATAATATCCCCCTCCCAATTTCTCTTTCCCCATCGCCCGTCCAAGCCTCTCCTCTCTGCTCTCTCTCTCTAAAAACCATAACTTTTTCTTCCTTACTCTCTCTAGAAAAACTACATCCTCCATTTTTCTCTCTTTCCATCTATCTATATCTCTGAAAAAAACAGAAGAAAAAAAAAGGAGGAAGAGAGAGATCAATCGATCGATCAGAATTTGAGTAAAAGAATGGCACAGAGAGCCGAGAAGGAAGAGACGGAGTTCAAGGTCCCTGAAACTCTAACGCACTGCGTCAACAACTGCGACGTCACCGGTAATCCCTCCACCAACAACATGTGCCAGAAGTGCTTCAACGCCGCCACCACCTCATCGTCATCTTCGTCCGCGGTGATTTTGAAGTTTTCTGCGGAGAAAAATCTGAGATCTACCTCATCCTTCAGCTTCGAGGCCCCCGGCCAAGACCTTCCGGAAGACGACGGCGTCGAAGATCGCGAGATCGAACGAATCGCTGAATAGGCGCGTAGTCAATCGGTGCTCCGGATGCCGGAGAAAGGTCGGGTTGACCGGATTCCGATTTCATCTCGCGATATTATCGATAATATCGCGATATATTGTACAAATAATGCATTAAAATTGACAAAAATATCGATATATTGACGATAATTAAATGGATACGTGTAAAAATATCGTCTTCTAAAAAAACGATATTATCGGTGAAATATCGTTGATAATATCGATATTTTGGTCATTGGGCAATATATATGTAGCTCCAGGCATGCTAAGTTTGGCCAAAAGAAGTAAAATGAAAGTGAACAAAATATAGCTATGCATGGATGAAGATGAAAAATTTAGTACTAAAGTCATTTTTAAAATATTAATTTTTGAGAGCTAAATCATAATCAAAGGCTACGCTTAGCCTTCAATGACTTGAAGATAACCGTAGGGAAATCATACCTTTATATCAGTCATGTATTTATGATATGACAAATAAAGTGTATTTGTTCCGTCAATTAATAAGTTTATCTTATTATATTTATTACATTATGTTTTATATTTCAATTCGCCTTATTCAGGCTTGAAAAATTATGGTTCCACACTTCCTATGAATTCCACCTGCTCCAATAAAATTAGAGGGACTTTTCTTCAACCATGAACATCGAGTTTAAACAACCCATCTCGAGGCAGTTCTCAATGAAATGCAAGGGTTGGGGCACACCATATCACACGTGGCTGTCCAGAAGTCAGAAGTCGAGGGCCTCGTGCACTTTCTTTAAATTGGCACGAAAGTTTGGGACACTTGGGTTGAAAAGTGATGTGCCACATACTTTTCACTAGCATCTCCTTCTTCGAAGTAAGAATCTTGTGCCTACAAGCACACTTTACCAAAACTGCTTGTTGAGAAAATTGGATTTCTATATCATCTCTAGAAAAGATATTGCATAACCCTTTTTTTACATGCATTCAAGCGAAAATTTGTGGACCAATCACCCAAAATGCAGACCATTTAAATATGTTATAGTTTTTGGTTGATGTATCAATACACTAATCATTGTCCACACGTACATGCCGCTAATTTTCTAGGCGATTTTTACCTTGAGAGTTCACCACCCCGATTAAGTCTAAAATACTAGATAATGTTGAAGAGTTCATGTTTTTTTTTAGATTGAAGTTAAACATCATGTTCCTAGTTCACCCCAAAACAATCTCACAGAAGTGGTCGTAAAGCGCTTAATCAATTGGTTGCTCGAACCTTAGTGAACGCACCAAGTTTTCGGTTTTGCCTAGGGCTATGCAATCTTGTATGCAACTATGTTGGTCCGCCTGAGACCTATTGCCACCCAACGCGTAACAATTGGTTACTAGGCACGACATGAAGTAAATACTTAAGCATTTGGATGTGCATTTTATGTGCCAAGTGCATCGCAGCAACATATCCAACATGGGTCCTCAAAAGAAGGATATAAACCTTTGTTGATTATGATTCTCCTTTGAATAACCCTTTAGAGCCCCTGCAAGAGACCGCTTATTTTGCGGATTGCCACTTCAATGAGACAGTCTTCTTGTCATTAGGGGAGATAAGAACGTCAGCATTCCTGAAGAACAGAGCTAATTGCCATGAACGTGACCATTATGTCTCATGTCTATCTCTATACCGCACAAAATGATAAGCAAGTGTGATGTTTCTAGCCTTCAGAATGTTGCTTCAGACACATTTCTCTAATCTAGCTAAAGTGACAAGATCATATATATATTAACTGCAAACATGCATGCACTAACGAACTTTGAGTTTACATCCCTGATTGAATGTGCCACTCCTGAATGATGATTTGTCATCCCTGATAAGTTATTTCGCCTTTATATAGGCATATGGTACAAAAAGCTGCTAGCCAATCATTTGTCCTTGGCTAAAAACGTGGCAAATTACTTGGTTCCTAGGATTCACTACCTCAGAAGAGGGAGGATAAAGTATAAAATGAATGCCCACTCGATCACTATCTCAACCATTCCATCTCATGAGATTAATCTGGATTATCTCGAGACTTGAAGTTCTTGATCCTATATACTAGCTTGGGTAAGATATGAAATTGGAATGAAATTATCTCAATGATGTTTACTTGTATGGTAGCTACCGACATAAATGAAAAGTGACGATGTCGAACTGCGTTCCGTTGATTAGTGACAACGTAGAACTTATTGGTCAAATTACAATCCAGGTGAATTATATTCCTTATCAAAGTGTGGTTGGACCTATGGTTCCTACACTGCCCAAGGTAACCTTGTCGTGTTACAAGTAGGAAATGAATTGTAATGAGATAAATGAAATTGTGTGATATAATGCAAGCCTTATAGCGCAAAACTTATCTCAAACGCCCGGTGATTGATTGCAACTTATGAATGTGGTTATAACGTCTCTCTACTAGGATTTGGACACGGAGATTTATATGTAAGTTCATAAAGAATTACATGGTTTGGTGTGATGAGGTGTCCACTTTGGATTCAAACAATTAGGGCAAATTTGGTACATCCGTCTAAGTGATTATTTGATTAGCCATGAATATGTAAATAAACTATGCCTCAGCATGTTCCTTAAGAAGTATTCCGAATTTGCTAGAGTTGCAATCTATTTCGATGACGTGAATATCACTAAGACTCTGGAAGAGCATTAGAAAAATGCCTTGGACCTGAAGACGATAATTGAGATGAAGGATCTTGGGAATACTTCATGTCTTAATATGAAGTTTGAGCATTTTCTGACGGTATTTTGGTCTACTAGTCAAATCAAAAGGTGTTGCTTTTGAGTACACCCATAATCATCCACACACTAGAAATAAATGAAACTCTTGAAGATGTTTTGGAACCCGGAATTCTATATCTAAGTTCAATTTGCAGTTTATGGTAGTTAGCTCATTGCATTAGGCATGACATCTCCGTCACTAATGATAAGATACAGCACTATGCATCCCCAGCAGATTCAACCTTTCTGATCCTGAGAATGATGCTTTCCTTTTTTTGTTATGCTTACGTCGGTTCCTTATCAAACTCGCACAAGGCACAGTCCTAAATGGTTATGTATTTACTAATATGGGATACCACAATATCTTGTAGATCCACATAATAGACCTTAATTGCGAAATCTTCGAATTGTGCTAAGCTCACTGCACCTCACTACGCCATACGTGAGAGATATGGTTTAGATCTCTTGTCGATCATGTTCGAAGTACCTGGGGAGTTCCATCTATCATTGGGTTCTAAACTATCCATAAAACAATGCCGCTTATATCATCAACTTGTACAATCCGAGAAGTCAACACCAACAATGTTGTGTCATCGAAGTTCTTCTTTACTCATTAGCAAAGCATCAGAAGATTGAAGTTAAGGAGATCTGATCCCAACACAACCTCATTGATCTCTTCACAAAGTTATTACCGATGTCTATCTTCCAGAAGCTTACCAAGGTATTGTGTCATTTGACCTATCTCATTTGCAATGCTTGTAGTGTCAGATGAAGTATCTTAAATTATACTCGTTTTACTTTAATGTACCCTTTTCCCCTAAGATCAGGAATATTTTTTATGTTGAATTTTTGCTAACCTGATGAGGTTTTAATGAGGCACTCACATTGGGATGGACAAACCTTTGTGTGCATTTTCTACTACTTGATGCATCTGAAGATGACATTGCATTAACTTGCCTTTTTCTTCTTAGACTATGGGTTTGTCGCACTCTGTTTCTTGTAGCCAAGTTCTGGTGAGACTTTATCCTTTTTATGCATCCCTACTTTAAGATTTGTGTATGCATTGCTTGTACCGAACCAGAACTGACAACAATCCCCATCTCCTAATGATGAAGACTTGATGCAGTTACTTCTTAAATTCTACACACTCAACAAGGAGTGATATAAATAGTGTCTTACTTTAAGTGTGATTGTGTAAAATAAAAGTAGGAATCCAATAAGATCTAGATGATCATTTTATTGTAAAGGTTCTAAAAGTCGCTAGGCGCTAGTCAGGCGGCGGGCTGAGGCCTAGCGCCTAGGCAGCTAGGCGGGCGCCTAGGCGGACTAGTCGGATTTAAGTAAATCTATCATATTTCGTGTAAATAAGTGTCTGCTTATACTTGAAATATATATAATTTCATTATAAACTACAAAATAGAATGCATATATATTATGAAATATTGGAACATAATGAAAACATGTGAAATAAGGATATACTGTGTGTTCATTTAAGTATGCAACAAGTCTTTTACAATTTATTGGAAGAAAAAAAATGCACAATGAAAGTTATCTATTTTCTGTCTAAGTGAGTTGGGACCTAGGCGGGTGTTTAGGCGGGTCTAGGCAGGCTAGGCGGGTGCCTAAGCAGTCTAGGTGGTGCCTCGGCAGTCTAGGCGGTGCCTCAGCAGGCCTAGACATTAATCGGGGCGATGGCCAGCAGCCTAGGGCCTAGGCAGGGCTTAGGCGGCGCTAGGCAGGGATTTTTAGAACAGTACTTGTAAGACAAGTAAAACCCATTATAATTGGTATAAATAAATGTACTATTGAAAAATATGTAAAAAAAAAACTTGTATTAAACAAAAAAAAAAAAACGTATATTACATTGATAATACACGAATTTACTAACTAGTCCTCCAAATACAATCTGCTCTTGGGCTTGGGCGGATTATTATTAGCCCCAGTTTGGGGTTGAGGTGATTTTAAAAAAAGCTGCTATGAAAAAAAGCTGTGATAGTTTTTGGTGTTTGGTAAACATTCAGCTTCAGTTTTTTTTCACAGTTTTGGGTGAAAAAAAGCCAAAAACAAGAAGCTGCAAAACCCAGCTTTGAAAAATCGGCTTTTTTTCACATCTGTTTTACATAAAAGTTCACCAAACACTATAATACTAATTTTTTTTTTTCAAAAGCACTTTTACAAAAAAGTTTACCAAACACTTTGCTGCTTTATTTCACAGCTGCTTATTCTTACAGCACAGCAGAAGCAGTTTTTTTTCAAAGCACAGCAATACCAAACCAGCCCTTAGAGTGACTCTGCGCAAATCCAAGGCCCGCATTGTTAAATAATAGACATCTTTCGGGTTGTTGGGCAAAGCTAAGAACCAGCCGAAAAGAAAATGGCGGCGGCAGCAGCAGTAGGAGCTCCAACCTGTTACCGGCTCCACCTTCTCCTCCACCGCCCACCACCATCATCTTCTTCCTTCTCCCTTTTCCTCAAACCCCTTCTCACCTCCACCACCACCACCACCACCATCACCATTCCATTCTCGCACCTCCCACGCCGCTCACTTATTTCCCATTCCCTTCCTTCCTTCTCCTCTCGACCTCTCTTCTTCTGCCACTCTCCCACCGCTACCCACTCTCCTCCTCCCCCCAAAGCCTCTTTACAAGAAGAAGAAAAAACCCAACAACTCGAAATTCCAGAAGATAATGATAATGGTGAAGAAATTGAGATCGAAATTGAGAACTCGGATAATAAAGAGGATGGCCAAGTGAGTTCGGAGTCTTCACCTGCTCTAAAGAGAGATGGGGTGAGGCCGCCGACGCTGACGGTGAAAGAAAAGAAGGAACTTGCGTCTTATGCTCACAGCTTGGGGAAGAAGCTCAAGTCCCAGTTGGTGGGGAAGTCCGGCGTCACAGCCAGCGTCGCCGCTTCTTTTATAGAGAACCTTGAATCCAATGAGCTTCTCAAGGTAATTTCTTATTTATTTGTTATTCTTTTTTGGAAAATAAGATTTTGGTGGTTCAATTAGTACCCAGCTGGGGTTTAAGGGTGGTGCCAAAGTTGAGGGATTTTGTTGTGCTAGTCTGAAATTGGTATGAGAGCTTCTGCTTTGCAATTTTCACTTTGTCAGATTGGTCATAGGAATGGATTCAAGATTGTTTAGAGTCTTATCCTTTTCTTCTTTGTCATAGAAATGTTCACTTTTTGAGTTCTTCAGTTTTCGAAACGTGAGGTTATTGGTTCTGACAGTTGTAGAATACATCTGTGTTAGCTTTCTCACTGCTCTTTGAATATCTAGTATCAAGGGATTTTGGTAAGAAAGATCATAGATCTATACTCCATAAATTGTTCGCGAGGATCGGACTGATATTCATCTTACACGTAGGGAATTCGAATTATTTGAGGATTAGGGCTTTGTTGAGTTGAGATGATATATTGAGCAATCATGCTTAGGTAGTAGCAGCTTCCCTTACAATCACAGTTGAGTTAAACTTCATATTAGAAAAAGAAAACAGAGTTTACAAATGTACGATGTTTGTAGCATACACTGGGGGCCTTACTTCAGCTGCTCGGAGCCTCTGACTCGCATAAGAGGTAATATATCACCATGTCCCAATTAGGGGCTATGGGGTTGGTTGAAGCACCACAAATTTAAACCAGCAGTATCCAACTTAGTTTTGAATGTCGGTTCATGTAACTGCTGCATATTCTGATACAGAACTCCATAACAGCTCTCCATGGGAACTGAAATTCAGAAAACTCTTAACATATCTCTGGCTTGTTGAGTTGAGTTGATTTGAATGTCTGTCCACGTATCCAACTTGGTTTTGAATGTCGGTTCATTTGTTGCATGCCATTCTGTTTGTCTCTTGATTATACTTTTACCAATTAAAAGTAAAGAACACATAGTCACCCAATGTTCTGAACAGGTGAAAATACACGGGACATGTCCTGGTGAGCTAGAGGATGTCGTTCCACAATTAGAGGAATCAACTGGTTCAGTTGTTGTTGGCCAAATTGGTAGAACAGTGATTCTTTACAGGCCCAGCATCACCAAGTTGAAAGCAGAGGAGAAAAGGCAGCAGTTGCGAAAGATATTCATGAGACGAAAGACATATTCGAGACCCACAGCAATGGAATTTCAGAAAAAAGGAGAAAGACCAAGAAGGAATGGGCGTGACAGCCGAGGGAGAACCAGGGTCTAAGTTCCTGCCACATATGGTTATGGTTATATAATTCTAGAACTGTGTTGAGAAGTTTCTGGGGTGAGGTGTTCTTGCATTTAACTTTAAAGCTATGCATGTTTGGATACTATGGAATTTTTGTAGCAAAATCAAATTTAAATTGAAAATGAACTAAGAAAAAAAGAAAAGAAATTTAAACTGGATACGTGCGGTATGATGTTGATGAGGTACTTGCAATATGATGATGCTGTTGCTGCATTGTACTTTGCTTGTTTGGATGAAATCTGCATTGTACTTAAATGGTCATCAAACTGGCATTAAGATTATAACTCATTTAATTTTTCATTGAATCCAAAATTTACGATTTCCCGAGAGCAAAGGATATAAGGAAGGGATCCAGATGAACCCTTCCATCCGGATTCAGAGGATCCTTTAATCCTATCCGTTCAAAAAGAAAATCAAACGGCCAGAAAACATTTAGGCAGCCTAGACGCCATCGGAATGAGAAGAAGTTGCGACGGCAGCAGTGGCCATGGGATCCTCTGCATCGAGATGCAGCGGTGATGGTGTTGACAGCGAGAGGTTTGAGAGGGGCACGGATGTGGAGGTGTTGATAGCGGGAGGGTTGAGAGCGGCGCGAATGTGGAGGAGATGACGGCGTCGTTGGGATCAATGGCTTCACAGTCCTATTTCGAGGCAAGCTTGTGATTGTGACTTTGCAACCCTGTTCGAGGGAGAAGTAGCTGCAATGGCTTCTTGGCTCTGTTGGAGGCAAGCCTTGCAGACAATCTTCGGGATCCTGAGGATCCTACTGGGAGGGATCTGGAGAGGATCATGTTGGAAGGAATTCGGAGAGGATCATTTCCCAAATTTTACATCATCTGGAGACGTAAACGGCGGTCTACATGTGGTTATAGCTCTAGAGTTATCTTTTATGAAATTTTACTAATCCGTAATTGGAATCAAAACATCGAATTGGATTGCAATTATGGAGTATTTTTGCTAATAAGCATGAAGGAATCAAAATAGTCGTGATGTCCACACGAAATAGGAAATTAATTTTTCATTTTGGTGGAATTGGACTTCGGGGAGAGGTGGTATGCGCATCAATTGCAAACAAACTAAAATAAAATAAAACAATAAAAGATTGTTCATTAATATACACATCCATGTCTTCACACATCTTCTCAACCTATAAAATAATATTAAAGTACAAAAGAGGCAAAACGTATGTTAGAATGAATGTAGCAAATTCGGAATTTTATCCCTAATTATAGGAATGACTTTTTTATTATAATTATTTCAGGATTTCTTCCTCATAAGTTTTGTCGAACCCTAAATGTATTTTTAAACTTTATATCAAATTAATCGAGGAATTATATTTCTACCTAGTATTATTGGTTTAGGTTTTCAAATTAGGTCCTAGGATTTTCTTTACCTCTGCGTCAGCTACAAAAATATAAAATAATAATAATTTAATTTCCAATCCTGCCCTCCTCCTCTAGTCTTCCATTCGTCTTATATATATAGAACATGTCCACTGTCACATTCCAAGCTTAGGGATGGCAACGGTTCGGTTTGGGGACGAAAATGTTATATCCATCCCTATAACCACGAAAAATAACCATATCCATAACCGCAAATTAACCATCGGGTATTATCCATAACCATACCCACCGGGTAACAGATTCCCCATCGGTTAACGGGTATATCCATCTTCGTCAATACAAAAAATATATTCGTTCAATTGAGAAATTATAAGTTAGTAGATATCAATTTCGTCATTAAACATTTGATGTATAAAATGATCCAATGAATGGATTTTGTTGAGTATAAAAATTAAAACACTGATGATGTTGGCTTGTCTTTGTTATGTCCTATAAGCACCATTGAGTTCGCATTGATTTTGATTCAAAACTTTATTTTCCTACAAAATGCAACTTTTGTATTTTCAAGGTAATGGTTTGGTGAATAATAGATATACAAATATATATATATATATATATATATATATTATATTATATATAAATTATATTATTTACTAATCGGATCGGATTCGGTTATAGATACGGTTTGGGGACCTCTATAACCATATCCAAAACCATAATCGAATAATATAAACGGTTTTTCCCCATATCCAAACCATACCCGAATTTTCATATCCAAATCCAATCCATTCGGGCGGTTATCCACGGTTATCGGGTTTAACGGTTAGAATTGTCATCCCTATCCAAGCTAATAATATATTGTATGAAGAAAAATTTGCACATGACAGTACATTATTAGATAAGAAACATGTGGCGATGAACTCATTTCATGTAAGTCCTTCTTGCCATCCTTGTTTCGCCGCTTTGTCAAGCAATGCGGCCACAGCTTTTTCTATATTGAACCCAAAGCTAAAGATTTTCTTGTCATGACAGAACAGGTTCTTTGGAATCCTACACTTCAAAAGAACTTACACTTTCTGGTGCATGATGACAAATTGGCAATTGTTTATGTATTTTCATCGCAAGTGATCTCCTACGCTAATGGAGAGGAAGGAGGGTTTGAAACCTTGACATCGTGGGTTCAAAACCCTAACTACTAAGACAATCCACCACTTACAACAACTGTTTAATTCTCCCTCTTGAGTTGCTGCTGGAGGTATGACCACTGTGGCACCACCAGTTACATTGCGCGGCGACCATGCGGAGCACCACCGTGCCGTGTTCAAGTCCAAATTTGGATAGAGAGATAGCAATGCTAGAACCTGGAAAGGGGCCCACTGCACGTAGTCGCACTCTCCCAGCCCAAGCCCAGGCGCCACTTCTTCACTCTCTCCACCTGCCACAGAAGTATGCAGCAAGGACTTTCATAGCACCGGCATGGTGTACCTGTGCCAATTATACAAGAACATGTATGACCTTTCTTCCACATCTGTGTGTTATTGGCACGAGACGCCACAGTGATGGTGAACTCTTGCGATACAAGAAGTTCTCATTGTTTAGAGTAGACATTTGGTGATGAGCATGCAAAGTATACTATTAATACTAGCACAAAGTGGTTTGAAAACAAAGCCAACATTGCTTCCATCTGCTTTATGGATCTTCAAGTAGACTTCCTTGCTCGTTTCGTTTATGGATACAAGAATTGTGCCAAACTCATTTTGGCTTCTAGGATATTATTGCATCTAATTTTGGTATAATTGACTACTCTTAAAATGGTGAGCATGAATTTAATCGTGGTAGTATCTTGTGTTCTTTTGATTCCTGGACTAAACAGATTTGAGTTTTCCCAATTCAAAGCGGGTCATATCTTCAGAATAAAGTATGCCGTTGGGAGAAATCAGCCGTTGTAGAGAGAGGAAAAACCGACTCTGAGAATGAAGACTGGTATTCAGACAAGTTCAAATCGGTAAATACTTTAAAACACGCAGAACCAGAGAGATATTGCGCTTACCCACTGGAATGCTGCCAGTGCCCACCAGCAGCCTGCTAAGCCAACTCCTCTACTGCTCACAAGCTGGTGGAAGAAAAAATGAGGAGGGTAGTGTTAGTGTATGTATAAAGAAAGAACCGATAACAGTTTAAGAAGACAACAGAAAAATATCTTACCAGCAATAGCAGTGCACCTAAGGAAAAGCATCCGCTCATGGACAGACTAATATATCTGAGATCTCGTCCGGCCTGAAATAAACAAAATATTGATGCTGGAGAAAAGTTTGTAACTATGATTGGAGAGAGCTCTCTAAAGTAATATCTAAAATCAACGAATAAGTTGAAGTTCATTTTAACTCCAAACATTTCAATCATGAGAGGGTATTTAATTATAATTTGGATAGTGGATACCAAGAAAATACGACACAATCAGCAGAACAATCTTGTTGAACGCGTGTTTGTCCTGTGATACTCAAATCTCACAAACAAAAGAAAAGGCTACTTCCAGAAGTACGATTTCCCAAAACCTAACATCTCGAGAGGCTTATGTGTTTCTTTATTTCTCTCAAGTGTTAATTCTGATCATGGGAAGCATGGCAGAAGGGGGATGTAGACACCTAACATCAACTAGGACGCCCATACGAAATTCCTAGGTCAAAACTTTTCAGTTAAACTAATATTAAAACTCATAGTAGAGATGGAAAATTGAGCTTACTATGCATATTTCATGAAGTTAACACAAATTACAAGAAGCATTCATCAGACGTTATACCATGCCATGAAGATATTAGAATCCCATTCAAGTATCTAACATGACCATCAGATTTCCTAAAACCCTTCCAAGAGAGCAAATATTCCACTTTCAAAAACAGGATGAACTGCTCATTATTTCCACGGGAAACACAGTATTGTAGTTTTTACCAATTTTGGGTCAAAACGACAGGCACAATTTGTGCAAACAAAAATGCTTACAATAAGAATGAGAAAAATCATCACTAAAGATAAAATTAAACATACCAGCAATGTTCCCTCGAGGCTGTGAGTGGGGGGCGTCACAATTAATGCAAGAAAATATGGTACCAGCACTTTATGCATCTGCATTAACACATACAAGAATATTAGTACATTTGTGGCACATTTTGTCTGTCAATACCATTTTTCATGACTAGCCGCCTTATGGAACAAACATCAGTTAGTCCAACTTTTTTTGCTCAACGGATACCCTCAGTCAAAAATCAAATATATATGGAGCTCAAAAGTTGGATGTTATTGGAAGAATAAGTGGTAATGATTCAGTTTAAAAGCACTTGTCACGACTCCCAACCCACTTATACCATGTTATCTGGTGGAAGCTACAAATGGATCAGTGATTTGCGCACTCTTTTTCTCCCCTTGCACACCCCTAAATATTTATGGCCTTTGGATTAAATAAATCAATGGAAAATCACGGGACAGAAATAAAAAAAGGGTATGTAGAAAGAGAAAAGGGGCGTGCATGAATCATTTCCTACAATATTGTAGAATAATCGATATAACTTATGATGGAGCAATAAAGCCCAACTCGACTCTCCCCTTGATTAAGATACCACAATACCACTTATAATTAATGGCAACAAGAAACAGGAAGTAGGACGACATTAACAAGTTCAAGAAAGCAAGAACCAACCTCCTGAATGATCATCTGATCAGGTGTAAAGATATTGGGAAACAACCATGGAATACATGTTCCGACAACCCCTAATACTGAACCAAGTATAGCTCCAATGATGACGAGTGACTTGAGCAGCATTCGAGCCTGTTTCATATCAAAAAATTTCAGAAGACAATGAATAAGTAAAGATTAATACAGCATATTCATTGAAAGAGGAGTATTCTATCTAGTTTATTTGTCGCACCAAAATACACATGAAGAATTTTTGCATCTCAACCAGTACAACCAAGATTGAAAATTAGATGTTACCATATTAATAGAATTGAGTAGGAAAAACCTTTGCCAAACTTCGATTTACTCCATATATAAACTCGGGCATAAACGATTGTGCAGTTTGAGAGAGAGGTTCACCCCACACCGTACACATGCAGAATGTTTGAATCATGACCTAGAGAAAATGGTGAGGGATCAATGCAAATAACCATCTTATCTACAAAAAGAAAGACCAACTAACAAGACAAATTTCACCAAAACCAACCTGATGAGCAGCCATGGTATTTGTTCCCATAGATGTCGCAAAATACACAAGGAGAGAGTAGAAAGCCACCTACATATCACAGTACCTCTATTAGAGAACAAAACATATTTAGTTGAAGGTTACAGTTAGTAGAATATATTGGTTGCCTAATCTGGTTATGGGTGTGAACTAGTGTTTTCCTGAATTAACTGATTTGGTGGTTGTTTAGATTACTATTATGCTTTAGGTTGTGTTCTCATTAAATCCTTCTGTGATTAAAGCAACTTTCTCCTTTCTTTGTCGTCATGGTATTGTTGTACTTTTATGCGCAAACGAAAGCGAATTATAACAAAGTACTAATATCAACGTCGTAGGTGAAAACTAAAACAAACAATCTCAAACTAACAAAAGAGATTTACGTGGTTCGGCGTAAAACCTACATCCACGAGCGAAGCACGACGAGGAATTTCACTAAACAAACGGAGATTACAAAAGAGTGTTTAAACTCTCACAACCCAAATCCCACAAATTACAAACCCTAAGCCAAACGAGTAGAGAACCCAAAACTAATGGAGAAGATTCTCCCAAATTGCTCTCTAACTCACAAACTCACAAATTGACTCTCACCAAATTGCCACACAAAAGAGCCACACAAAATACACTAACCCTAAGGTCCTATTTATAGTGCATAGGACTTAGGTTACAATGAGAATCCTAATAGGAAGTAAATCCAAATCCTAATCAAATAGGTAATTAACAAAATCTCTCCACCAAGGAAACCAACTAAGAAGTCAAAATCCAAACCCAAATAGGACACCAAAACCAAATAGGTAACACAAACCTAATTTTTTGCATCATCCTAATTTTGAGCCGTAAAACCCAACAATCTCCACCTCGGCGAGAAATTAGCAAACTTCCAAATCAAATACAAACTTCAAATTTGGGATACCAAAATACAACCGCAAACGTGCACCAAATTCTTTCGAAACTGATCTCCACCTAGACTCAAAAAATTCAAAAGTCTTCAAACTTGAAATTTCCTCCAACGCCTTCTCCAACAAATTCCATTACGGAAACTAACAAATACGAAACAAAATCCAAGCAAAAGCTTGAACATATGAACAAAAAGTGCGAATTGCACTTCACCCAAAGAGCTTGAGTACCAAGCTCCACCTCCTCACATAACCTTTAGAGGAGTTCAGAACAACGATCTTCTGCAATGTTTGCATCAACACTAGCAAAAGACTTATCAAACGGTTTCTTTTTGCCCTTGAGTTTAGGGCAATCTACTTTCCAATGACCTTCCTTATAAAAATAGCTACACGTGTTCTTTCCAAGTTTGCCCCTTTCCTTATTCCTTCCTTGAACTACCAAAGCTCCATCTTGTGTGTCAGACACTTTATTCTCTTCGAATTCAAAGCGACTTTAACATCTTCCAAACTAAGACTTTCTCTACCAAATAGCATGGTATCGACAACGTGTTCATACGAAGGAGATAAAGAACACAACAAAGTTATCGCATAATCCTCATCACTAATTTGGTCATCCACACATTTTCAAATTCATCATAAGTTTATTGAATTCATCAACATGCTTATGAATTGACGTACCTTCATCCATACGAAGAGTATGCAAACTTTTCTTCAAATACGACCGTTTAGCAAGGGATTTGGTCATATACAAGCTCTCCAATTTTAGCCACAACTCCGGTGCAGATTTGATGTTACCAACTTCACGCAAGACTTCATTCGATAAAGTCAGCAGGATTGCTCCAAGTGCCCACTCCATAACGTCTTCTTTTTCTTCATCAGTCCACGAATTCGGCAAAGCCTTCACACCCTTTAGCGTTTTTAAAAGCCCTTGTTGAACTAACAAAGCACGCATCTTCAATTGCCAAATACCAAAGTCATTGCCGTCGAACTTTTCAATATCAACTTTCACTGATGACACAGAAGGCTTCATGGTGACTGCCAAGCAAAGCCCAAGCCGAAACCTAGGCTCTGATACCACTTGTTGTACTTTTATGCGCAAACGGAAGCGAATATCAACGTCGTAAGTGAAAACTAAAACAAACAATCTCAAACTAACAAAAGAGATTTACGTGGTTCGGCGTAAAGCCTACATCCACGAGCAAAGCACGACGAGGAATTTCACTAAACAAACGGAGATTACAAAATAGTGTTTAAACTCTCACAACCCAAATCCCACAAATTACAAACCCTAAACCAAACGAGTAGAGAACCCAAAACTAATGGAGAAGATTCTCCCAAATTGCTCTCTAACTCACAAACTCACAAATTGACTCTCACCAAATTGCCACACAAAAGAGCCATACAAAATACACTAACCCTAAGGTCCTATTTATAGTGCATAGGACTTAGGTTACAATAAGAATCCTAATAGGAAGTAAATCCAAATCCTAATCAAATAGGTAATTAACAAAATCTCTCCACCAAGGAAACCAACTAAGAAGTCAAAATCCAAACCCAAATAGGACACCAAAACCAAATAGGTAACACAAACCTAATTTTTTGCATCATCCTAATTTTGAGCCGTAAAACCCAACAGGTATCAGCGCATTGATTTTGACTCTTTGAGATCCAATCTTCTTCTAGAAAAGAGAATTTTGTTTCATTTTTTCGACAAACTTCACTTTGTTATATCTACGTCGTCATATTTCTGAACAAACGTCTCTATGATGTCTTTGAGTTGTGAAGACACATAATGCCATCTAGTTGTATCACATGATGCCTAAGTTGTTAAAGCAGACTAATATTTCTAGTTGTTCTTCAGGAGAGCATCGGCATCCAAGAATTTTGGAGTTCCAGTTCAAAATTGCCCCTTATCAATTTGAGGGTGAGTTCAAGAGTCTAAGTGATGACAAATTCGCATGAAACTAGATAAAGAAATCTAATTGAGTAAACTATAACCTTTGACATCATTGTAATAAATACGGGAGCAGCAAGTCCAAGTACTGTTAGAAGTTCCTTGGATGAGGGAACAGAGATGGCATAGGCATTGTATCCTTTCTTGTTGAGAGCTTCAGTCATCATATATCCTGCAACAACCTAAAATAAACCAGTGAATAGTTGTGGAAAGCAAGTTAATGCTTCGACAAAGCCATGATAGGAATATTGAAACCATACCGGTCAATAGCAATGAAAAAGGAAATTAATTTGTTAAGAACTTATGATAAAATATTCAAACCTGTGACACCATTGTTGCCCACGCTGCACCAGCAATACCATAGCCTAAAAACCTGCACAAGAGTACATCACCAACTCCATTTACGGCACTGGCTACAGCCAATGCCTTCAAAGGACCCCAGGAATCTTTCATGCCAAGACTGGGAAACAGATTCAGAATATCAGTTATTGAATGAATTAACAGCTGCTCACAAGCTCATTAACCTTGGCATCTAAATTTCCTGCCAGAGATGACCTTCCCTTAGGCAAAAAATAAGTGATTCAAGTCAAAGTAAAAGGTCAAATCGAGAATGCTCGTCTCATACTTGTTTCTGATATGTAAATTCATAAATTAAATTATATTAACTTAGCAGAATTTGATTTTTCAATTCCTATACCATGCCAATTTTCTTTCTCCGACAGTAAATTCTTCTCAGCACTCACCATATAAAATCAATATCACCCTGGTTAAAAAGATATTAAGGCCGTTAACATATCCATTACATAGAGAAGTTGCGAATTATTTGAACAAACAGGACAACTGGAGCTTCTATGATTACAGATTTACGTCTATATCTATAAACGGTTAGAAATGTCTTCTGTAGATAATCCTGTTGAAAAACATGCCCACTAGACCTTGTTCTTTAATGTAACCAACGGCAATAGACTAAACTAGCAAATATAGAAAAACTTAGAAACACACAAGAATTATACTGGTTATGCAGAACTTTTGCCTACGTCCAGAAATCACCGCTCCTTTGATTAATAATAGAGATTACAGAACTTTTTCAAACCCTAGAACTAATCCCAAAACTCTTGGCTATTTCTGGCTGTTTTCTCTCTCTAAAAATTAAGCCTTGCCACACCCTATTTATAGGCATAGGGTAGGCTTACATGTCCCAAGGCTGATTGAATTCCTATTTCTAAGTGGACTAGGAAATTACACTTATCCAAATCCAAATAGACTTCTAGAAATCCAAACCTAAATTGAATAAGGAAAACTGAAATTCTTTCCTAATCCCTTTAGGACAAGAATCGGTATACCTCTAATTTTCCTAAAACAATCCTAAACCAATTAGGACATATTTGACGAGCCAAAATCCTAACAATCTCCACCTTGGTGAGTCAAACCAAGTCTTGATCGTTGCACTCCAGCGTATCTTTGAACTTTCTTGAAGTAGCTCTGGAAATCTTCAAGAGTCTTCACCTTGGCAATCTTCTCCTTGCCTCATTGCACCTCAAGTGAGGAGGTGCTTCACGTTGAACAATCAACAAGATTGATCGAGTTCAAGCAATGCTTGAACTTCTTGGCCGGCACTATCTTTGTACGGAAATCTGCGGCATTGTCATCCGTATGAATCTTTTCAATCCAAATTTCCTTAGACTCCACCCAATCTCTGATTCTGTGAACCTTGTTTCAATGTGCTTTGATCTTCCAGAAAAAACCTGATTATTTGCCAAGTGAATGGCACTTTGACTATCACACTTAAGCTTCACACAATCTTGAGTGATTCCCATTTGACTTACCAAGCCACTAAGCCAAATCGCTTCCTTTCCAGCTTTGGCCAATGCAATATACTCTACCTCTGTGGTCAACAAAGCTGTAATTGGTTGTAGTAGTGCCCTCCAACTGATTGGTCCTCCTGCGCATGTAAACACATAACCAGAAGTTGACCTTCTCTTGTCCAAGTCCCCTACATAATCGGCATCCACATATCCTAACACCCCTGCACTTTCCTTTTGCCTCTCAAACATAATCCTTTGTCGACAAGAACCCTTCAAATAACGCAAAATCCACTTGACTGCATCCCAATGTTGCTTTCCTGGATTTGCCATGTATCTGGAAACGGCACTGATTGCTTGAGCTATGTCAGGACGTGTGCATACAATTGCATACATGAGGCAGCCCACGGCATTAGCATAAGGCACCTTCTTCATTACTTGTTGCTCTTCCTCAGACTTAGGACACTGTTGCCCACCTCCAGAGGAGTCGAAACTACCTTTGCTTCTTGCATGTTGAACTTCTCAAGAACCTTCTTAATATACTTGGCTTGTGATATCCAGATCCTTCCAGCGGTCCTATCTCTCTAAATTTCCATGCCAAGGATCTTCTGTGCAGCACCTAGATCCTTCATATCGAACTCCTCCCTCAACATCTCTTTCAAGTCTTGAATTCTAGACTTGTCTTGACAAGCAATTAGCATGTCATCCACATATAGCAATAGCAATATGATCATCCCATCTTAGAACACATGACAGTACACGCAATAGTCATATAAACATCTTCTAAAATTGATTTTCAGCATGAATAAATCAAACCTCTAGTACCATTGTCTTGGAGACTGTTTCAGGTCATACAGGGACTTCCTTAGTTGACATACTAGGTTCTCTTTCCCATATTCAACAAACCCTTCTGGTTAAGCCATGAAAATCGTCTCCTCTAGATCCCCATGAAGAAACGCTGTCTTCACATCCATCTGCTCAATGCTGAGCTGCCATTGCTAAAAGCAATCTGATAGAAGTATGCTTGACTACAGGTGAAAAGATATCATCATAATCCACCCCTTCCTTTTGTGAGTACCCCTTAGCCACGAGCCTCGTTTTGAATCTCAAGGCATCTTGTTCATGTAGTCCTTCCTTTTTCCTAAATACCCACTTGCATCCAACTAACTTTCTGTCTTTGAGCTTAGGAACCAACTCCCAAACAGAGTTCTTGTAAAGAGACTCCATTTCTTCTGTCATAGCACTTATCCAACTATCTTGCTCATCACTTGCTATAGCTTCTCAATAAGTAGTTAGATCTCCTTGACTAATCTTAAAAGCATAATTAACTTCGTCTTGGTCAAACCCAAACCTGTCAGGTTTCTTCTTGTTCCGCTTAGGTTTGTCTAGTGCTATGCATCTCTGGAATGCAGACCGATTGTTGGTTGGAGTTCGAACCTTTTGGGATGTCTGGTGGATTGGAGTGCCTTCAATCTGTCCTGTTTCTTGCTCCACCTGATTCCTAACTGGTGACCGATGCTACTCTTCTTCTTCCTCAAAACCATCAGATTCAACCTCTTGCTCGATTTGCTCCACCTGAGCTTCTTCATCTGAACTGATTAATGGAATCTTTGTTGCTTCAATTTCAGCATCGTCCGTTTTCTCCCTACTGCTCTCGACTTTATTCAAAGGCATGGTTGTCTCATCAAAGACAACATCTTGGCTGACAACCTTTTTCTTGTTTATATCCCAAAGCTTGAAACCCTTCACTCCTTTCTCAAAACCTAAGAATATGCAATGTATAGACTTCGGTTTGAGCTTGGACCTTTCATCACTTGGAATATGTGCATAAGCACTACATCCAAACACCCTCAGCTTGGAATAGTCCACTGGCTTCTCAGACCATACCTCTTCTACACTCTTAAAACCAAGAACTGTAGATGATCTGTTAATCAAATAACTTGCATGATTAACAGCCTTTGCCCAAAAACTATTGGGCAATCCTGCATGAAATCACATGCTCCTTTCTCTCTCCATGAGAGTTCGGTTCATCCTCTCAACAACTCCATTTTGTTGGGGATTCTTCTTTACTATGAAGTGCCTTATGATGCCTTCCTGCTTTCAATAATCGGTGAACTCATTACTTGTATATTCACCTCCATTGTCACTTCTCAAATACTTGATTTTTCTTCCAGTTTGATTCTCGATTTCTATTTTTCATTCCTTGAACTTTGCTAAAACCTCAGATTTCTGCTTCATGAAATAAACCCAAACCTTCCTAGAAAAATCATCCATGAAAGTAACAAAATACCTGGCTCCACCATTTGATTTTGTTGGTGCAGGGCCCCAAACATCTGAGTCAATATAGCTGAATTGCTCCTTGCTTCAGTTATTTGCACTGCTACTTGCGAATGATACCTTTCTTTGCTTCCCAAGAACACAATATTCACAAAAGTCCAGTTTGCAAGATGACAAGCCTCCCAACAGGCCTTGCTTGTGTAATTCTTGCAACCCTTTCTGGCTTATGTGCCCAAGCCTATAATGCCAGAGTTCAATCTTGTCTTCTATACTTCGGTTTACAAAAACAGCTGCTCCCCCGACTATAGTGGTCCCAATTAACTTATACAACTTATTGGGTTGTAGGTCACCCCGCATTACCACTAGCGATCCTTTGGTTACCCTGAGTCTTCCTTTTTTAGACTTGTACCCATAACCGGCCTCATCTAAAGTACCCAAGGAAATCAAATTCTTTCTTAGTCTAGGGACATATCTAACGTTCCCCAAAGCTCGTATCATCCAGTCGAACAGTGCCAATTCCTCTTACTGGACATGAAGAATCGTCCCCCATTAAGACTTCTTTGTAAGTATCGAACCATTCTAACTACACACATATGAAAAGTGCATCCGGTATCCACAATCCAATTTTCAAAAGCCTTGGAGCCTGATGTTACTGAAAGAAGTTCCCCGTCACTCTCATGCTCGGTGACTGCACTAGCTGAACCTGAGCTTCCTTCCATCTTAGCTTTCTTCTTTTTCCAAATCTTGCAGTTCCTCTTCCAATGATCGGCTGAACCACATTCGAAGCAAGCTTCCTTCTTTTCCTTTTTCTTCTTGGATTTTGACCTACCTCTGTTGCCGGTTTTCTCTTCCTTTGTCTTTTCCCGCCCCCTCTCCTTGCATAAAAGCCTTGAGAGCTTTCAGTTATATCATCCAGTTTAGCATATGACTGACGAGCTTGAATTACGTCTTCAAGCTTCAGGGACTCTTTTCCAAACATTAGAGTTGTTCGAAAGTGCTTGAAAGACGAAGGTAGAGACCTCAACAAGATGATAGCCATATCATCGTCTTTGTAAGTTTCTTCGACCTTCTGAAGATTAGCTATGCAATTCCGGAACCTGCATATGTGATCTTCAATATCACCTCCTTCTAGTCGAAGCCCGAATAGTTCATCCTTTAGAAAAAGTTTATTGGACACGGTTTTGCCCATATAAACATTCTCCAACTTTTCCCATGCTTCATGAGCAGTCATCTTTTCGGTGATGTGTGACCGAACTGATCTTGTGAGACGGATCTTGATGGAACTCTTGGCCTTCTTGAGAACCTTAGTCCATGCTGCTTCTGTCATGTTTGCTGGCTTCTCACCATTGAGTGCATCATCCAAATCCTGCTGTATCAGTACGTTCTTCATCATCCTTTGCCAGTCTGTGAAGTCATCCTTGCCGTCAAAGGGCTTTAACGCAGGTCCTAGATCCGCATTCATCTTCCCTTTTGACATCGTAGAACACCTTGAACCTAGCTCTTGATACCAATTGTTGAAAAACACGCCCACTAGACCTTGTTCTTTAATGTAACCAACGGCAATAGACTAAACTAGCAAACATAGAAAAACTTAGAAACACACAAGAATTATACTGGTTCGGCAGAATTTTTGCCTACGTCCAGTTGTGATTTCTCTAGGTAGAGAAATCACCGCTCCTTTGATTAATAATAGAGATTACAGAACTTTTGCAAACCCTAGAACTAATCTCAAAACTCTCGGCTATTTCTGGTTGTTTTCTCTCTCTAAAAATTAAGCCTTGCCCCACCTTATTTATAGGCATAGGGTAGGCTTACATGTCCCAAGGACGATTGAATTCCTATTTCTAAGTGGACTAGGAAATTACACTTATCCAAATCCAAATAGACTTCTAGAAATCCAAACCTAAATTGAATAAGGAAAACTGAAATTCTTTCCTAATCCCTCTAGGACAAGAATCGGTATACCTTTAATTTTCCTGAAACAATCCTAAACCAATTAGGACATATTTGACGAGCCAAAATCCTAACAAATCCATGGGTAGAGATATAATAACCTTGCACTCTGAGCAACCCAACCAACAAGAAGTGCAGGCCATGCCAATCCTCGTATCTGCCAACAGATTCTGTTAGATTACCAAACATTTAAGGAAATTCAATGCAGGGATTCTTCTATTTGTAGAAGAACATGGAGTAGAAAGATATGTTAAACGATCATCCATTGAAGTGGAGGATGACATTGACATCATAGCAATAAGGTAAAGAGAAAATTCACTCTGAATTTCATCTACTAATGATCAATGAGAACTGAGAAGTAGTCACTTAATTTCTGGTCAAAAAATAATGTTGCAGAAGCATTTAGTTTGAACTTCCCCCACACCAACCCATTCACATGAAAAATACAAAAACAATAAGGCAGACTATTTTTTGTGGACCTTCCATAAGATAAATATAAATCATGGCAATAAACAAAAAGATGGCAGTCTTGGGTCAAATAATATTGACACGATATTGCAAAGTCTAACACAAATCTCATTCTCAATATATGTATCATTGTACAGCATAGGTGTGACCTAATAACTAAGAGCAAGTCAAATGTAACAAAAAGAAAAAGTAAAATGACAATCTGTTAGACTTGTTATCCTTGTTTACATTTTACCATTTATAGAGAGAAGAATCTTCAGTAAGAGGTGTAATCAAGCATGTTTAGGTTAAGGGGAAGAAAACAAATGAACGATTAAAAGAAAAAAAGAAGGAAATAAACCTGAACATATGTATTTGCTGCATGAATAATATCCACATTCTTTGATCCAGTAAAAGCTGAAAAGGCCAGAAAAATTGGATCAGTTAATAATCGTCTATGATTCTATGCTAGTTTTACAAACTCAGAAAACTTGCTATGTACTATTTTCTAAGATGCACTACTTAAAAGGAAAAAACAATCAAGCGATATTTAAATATGTACCAGTCCTTATTACCAGTTAGTGCCCATGAACCAAAGAATCTTGTAAATAAAAGCATTAAGAAGCCACTGGCCAATCCAACAAAGAGCAAAATAGATATCTGATGTTGCACTTCACTTTTATCCTGCACCAATTCTAAGAAGTCAAAAAAATACAGTAAAAGTCATGGAAAATAGTGATTAAAGTAGCAAATGAATCCAGCAAGAGCATCCCCAAGTATACAGAATAGAATTTTTTTCTCTCGGAAATAAAAGATGAAAGAAGAGAGAAAGAATACATGGTTTTATGCCAAAGCAATAAATGTAGTCTATTACAATGGAGTGATAACAATTAACAAATGTACATACTGACAATGCATGAACATAAATGTAACAGTTGAACAAGACACACAACAAAAACTCATGCCCATGCTCACAAGCAAGTCATCAGCTATCATTGTCTGTGTTTAACTAAAGAAGCCCTGCAATGACATTTCAATAAAGAACCAAATATATGGTTGAGCAAAAGACTACCCATCCAATGTGCATGATTCATGCCCACCTAACTACGGCCGTTTAGTTGCATCAAATTTTGCAAAAGACATTACCTCCCTGGCCTTTGTCTTGGAATGACTACTACTATATCAGCAATCACAACTCATGCTTACAGAACTTAGGTGTTCTACACTATCTCGTGTTAAGAACAACTCCCCGAGGATGTGCCGAAATGTCAACCACTGAAAGCCCCACCGTGACATATCATTTTGACAAAGAGAAAGCTATCATCAATCCAGAATGGCCTCTCTTTACCGCATGAAAGTAATATAATAAACAATAGCAAAAAATCCATAGCTTCTGTTTTTTAAAGAACAAGTTAATGATTGATCTCATAAAACCCAATCCAGGAAAAAACATCTCATTTTGTCGCTGAGTGATACATTATACAATTCAGAATACTTTCAAGTTACATTGCATTGCCTGTGAATCGATGTGACACAAAAAAACCCAAAAAAAAAAAAAAATTCATGGCAAACCCATCTTGTTATCAACGAAAGCCTGCACATATGTCCAAGATGGAACGAGAAACTAACCCGCCTAGCAAGCGCAGTGGCAACCATGTTTGAAGTTGCAATGGAAAGGAACATGAACACATAACTCATATAATCACACATCACAGTTCCAGGGCCTGCATATGAAAATAGTAAAATAAAGCTCAGCCAAACAAAATCTAGCACAATTACAATTTACAAAAGTATAAATTAACAATTAAATCAAAGTAAATTAGATCTAAGTACCTAAGGCAGCAAGCTCAATGGAGCTTCCCTGACCGATGACGACGGTGTCGATGAGACTCATAAGTGGGCCACACAGCCAAAGCCCAGTAGCGGGTCCTGTAAACACTGCAATCTCCTTCATCCGACTCCACAGATTCTGACTCTCCAGCACTTCTTTCTTAACCTCCACAACTCCCTCCGCAGACACCGAAGCATCATCGTCCCCTCCATCGTCTGACCCGCGGACTCCAGGTGTTTGGGCATTGCAGGCGGTTGAGAACCGATTACGACGCCGTATAGGCGCGGATGAGCGTAGCCATGGGAGGCGAAGTGCAGGTGTGTGGTGAAAGCGTGGGGGGAAAGAGAGAGATGGACTGGTGAAGGAGAGAGACGGTTGAGAAAGAGCGTTGGGAGTAGGGTTTTGGAGGAGGGGAGAGTGAGGAGGGTGAGCTATCGGGGTTTTGGTTTGCATTTTCGTTTTTTATTTTCCGGGAAAATGGGCAGCAAAATCTCTGGCGGGGAGGAGGAAACTGGGAGGAGACTACCAACACCAAGAAGTTCGTGTTGGGTCATCGAACCCGCCTATATGCCCATTTGGATCTTAAACCCGATCAGCTGGAAATAACCCGCACAAATCCAACCCGACTTCAATCTAATCATTTATTGGGTTAGGTTGGATTTATACTTTGCCCGCCCATATCAATTTAACTAGATTCTAAATTTTAGTCCGAATTGCTCATTCACATAATACATGTTCCACTTCATATTATATAATCTAAGAATATGGTTGAAGTTTGTTGTTTGGTTTTCAATTCAACAATGAATGATAATGTTGCTTTTAACTTTTTCTTGTTTGTTAAAACTTTGATATTGTCTTGTAATTAATTTACCTTTGCATGGTTAAATTTTAGAAATGTGTCTCACGCTATTTGGTTTATTTTTTGTATAGATGACGATATGTAAAATTGAACTTTAAATAGTTTTGACGTTGTTTGCTTCGAAAATTAATATTTTTTTATAAAATAATGTATCACAAGATTGAACTAGATAAAATTGATCAAACCCGAACTCAATTTAAACTTGAACTTGAATAAACCCGCATGAATCCGAACTCAACCCGAACCCAATTTAAATTTGAACTCGAATAAATCCGCATAAATTTGAACTCATCCCGAACCCTAATTAAGAATGTTGGGTTAGGGTTGGGGCCTGAGTTGCACCCTTAGCCCATTTTCCATTATTCTTTTTTGGTAAAGAGAATTTCATTGAAACAACGAAAGGGCAATATAAACAACAGAGAAACCGCCAAATTGGAGAACAGAAACGAGGGAGAATGGCGGTCAACAAACAAAAGAGCCCAAGCACAACCTCCACCTTGCAAGTGTTGCCATACAATCAATTGCAAGTGTTGCCAACGAATACAAGGGAAAGCAGCTTTAACGGCTTTAATTTCACGCGAAGTAGGGAAAATTGACCCACGAACTAATAGTTTGTCGGTGCTAGCAACCGAGACGCAAACTTCGGAATCACTCTCCCTCCACCAAGATCCTGAGTAACCTTTGGATTTTGTAGGTCTTAAGCCTCCCAAAGCCTGCTGAAACTCCACCTGCGCAGCTGAGGAAGCATGAAAGGATCTCACATCTCAATATATCAAAGCACCATGTTGTGTTTTTTTAGTATTCCAAAAGAAAAATACCACAAGTTGGCCACTGATGTTGTGTTTTTTAAATATTTCAAAATGAAAATACCACAAGGTGGCCACATGTGTTTTTAATGTTTTTCTTTTGTTCAATGTGTGAAACACACAAAATTTCTAGAACACGTGTACAAAGTAAATGATCTTACTAATGTAGAATTAGGGTTACAATTTCTGTTACAATGTTTGAATTCTCTAATTTGATATCTAGAGTTGTAGAGTGTATGTGTATGGTCGTTGATCCAAGAGCCGCAGTGATTTGATCTCGAATGAACGGATGCTGCAAGGATTTGGCTTGTGGGGATGGAGGAATCAGCATGTGTAGGGGTGCTTCGTGGTTCTTCACGGGTGTGGCGAAGAATTCAGAGAGTTTTCTAAATCTTTTGACTGTTTGGGAGTTTGAGCGCCTAAGTGTGAAGATGTATTTATGAGGGGGCTTTGTTTGCATTTTAAATCAAGTAATTTGTTTGATTTAAATTGAAATTAATTAAAGTATTAATGACACACCCCGACCGAAATTAAGGCATGTTGGCCATCACGTGAACGTGACGTAACCATATGCGCTTTGCGGAAGCGATAAAGAAAAGAAGAATTCGAAATAAGTGTGAATACACAATCAGAGCTTAACTAGCCTAAGTGCAGTCAAGCATAAAAAGTACTAATTAAACAACACCCAAAGGTGGTCCTACATGAGTGATGATCTGTCAAAAGCTCTGCTGCAACCTCGTAAGCCACCAACAAACACTACCTAATAACTGGAGGGGCGGAAAACAAAAAGCGTGAGTGGGCAAAAACAAAGCTTTTCTAAAATCATTTCGATATCAAAAGCTCTAACCCTTCGCTGGAAAACCTGTATAATTTCCCAGAAAATAGTATACATACGTATATATCTCAAAACCATGCTCAATATATCCAAAACCATGCTCAATATATCCAAAACCACATATATGTATGCCATGCCCAATATCACTATATAACAAATGTAAGCCAAGTGATGCAATGTATTATAAATCATCTGCTAGCCGAAGTCACCTCACGTGATCTATACAGCGAAATCTAGAGCTCATCTCAATCACATCTCAATCATATATCTCATCAAGTATATACATATCTCAATCTCATATCTCATCATGTATATACATTTGCACACAAGTCGGAACCACCTCACGTGGTTTGTCCGACATGACTGGGTGTAAAATAATACGCTTTAGTGCTACGATGACGTGAAGACTGTGCAATAATTGCGGGTCACCTACGAGTTGAACCCACTTAAAGTGGTCTATACGACAGGACTGTGCACCTAACTTGGATCCAAGATGAGCGTATGGTGCGGGAGGTGAACATCACGTGAAGGACTGTGCCCCTAACTTTGGGCGGGAGCACTAACACCGGGGTGCAGATTATAAACTCTAATATATCTCATCATCATCATCATCATATCTCATAACCATTACCAACATAATATACTCACCTGTAGCTTACCTGGACCTCCGCAGCACCATGCAACAATACGCATATACTAAAATATGATGCAAGTATGACCTGGCATTTAAATCACATTTCCTTTAAAACACGTTTTCTGGGAAAAACGTCAAGTGTGTGTGTGTGTGTGTATATATATATATATATATACTGAAAACAAAAGCCCACTCACTGATATGTAGCCGGGTCGTAACCCCCGCGTCTAGCCTGGCTACGCTCGTCCTCCGAATAAGTCTCGCCTATATGAGAAACAACTATAAAGGCATCAATTTAAAGCACATAGAAAAAACTAGGTAATAGCTTCTCATACATTGCTCAAATTGGGTATAGAAATACACCACTGAGACCTACTCAACCTCAGGAGCATCCCCATATTTTTAGAATATTTTTCCGACCACCCACGCGCCGCCACGCGCAGGCTAAGGCACGGCCAAACACGCCAGCCATGCGCGGCCACGTGTAACGGAACAGTGACGCCGTTAGGAATATTCCGTTAAAAAGTAACAGAAACCGTTAAAGATACATGACAGCGTCAAAATATTCCGTCAGACTTGACGGAATATTCGCTCTTCTTCCCCGGCGAACCTCCGGTGCCGTCGCCGTCGCCAGAAACTGGGAAAACACGAAAACCTTAATATCTCGTCCATTTTTCATCAAAATTTCATGAAACCAGTACCAAATGAAAGCTCTTGAGGAGTAGAACAAAACCTTACAACTTTGCAGTCCCAAAATCCATGGAATCTCGTCGGAGAAACCTCGATAATCCGGCCAAAACTTGAAACTCGTCGATCTCGACTTCCCAACGTCCAATTTCTTCCAACGAAGTACTCCGAGCTTCGTAAGGACCTCCTAAAGCTCCCTATGGGCTTAAAATTCTCTAAAAATCAACATTTAACGTAAGCATGAATAGTACCTCAAATCGAAGCTAGGATTTTCACGGGTTTTTGAGGGTTTTAAGTCCAAACAAAGGTACCAATGGACTCGAGAGGTTACGAGGAGTAAGAATCTTACCTTTAAAACCTCAATCTGTGCCTGAAAGCTCCAGTTGAAGTTCGTCCGTACAACTTGTACGGGTTTTCAGAAAAATCCGAGAGAGAGAGGAAAGAGAGAGTCCACGGGAGAGAGAGAGGGAGTGTGTGTGTGTGTGGTCTATGTGGGCTACCAACCAAAACAAATAAAACTTACCTAAGTCTAAGTCTTTTTCCAAAAACTTAGGAAGTATTAGAATTGTCCCACCAATCACAAAATACACACAACACACCATAACGTCCAAGGGCATTTTAGTAACTTTCACGCTCGAAACCAAATAATATTACACAATTCCGGGACGGGTCTACCCACCTTATAAAAGTTTGTCCCCGAAATTCATATAATAATTACCATCCACTAGAATCATAAAATAGGCGTGGATACATCTCTCTCATCCTATCCTCAGTCTCCCAAGTAACTTCTTCCACTGAGTGATTTCTCCACAAAATCTTTACCAAATACACTGTCTTATTCCTCAAAACCTTCTTTTTCCAATCCAAAATAGTCACTGGCTCTTCGTCATAAGATAAATCCGGAGTAATTTCCAATGGTTGAGGAGGTATCACATATGAAGGATCTGATATGTAATGTCGAAGCATCAAAACATGAAAAACATTGTGCACTTTAGACAACTCTGGAGGCAACTCAAGCTTATAAGCAACTTCACCAACTCTTTCAGTGATCAAATACGGCCCGATGTACCTAGGACTTAACTTGCCTTTCTTTCCAAACCGCACAACACCTCTCCATGGTGATAACTTCAAAAATACCCAACCACCTACATTATATACTCAATCAGTAACATGTCTGTCTACTAAGCTTTTCTGGTGATCCTGGGCCGCTTTTAGGTTAGACTTAATAACCTGATCATTCTGAGTAGTCTCCTCTACTATCTCAGGGCCCACTAAAACTCTTTCGTCGACTTCTGACCAACAGAAAGGTGTATGACAAGGCCTGCCATAAAGTGCCTCAAATGGTGCCATACCAATACTCGAATGGTAACTGTTGTTATAGGCAAACTCCATCATATCCAAATGTGCATGCCAATCATCACCAAACTGCATCACAGAAGATCTTAGCATATCTTCCAAAGTCTGAATCGTCATTTCTGATTGACCATCTATCTGGGGATGATATGCCGAACTGTAGAATAATTTCGAACCAAGAGCTTCCTGGAAGGTTGTCCAGAACTTAGAAGTGAATCTAGGATCACGATCCAAGATAATACTAACTAGAACTCCATGGTACTTCACAATCTTCGATATGAACAATTCAGCTAATCGGCTTAAAGAATACTTCTCCCTCACTGGAATAAAATGCGCTGACTTAGTAAGCCGATCAACGATCACCCAAATTCCATCATAGCCATTCTGAGTACGAGGAAGCTTGTACACAAAATCCATAGTGATATTTTCCCATTTCCACTGTGGAACAGGAAGTGGTTGCATCAACCCAAACGGCTTATTCCTTTCAGCTTTAACTTGCTGACAAATAGCACATCTACTAACATATTCAGCAATTCCTCTTTTCATACCCGGCTAATAATAACATGGTCGAATGGTATGATACCTCTTAGTGCCTCCAGGATGCATTGCATATGCCGAACAGTGCACTTCATCCAAAATTTCTTTCTTTAATTCCATATTATTCGGCACATACATCCTATTCTCTTGCATAAGCATACCATTAGTCTCTCAAATTCTAAGATCTTTCTTTTTCCCCTGATTACTTAACCGAATTAACTCCTGAATTTCTTCATCATTAATCTGTGCCTCGAGCACTCAATCAATTAATACTGGCCTGACTTGAGAACTAACAAGCAAGGCTACTTTTCGTTCTTCTATTCCCAAATCCACTCTCGTATACCTCAAATCTGTAAAGAGAGGAACACGAGAAGCATACAAAGCATTAATCCGACCTTGGGATTTCCTACTCAAAGCATCAGCCACTACATTAGCGCATCTAGGGTGATACTCAATCGTGCAGTTATAATCACTAAGCAACTCTAACCACCTTCGTTGCCTAAGATTAAGCTCTTTCTGGGTGAAAAGATATCGAAGACTCTCGTAATCTGTGAAGATCCTACACTTTTCACCATAAAGATAATGTCTCTAAATCTTCAAAGTAAAGATGATAGCCGATAATTCCAAATCATGAGTAGGGTAATTCATCTCATGAGACTTCAATTGTCGTGAAGCATAAGCAATTACACCACCATGCTACATCAAAACACATCCCAGGCCATTCAAGGAAGCATCCCTATAAATCTCGAAATTACCACTATCATCAGGAAGAGCTAAAACTGGAGCATGAGTGAGATAATACTTAGTTGCTGAATACTTTGCTCACAATTATCATCCCACTCGAATTTAACTTCTTTTCTTGTCAACCTCGTCAGTGGCAAGGCAATGACTAAGAAATCCTTAACAAACCGTCTGTAATAGTATGCCAAGCCAAGATAACTCCATATCTCAATGACGGTTCGTTGCTGTTCCCAATTCTCCACAGCTGCAATCTCCTGAGGGTTTACCTATTCACTTACTTAACGAATCCAACAAATATGTTATCAATAGTACGATCTGCATAACTCATCGTTGTCACGATAAGCAAGTAAATAATTTCGGAGGGTGCAATATTACCATATTGTCCCTCATTGGGAAATATACACACACCGCCTAAACAAAACCTCAATCGTGCTCTTGCACTACTTCTCAGTAACATCATTAATAAAAACAATGACAAATCTATCCAAGTATTGTTGAAATATCTTATTCACCAAACCCATAAAAATTGTTGGTGCATTCGTCAATCCAAATGGTATCACCAAAAACTCATAATGACCATAACGAATTCTAAAAGCTGTTTTATAGACATCGTCAATCCTGATCTTTAACTGCTAGTAACCTGACCTCAAATCAATCTTAGAGAATACATAGGCACCTTGAAGCTGATCAAACAGATCATCTATACGTGGCAATGGATAACGATTCTCAATTGTTACCCAATTCAATTGCCTATAGTCAATGCATAGCCTCAAAGTCCCGTCTTTTTTCCTCACAAATAAAATTAGAGCTCCCCATGGTGAAGTACTAGGCTGAATAAAACCTTTATCAGCCAATTCCTGTAACTGAATCTTTAATTCCCTCAATTCAGCATGAGTCATTTTATATGAAGCTAAGGATATAGAATCTGTACCCGAAAGTAAGTCAATAGTGAACTCTACATCTCTATTTGGCGGCAATCCAGGTAAATCCTCAGGGAATACATCAGGAAAACTTCTGACCATCTTTACATTCTCCACACTACTAGGAGCAACATCATTCAATACTACATGAGCTAAATATCCCTGGCAACCTTTCGATAACAACCTTTTAGCTCTCACAACAAAAATAACGACATGCCTCACCCCACTTTACTCACCCACAAAAGTAACCTCAAGTAATCCAGGACGATGGAAAGTAACTGTTTTCCTATAACAATTAATCTTGGCACGATTGTAATGCAACCAATATGTGCCTAAAATAACATCAAAGTCCATAATGTCTAACGAAGTGAGGTTAGCTGGCATAACTACATCATCTACCATCACTGGACATCCTGGATATACACAATCTACATAACACTTCTCCCCTTTAGGCATTGCAAACTCTAAATTAAATCTTAGAGGTGTAGGATGAGGTTGCGTCACTTGAGCAAATGTATGAGAAATAACTGAGTGTGTAGCACCACAATCAATCAATACCCTAGCAAAATGACCAAGAACATTTAACGTACCCATAATCAAGTCTGGATTATTCTGAGCATCTTGTAATGTCATGTTGTGGATACGCCCCTGATTCTGCTGTCGTCCACCACGACCCATCTGACCATAATTACTAAATCCAGGAACTTGCTGGATCGGTGTTGATGGTGGCATAGAATGCTGCTGGGGCCTCTGCTGATTCTGGGGACAATTTATAGCTCTATGTCCCATTTGACCACAAGTAAAACATCCATTGTTGTCTCGCCTACATTATCCAAAATGTCGATTATTACATTTGCGGCATAAGGGAGCACCCCCTCTACTAGAATCTCCTTGCCTCTGGAATCTATGACCTCCTGAAAATCTACCACCTCTTATCTGACCATTGGAACTAAAACCTCCGCTGTAAGAACTAGAACTGGCCCCACTTTTCTTAAAACTCTGAGTTTGGCGAGGTCCCTGAGACGAATGACCTTTACTTTTATTATCCTTTTTTTGATTTCCATCTTTTACTTCTTCTTCACTCTCACTGGGCATATTCTCAGAATCCTCGATCCTCAACAAAATCTCATAAAATTCATGGTAAGTAGCACAGTGAGTAGTGTTCGTTATGGTACACCATTTCTTTTTAGTACCCAGAACAAAGCGACGTAGCATCTCAACCGGATTAGCAGCAACCTCCGGATGATAACGAGACAAGTCAGTAAATTTCCTGTAATACTCATTTACAGACATCTTCCCTTGTCTTAATTGAGTAAACTCTTGCTTCTTACTATCAATATAAGCTGGAGGAATAAACCTTTTCTGAAATAGTCGCTTAAAAACTTCCCAGTCAGCAGCTTCCTCTCGAGTTAATCCAGAAGCCTCATGTTCCCACCAGGATGTAGGTTCCTTACCTACGAACCAGTTAGTTATCTTGACCCATTTATCAGGAAGAAGATTTCCTTGACTTTGCATTACACGGAACGTCTTTTCTACATGATTGAATCATTTCTCTGCTCCTTTAAGTCCTTCATTTCCCATAAAATGATTCAACTTCAAATTATATACAGCCTCAAGAAGAGTCCTCTGGGAAGGTCGAAACGTAGACTGTATAGCATTAGCAATAGCTTCCCCTAACTGAGTAATATTGGGGAAACAAGGCTCAGCTGAACGACGTGACTTTCTACGAGGCGGCATAGCTCTGACAGAAGACACCAAGATACTTAGAATATTCACAAGTTATACAAGACTGACAAACCTAGGCTCTGATACCAAACTAACACACCCCGACCGAGATCAAGGTATGCTGGCCGTCACGTTCACGTGACGTAACCATATGCGCTTTGCGGAAGCGATAAAGATAAGAAGAATTCGACATAAATGTGAATACACAATCAGAGCTTAACTAGCCTAAGTGCAGTCAAGCATAAAAAGTACTAATTAAACAACACCCAAATGTGGTCTTACATAAGTGATGGTCTGTCAGAACCTCCGCTGCAACCTCGTAAGCCACCAACAAACGCTACCTAATACCTGGAGGGGCGCAAAACAAAAAGCATGAGTGGGCAAAAACAAAGCTTTTGTAAAATCATTTCGATATCAAAAGCTCTAACCCCTTGCTGGAAAACCTATATAATTTCCCAGAAAATAGTATACATACGTATATATCTCAAAACCATGCTCAATATATCCAAAACCACATATATGTATGCCATGCCCAATATCACTATATAACAAATGCAAGCCAAGTGATGCAATGTATTATAAATCATCTGCTAGCTGAAGTCACCTCACTTGATCTATACGGCGAAATCTAAAGCTCATCTTAATCACATCTCAATCATATATCTTATCAAGTATATACATATCTCAATCTCATATCTCATCATGTATATACATCTGCACACGAGTCGGAACCACCTTACGTGGTTTGTCCGACAGGACTGGGTGTAAAATAATATGCTCTAGTGCTACGATCACGTAAAGAATGTGCGCTAATCGCGGGTCACCTACGAGTCGAACCCACTTAAAGTGGTATATACGACAGGACTGTGCACCTAACTTGGATCCAAGATGAGCGTGTGGTGCGGGAGGTGAACATCACGTGAAGGACTGTGCCCCTAACTCTGGGCGGGAGTACTAACACCAGGGTGCATATTATGAGCTCTAACATATCTCATCATCATCATCATCATATCTCATAACCATTACCAACATAATATACTCACTTGTAGCTTACCTGGGCCTCCGCAGCACCATGCAACAATATGCATATACTAAAATATGATGCAAGTATGACCTGGCATTTAAATCACATTTCCTTTAAAACACGTTTTCTGGGAAAAACGTCAAGTGTGTGTGTGTGTGTGTGTGTGTATATATATATACTGAAAACAAAAGCCCACTCATTGATATGTAGCCGAGTCGTAACCCCTGCGTCTAGCCTGGCTACGCTCGTCCTCCGGATAAGTCTCACCTATATGAGAAATAACTATAAAGGCATTAATTTAAAGCACATAGATGAAACTAGGTAATAACTTCTCATACATTGCTCAAATTGGGTATATGAATATACCACTGAGACCTACTCAACCTCAGGAACATCCCCATATTTTAAGAATATTTTTCTGACCACCCAAGCGCCGCCACGCACCAGCCAAGGCACAACCAGACTTGCCGGCCACACGCAGCCACGTGTCTGGCACGTGTAACGGAACAGTGACGCCGTTAGGAATATTTCGTTAAAAAGTAACAGAAACCGTTAAAGATACCTGACGGCATCAAAATATTCCGTCAGACTTGATGGAATATTCGCTCTTCTTCCCCGGCGAACCTCTGGTGCCGTCGCCGTCGCCAGAAATTGGGAAAACATGAAAACCTTCATATCTCGTCCATTTTTCATCTAAATTTCATGAAACCAATACCAAATGAAAGCTCTTGAAAAGTATAACAAAACCTTACCACTTTGAAGTCCCAAAATCCACGGAATCTCGCCGGAGAAACCTCGATAATCCAGCCAAAACTTGAAACTCGTCGATCTCGACTTCCCAATGTCCAATTTCTTCCAACCAAGTACTCCGAGCTTCGTAAGGACCTCCTAAAGCTCCCTATGGGCTTAAAATTCCCTAAAAATCAACATTTAACGTAAGCATGAATAGTACCTCAAATCGAAGCTAGGATTTTCACGGGTTTTCGAGGGTTTTAAGTCCAAACAAAGGTACCATTGACTCAAGAGGTTACGAGGAGTAAGAATCTTACCTTTAAAACCTCGATCTGTGCCTGAAAACTCCAATTGAAGTTCGTCCGTACAACTTGTACGGGTTTTCAGAAAACTCCGAGAGAGAGAGGAAAGAGAGAGTCCACGGGAGAGAAAGAAGGAGTGTGTGTGTGGTCCACATGGGCTACCAACCAAAACAAATAAAACTTACCTAAGTTTAAGCCTTTTTCCAAAAACTTAGGAAGTATTAGAATTGTCCCGCCAAGTACATAATACACACAACACACCATAACGTCCAAGGGCATTTTAGTAACTTCCACGCTCGAAACCAAATAATATTACACAATTCCGGAACGGGCTGTGACAATTAATAAAAATAATTCCTTAATTACTTTTCACCAAATATTGACATGTGTCACTCTTGATGACTCGTTCGGTTTTTTGTAAGTCACGTGTCGTGTGTACGATTTGTGAGACGTCACACACGGTGCATACCAGTAAGCCCTAAGATGTCGAAATTTAATGTGTTTGTGAGTTTTTATTTCATTGACATTTACACGTGTCTACAATGTGTATTTAATGTTTATTGCTAGCTCATTGTGAGGCTAAACCCACCCACACCCCTTTAGTGTAGATAATATAGTTTGTTCAAAAAACAAAAACAAAAAAACTCATTTTTTTTTTTTTTGGTAATTTGGGAGAAAACTCTCTCTTATATTTCCTTCCAAACTCTCTCTTATATTTCCTTCCATGTCCCTACTATAAAAACAACACATAACTCATTTTTCACTAACCTAGCCACTCCTCTCTCTGTCAATTTTTTTTCCTACAACGTATATGTTGAAGTTTCATTGGTTGATGTGATTTGGTCGGTTTTGAAATTTTTTTTCAGAATTTAAAATTTTTAAGTTAAAACATTTATAAAATTTAATTAAGATAACATAACTCAAAGTTACAAAAAAAAAATTTACCGAAAAGGAAATCAGAGTTAAAATCATTCCACATAAATAAAAATATTTTAGGCCTTGAAATTTAAGTCTGGAAATGACATTTATTGTTAATAGTGCTAAATTATATATTTAGTCTTAATGCTTAATTGAATTATTAGTCTCCGTGGTGATAGGGTAGTTGGAAGATAGCTCATGTGGTAAAAAAAAATTAAGATTTAAGTCTCTATAGTGAAGTTTGTTAGAATTTAGGTTCAAAATTGAAAATTCCGTCAATTCTCCGTTAATCCAATTAGGCCAAAATCTAAAGATAACAAACTTCTCCCAATCTTTTTTTAAAAGGGTTTTTATCACAAATGGTCCCTGAAATTGACCCTCACAATCAAGATGGTCCCCGAAATTGAAAATCAATCAATGTAGTCCCTGAAAATAGGTGTCGCAAATCAATGTGGTCCTTCCGTCGCAATTTTGTTAAAAATTCAATTAAGTGCTGATGTGGCACATAAATGCGTCCCATATAAGGCCCTTTTTTTTTTCCTGACAAATGATCCTTGAAATTGACCTGTGACATCAAAATGGTCTTTGAAATTGAAAATCGATCAATGCAGTCCCTCAAGTAAGTGTCCCAAATCAATGTAGTTCTTCCGTCACAATTCTATCAACAATTATGTTATGTGCTGATGTGACACATAAATGGATTACACGAGTCTAATTAAATTTAAAAAAAAAATTACAAATGGGTTTAATAATTTAATAGTTAATAAAAAGTTGTGAACCCAAAAACCCAGTCATGCAATCACCTCCGATCCCAATCCACATTTCTCTACCTCCTTCACTGTCTATTCTCTAAAAGAAATCTCAATACACCCATCTTTACATATTTCGACACCCTTCACCGACTCGAACCTGAATCGAGATCACCTTTGGTAACGGCTTGACTGATTGGCAACGACTTCTAGGACATCACCGTTAACATTTAAGCAATCAACATCTTTACAACCTTAATCTTAGAGAACTTGTTCAACACTTCCCTGGTGGTCTGGTGACTCAAAGAACGACGAGGTCTGCCTTGAGATAATGAGGTTATAACCGAGGTGCGTCTAGTGTTGGTTGAAAACTATTTCCAAACCCTCTTAGGCCTTGGTTAAGCCTTGTGCCTTTGAGAATTTATGGAAGGGATCTCTCTTCGGAGTAAGTCCTACTATAAGAAAAAAATAAAATTCTATTGTACAAAAAGGTATTTAGACAACTTTTTTTAATTAATTATTAAACCCACATCAACACATAACAAATTTTTTTACAGAATTGTGGCAGAAGTATCATATTGATTTGCGACACCTATTTTCAATGACTACATTCATCGATTTTCAATTTCAGGAACCATCTTGACGGTTTGAGTCAATTTCAGGGACCATCTTAATGGTGTGAGTCAATTTCAAGGACCATTTGTGATAAAAACCCGTAAATCTTGTAGAGCTCATTTATGTGCCACATCAGCACCTAATGAAATTTTTAACAGAATTGTGACGGAATGACTACATTGATTTGCGACATCTATTTTTAGGAACTACATTGATTGATTTTCATATTTCAATGACCATCTTTATGGTGAAGGTAAATTTCAAGGATCATTTGTGATAAAAACCCTTTTTAAAAATTCAAGCCTAACCCAAATTTAGATAGAGAAATAGCAATGCTAGAACCTGGAAAGGGGCCCACTACGCGTGGTAACACTCTCCCAGCCCAAGCCCAGGTTCAACTTCTTCACTCTCTCTACTTGCCACACAAGTACGTAGCAAGGACAGACACAACTGACATGGTGTTCCCATGCCAGTTATTCAAGAACATATGTTACCTTTTTTCCACGTCTTTGTGTTATTGGCACTGGAAGCCACCGTGATGGTGATCTCGTGCCATACAAGAAGTTCTCCTTGTTTAAAGTAGTCATTTGGCGATGAGCATGCAAAGTATACTATAATACTATACATTATGGATCTTCAAGTAGACTACCTTGCTCGTTTCGTTTGTGGATACAAGATTTGTGCCAAACTCATTTTTGGCTTCTAGGATATTATTGCATCTAATTTTGGTATAATTGACTACTCTTAAAATGGTGAGCATGAATTTTGATCGTGGTAGTACCTCGTATTCTTTTGATTCCTGGACTAAACAGCTCTGAGTTTTCCCAACTTGAAGCGGGTCATATCTTCAGAATAAAGTATGCCGTCGGGAGAAATCAGCCGTTGTAGAGAGAGGAAAAACCGACTCTGAGAATGAAGACTGGTATTCAGACAAGTTCAAATCGGTAAACAATTTAAAACGGGCAGATACTGAGAAATTGCGCTTACCCACTGGAATGCTGCCAGTGCCCACCAGCAGCCTGCTAAGCCAACTCCTCTACTGCTCACAAGCTGGTGGAAGAAAAATGGGTAGGGTAGTGTTAGTGTATGTATAAAGAAAGAACCGATAATAGTTCAAGCAGACGCCAGAAAAAATTAAAACACAGATCTTACCAGCAACAGAAGTGCACCTAAGGAAAAGCATCCGCTCATGGACAGACTAATATATCTGAGATCTCGTCCGGCCTGAAAGAAACAAAATATTGATGCTGGAGAAAAGCTTGTAACTATGATTGGAGAGAGCTCTCTAAAGTAATATCTTAAATCAACGAACAAGTTGAGGTTTATTTTAACTCCAAACATTTCAATCATGAGAGGGTATTTAATTATAATTTGGATAGTGGATACTAAGAAAATATGACACAATCAGCAGAACAATCTTGTTGAATGCGTGTTTGTCCTGTGATACTCAAATTTCACAAACAAAAGATAAGTCCACTTCCAGAAGTACGATTTCCCAAAACCTAACATCTTGAGAGGCTTATGTGTTTCCTTATTTCTCTCAAGTGTTAATTCTGATCATGGGAAGCATGGCAGAAGGGAGATGTAGACACCTAACATCAACTACCATGCCCATACGAAATCCGTCGGTCAAAATTTTTCGGTTAAACTAATATTAAAAATCACAATAGAGATAGAAAATTGAGCTTACTATGCATACTTCATGAAGATAACACAAATTACAAGAAGCATTCATCAGACGTTGTACCATGCCATGAAGATATTGGAATCCCATTCAAGTATATAACATGACCATCAGATTTCCTAGAACCCTTCCAAGAGAGCATATATTCCACATTCAAAAACAGGATGAACTGCTCATTATTTCCACAGGGAACACAGTATTGTAGTTTTTACCAATTTTGGGTCAAAACGACAGGCACAATTTGTGCAAACAAAAATGCTTATAATAAGAACGTGAGAAAAATCGTCACTGAAGATAAAATTAAACATACCAGCAATGTGCCCTCAAGGCTGTAAGTGGGGGGCGTCACAATTAATGCAAGAAAATATGGTACCAGCACTTTATGCATCTGCATTAACACATAACAGAATATTAGTACACTTGTGGCGCATTTTGTCTGTCATTACCATTTTTCATGACCAGCCGACTTATGGAACAAATAGCAGTTAGTCCAACTTTTTTGGCTCAACAGATACCCTCAGTCAATAATCATATAAATATGGAGCTCAAAAGTTGGACGTTATTGGAAGAATAAGCGGTGATGATTCAGTTTAAAAGCAGTTGTCACGACTCACAACCCACTTATACCATGTTGTCTGGTGGAAGCTACAAATGGATCAGTGATTCGCGCTCTTTTTCTCCCCTTGCACACCCCTAAATATTTATGGCCTTTGTATTAAATAAATCAATGGAAAATCAAGGGATAAAAATAAAAAAGGGTATGTAGAAAGAGAAAAGGGGCGTGCAGGAATCATTCCCTACAATATTGTAGAATAATCAATATAACATACAATGGAGCAATACAACCCAACTTGACTCTCCCCTTGATTAAGATACCACAATACCACTTATAATTAATGGCAACAAGAAATAAGAAGTAGGACGACGTTAACAAGTTCAAGAAAGCAAGAACCAACCTCCTGAATGATCTTCTGATCAGGTGTAAAGATATTGGGAAACAACCATGGAATACATGTTCCGACAATCCCTAATACTGAACCAAGTATAGCTCCAATGATGACAAGTGACTTGAGCAGCATTCGAGCCTGTTTCATATAAAAAAATTTCAGAAGATGATGAACAAATAAAGATTAACAAAGGTACAGATTCAATAGAGGAATAATCTACAGTATATTCATTGAAAGAGGAGTATTCTATCTAGTTTATTTGTCGCACCAAAATACACATGAAGAGTTTTCGCATCTCAACCTGTACAACCAAGATTGAAAATTAGATGTTACCATATTAATAGAATTGAGTAGGACAAACCTTTGCCAAACTTCGATTTACTCCATATATAAACTCAGGCATAAACGATTGTGCAGTTTGAGAGAGAGGTGCACCCCACACCGTACACATGGTGAATGTTTGAATCATGACCTAAAGAAAATGGTGAGGGATCAATGCAAATAACCATCTTATCTACAAAAAGAAAGACCAACTAACAAGACAAATTTGACCAAAACCAACCTGATGAGCAGCCATGGTATTTGTTCCCATAGATGTCGCAAAATACACAAGGAGAGAGTAGAACGCCACCTATATATCACATGTATCTCTATGAACAAAAGATATTTAGTTGAAGGTTCCAGGTAGTTAGAATATATTGGTTGCCAAATCTGGTTAGGGGTGTGAACTAGTGTTTTCCTGAATTAACTGATTTGGTGGTTGTTTAGATTACTATTATGCTTAGGCTATACTCTCTTTAAATCCTTCTGTGATTACAGCATCTTTCTCCTTCCTTTCTCATCATGGTATCACCGCATTGATTTTCACTCTTTGAGACCCAATCTTCTTCTAGAAAAGAGAATTTTGTTTCATTTTCTCAAAAAACCTCCCTTTGTCGTATCTACGTCGTCACATTTCTGAACAAACGTCTCTATGATGTCTTTGAGTTGTGAAGACACATAATACCATCTAGTTGTATCACATGATGCCTAAGTTGTTAAAGCAAACTAATATTTGTAGTTGTTCTTCAGGAGAGCATCAGCATCCAAGAATTTTGGAGTTCCAGTTCAAAATTGCCCCTTATCAATTTGAGGGTGAGTTCAAGAGTATAAATGATGACAAATTCGCATGAAACTAGATAAAGAAATCTAATTGAGTAAACTATAACCTTTGACATCATTGTAATAAGTACAGGAGCAGCAAGTCCAAGTACTGTTAGAAGTTCCTTGGACGAGGGAACAGAGATGGCATAGCCATTGTATCCTTTCTTGTTGAGAGCTTCAGTCATCATATATCCAGCAACAACCTAAAAGAAACCAGTGAATAGTTGTGGAAAGCAAGTTAATGCTTCGACAAAGCTATGATAGGAATATTGAAACCATACCGGTCAATAGCAATGAAAAAGGAAATTAATTTGTTAAGAACATATGATAAAATATTCAAACCTGTGACACCATTGTTGCCCATGCTGCACCAGCAATACCATAGCCTAAAAAGCTGCACAAGAGTACATCACCAACTCCATTTATGGCACTGGCTACAGCCAATGCCTTCAAAGGACCCCAGGAATCTTTCATGCCAAGACTGGGAAACAGATTCAGAATATCAGATATTGAATGAGTTAACAGCTGCTCACAAGCTCATTAACCTTGGCACTCAAATTTCCTGCCAGAGATGACCTTCCCTTAGGCAAAAAATAAGTGATTCAAGTCAAAGTAAAAGGTCAAATCGAGAATGCTCGTCTCATACTTGTTTCTGATATGTAAATTCATAAATTAAATTATATTAACTTAGCAGAATTTGATTTTTCAATTCCTATACCATGCCAATTTTCTTTCTCGGACTGTAAATTCTTCTCAGCACTCATCATATAAAATCAACATCACCCGTGTTAAAAAGATATTAAGGCCGTTAACAGATCCATTACATAGAGAAGTTGCTAATTATTTGAACAAACAGGACAACTGGAGCTTCTATGATTACAGATTTACGTCTATATGTATAAACGGTTAGAAATGTTTGCTGTAGATAATCCATGGGTTGAGATATAGTAACCTTGCACTCTGAGCAACCCAACCAACAAGAAGTGCAGGCCATGCCAATCCTCGTATCTGCCAATAGAAACTATTCTGTTAGATTACAAAACATTTAAAGAAATTCAATGCAGGGATTCTTCTACTTGTAGAAGAACACGAAGTAGAAAGATATGTTAAATGATCATCCATTGAAGAAAATAAACAATTAAAAGAAAAAAGAAGAAGGAAATAAACCTGAACATATGTATTTGCTGCATGAATAATATCCACATTCTTTGATCCAGTAAAAGCTGAAAAGGCCAGAAATTGCATTAGTCGATAATCGTCTATGATTCTATGCTAGTTTTACAAACTCAGAAAACTCTTGCTATGTACTATTTTCTAAGATGCACTACTTAAAAAGAAAAAACAATCAAGCGATATTTAAAATATGTACCAGTCCTTATTACCAGTTAGTGCCCATGAACCAAAGAATCTTGTAAATAAAAGCATTAAGAAGCCACTGGCCAATCCAACAAAGAGCAAAATAGATATCTGATGTTGCACTTCACTTTTATCCTGCACCAATTCTAAGAAGTCAAAAAAATACAGTAAAAGTAACGAAAAATAGTGATTACAGTAGCAAATGAATCCAGCAAGAGCATCCCCAAGTATACAGAATAGAATTTTTTTTCTCTTGGAAAAATATAGATGAAAGAAGAGAGAAAGAATACATGGTTTTATGCCAAAGCAATAAATGTAGTCTATTACAATGGAGTGATAACAATAACAAATGTACATACTGAGTGCATGAACATAAAAAGTAGTAGTTGAACAAGACACAAAACAAAAACTCATGCATGCCCATGCCCATTCTCACAAGCAAGTCATCAACTATCATTGTATGTGTTTAACTACGGCTGTTTAGTAGCATCCGTTCTCAGAGAAGACTATACCTCCCTGGATTCCTTTGTCTTGGAAGGACTACTATATATCAGCAACATGACGCATGCTTATAGAACTTAGGTGTTCTGCACTATCTCATGTCTAGAAAACTTCCCAAGGACATGCCGAAATGTCAACCACTGAAAGCCCCACTATGACATATCATTTTGACAACGAGAAAGCTATCCTCAATCCAGGATGGCCTCTCTTTACAGCATGAAAGTAATATGAAAAACAATACCAAAAATTCCACAGCATCTGTTTTTTAAAGAACAAGTTAATGATTGATCTCATACAACCTAATCCGGGGAAAAATATCTCATTTTGTTCAGCAACTGGAACAAGTTTTTACATTCGCTGAGTGATAATATAATTCAGAATACATTTTAATTCCTTTCAAGTTGCATTGTTTGCCTAAGAAATCTGTGAATCAATGTGATACAAAAATACCGAATAAAAAATATTCATGGCAAAGTCATTTGTTATCAACGAAAGCCCGCATATATATCCAAGATGGAACGAGAAACTAACCCGCCTAGCAAGCGCAGTGGCAACCATGTTTGAAGTTGCAATGGAAAGGAACATGAACACATAACTCATATAATCACACATCACAGTTCCAGGGCCTGCACACAAAATAGTAAAACAGAGTAGCGCACAATCACAATTTACAAAAGTAAAAATTAACAATCAAATCAAAGTAAATTAGAGCCAAGTACCCAAGGCAGCAAGCTCAATGGAGCTTCCCTGACCGATGACGACGGTGTCGATGAGACTCATAAGTGGGCCACACAGCCAAAGCCCAGTGGCGGGTCCTGTAAACACTGCAATCTCCTTCATCCGATTCCACAGATTCTGACTCTCCAGCACTTCTTTCTTAACCTCCACAACTTCCTCCGCAGACACCGAAGCATCATCGTCCCCTCCATCGTCTGAGCTGCGGACTCCAGGTGTTTCGGCATTGCTGGCGGTTGAGAACCGATTACGACGGCGTAATGGGGCGGATGAGCGTAGCCATGGGAGGCGAAGTGCAGGGGTGTGGTGAAAGCGTGGGGGGAAAGAGAGAGATGGAGTGGTGAAGGAGAGAGAAGGTTGAGAAAGAGCGTTGGGAGTAGGGTTTTGGAGGAGGGGAGAGTGAGGAGGGTGAGCTATCGGGGTTTTGGTTTGCATTTTCGTTTTCATCTTCCGGGAAAATTGGGCAGGAAAGTCTCCGGCGCGAGAAAAGAAAACGGAGGAAACGACCAAGGCCAAGAAGGATGTGGTGGGTCTCGACTCTCGACTCTCGACTCTCGGCTCTCGACGTAAAAGGGGTTGGTAAGCCTTTTTAGGCTTAATTTGATTAAATGATTCATGATGTCAGGGATAGATTGTTCATAACATTTTTTTTTTGTCAAAGATTGTTCATAACTTTTTTTTTTTTTTTTTTTGGAAAAGATTGTTCATAACATTTGACATAAATATTTTAGGGTAATTCTCACTTTACTTTCCTGAAGTTTCATGGTTTTTAGACTTTCATACATCAAGTTTTTTTTTATCTCAGTCTCGTACCTAATGTAAGAATTCTAGGACACTTTTTATACATTTGTTAAGCTCACGTGCCAGTTTGGACCCACGTGAATATTAAAAATTTAAATTGAAAAACCTATAAACTGTAAGACTAAACCCATATGGCAGGATTTGTGGATGAGGATCCTCTTCAGATACTTTTTATGGAGATCCTAGGGATCCTCACATCATAGTCATTTATCGTACATCGTGCGGTTAGTTTTCGTTAGATACTATTTATGTTTAATTTTAAATTAAAAAAATGAATTATGGTCTCACGATATACGATGAATGACTAAGACATGAGGATGCCTAGGATCCTCACAATTTGGATCCGGAGGGGATCCAAATCCAAGATTTGTAGCCCTTAGGTTTTTAATTTTTGAAATTTAAAATGGGACGCCACGTCACCGGTTAACGACACTTTTGACGGAACATCAAATGTGATATTTTGATTAAAAAAAGTAAAGATATTAGAAACTTTGGTGGTGCTTTTAAAAAATGGAGTTTTAACGAAACATTCCCGATACTGTTTACTTTTAACGAAAAATCACATTTTTATTTTTCCCAAGTACTATTCACTACACCTTTATTTGTCTTTTTTCATTAAAACTAAAGTTTTTTTTGGACTTTTCATTAGTTTTCCTTTTAAAAAATGAGTAAGATTCTCTCCCCTTTAATCTCTCTCGTTCTCTCCCCTTCTAATCTCTCCCTTTTCCTCTCCTCCTATTTAAGCGGTTATGATTAAGTTATGTCAACATCTTGTTTTAAATATTTTTTATGGAGAAAAAGACAAAAAGGATAGTGTGTGAGGAGAGCGTGAAGGGGATGGTAATAGGAGGGGAAAAAAAATCTGGAAAATCAAATGTGTTTGGTAAAACAAAAAAAAAAAAATGCTTTTTTAAAAATTGCTGCCAATGACAGTAGAAAAGTATAGAAAAGCAGAAGCACAATCTACCATACTTCTAAAAAACTGTTTTTTTTTTTTTTTTTTTTTTTCAAATAATAGTGAACAATGGCCATTTAATAAATTTTCAAATGATAAGTATACCCTCATATATTTTACAAACTTACAATCATTACCCCTACATTATTCTCTTCGATAATTATTATATCACATCCAATACCATATGTTTTTTAGGCATTTAACATATTCACAATAATTTTATATAAAAGTTTACCAAACACTCAGACACTATTTTTTTTGTTCAAAATTTTTTTACAAAAACAAGTTTACCAAATACTTAACAACTTGATTTTACAACTGTTTATTCTCACACCACAACAAACATTTTTTTGAAAGCACAACACCACCAAACTAGGCCTTAAGAGCATCTCCGATGGGGGCTTTATTCTCCTTGAGACTACTACATTTGTAGCTTTAATGAAAAATTTCATTGGAAAACTAATGAAAAATGCTTGAAAACTTTGAGTTTTAATGATAAGGACAAAATAAAGGATAAAGTGAATAGTACTAGGTTTGACTTTTTAGTGTTAAAATGTGGTTTTTCGTTAAAGTGAACAGTACCGTGGGCTTTTCGTTAAAACTCCCAAATTTCATCCCCAATGGGCAGGAAAATGGGGCTACATATACCACAGGGTCTAGCAATTTCAATCCTTGGGTAGCAAAAAATTAGATTACATCTAGCCCCAAAAAGTAAGGGGACCGACACCAAATTGAGAGCCCAATCTTGGTTTTTTTTATTTTTTTAATTTAGTTTTGAGTGAGCCCCATTTTTAATTCCAAAACATGATTTTAAGAAGTTTATTTTTCAACCGTTTAGGATTTTGAGGGTTTATTTTTAACCATTTGTTTGATTAAGAAAACATATACAAACAACGACTGTTTTTTGTGTGATTGATTAGAAAAAAAATGTAGTGCTTTGTGTTTAATTTTCTAGATTGAAAAAATTCATAAAAAGTTATGAACTTTAACATTGGTAGTTTAGAGACCTAAACCGAAAATATAAACAAATAGAGTAATGCTAGGGAGACTAAATTTTGTAAACTAAATGACATGGAAGTTAATGATTGAATTATTACTTAAACGTTGATAAACGTGCTCATTTCCTATTGGTGACACATAATTTAGTTTGCAAATTTAGTCTCTCTAGCATTACTCAAACAAATAACATAAATAAATTGTAATAAGATAATCCAATCTAATGGCCGTTATGAAATGAAAATCTTGTTTGATTTCGGAGAATGTGTCAATCAGAGAAATGAACTAACGGATGAGAATGAGATAAGATAATCAAATCCAATGGTTGTTACGAAATGAAATTTTATCTTGTTTGATTTCATAGAAACAAACCAACGGATGAGATTGAGATAAGAGAACCTACAACATTGCATAAGTGATGAAATCTAACTTTGTTATAATTTGAATTTTTTTTGGTTAAAAAGTTCATAAATTAAAATTTAAGATAATACGTTCAAAAATCAAGTTAAGAAAAGTTAAGAAAAAAAAAATTTACCACATAATCAAATTAGTACATAAATAAAACATATAGCCCCGTATAGAGCCCAAAATATATATAGCCCTTATTGGGAGAGATTCTATTTTAGAGTCCCAAAGATTATTCGGAGCTCCAAATTGGCTATATCCACCACTTTTTTTTATCCCCAAAAAGAGCCCTCATTGGGGATGCTCTAAGCCATTCAAATTTGCATACCCCCACTAACTTTTTGCTTTTACCAAACGGGCCTGTAGGGGTGGGCACATGAAATCGAAAACCGAAACTGAAACACGAATCATATTGAACCACACCGAATGGTTTGGTTTTGCGGTTTTGAAATCGAACCGCAATGTAGGGAAACGATTTGATTTTGGTTTTGGCTTTTGAAAACCACATCGAAACGGAACCGAAACGCATCACAAATATTAAAAAAACATGATTGAAGTATATCAATTTGTTTAATTGTTTTTACATCGTTATCTTCTCTTGTTCAGGTTTGTGTTGTACTTTTCTGCTTTATGTGATGATGCCGAACAAGGAAAAAGATCACTACATGCCGCCATGAATGCTATTCTTACACTTCCTCTCTCTGGAAATCGGCGTGGTTCCACTGTTCACAGTGAAGATGCAGAAGTAAAACCAACCTTAGTATGGAGCACGTTGTATATTCAGGAGCTGATCATGGTATGCCATTCATCTTGACTTTCATACGTTTGTGCTATTTTCTCATTAGTTCTGCTCGCATGGTGATGATGCACTCCAATAGTGATACACCCCCACCCGCACACAGAGACACCATGATTCAGGGTCAAAATGAAAAACTAGGAATGTATAATGTAAGATTAAAGACATTAGAATAACCATATCTGTCCAAGCAGTCTACAGTAATATTCAGAAATAGGGATCTTCTTGATAAAATGTGGCTGTGGAATTTGTACAATCTTGATAGAGGTGTGACCAGTCATGAATTTTTTGATTCACTTTGATTTCAGGATCAACATGAATATTTCATCTCAACTCCCATGCCAGATGGAAACCTGAACTACAATGATCTGATCGATGCAACTGCAGAGGTATATCTTTTTACTAACATTCTTTGTTTCATTATGCGTAATTTCTTGTTGCCATAATCGCCTGATGTTGACTCGTATTCCTGCACCCACTCTTTGGAGAACATAATACGATGAAAATTGTAAGTTGTATGGCGCTCCCTATCGTTGACCTCTATGGTAGAATCACGCTTTATTCCTTTGTTTTATGGCGCTCCCTGGGATCCCCCTCTCCCACCTTTGGGAAATACTGGTGTTGAACCAGAATAAGGTGTTTAAACGTCTTGCCAGTTGTGAATGTCTGAACAATGATGGCTTCCCACTAAAAATTTGGAATGAAAGGGGGCAAAAAAAAGAAAAAAAAGTAGGTTTTATGGAGAATGTTTCAAATTCTTTTTATGGTTTTCGTAATCTGATATGTAAAATTTGGTTTTAATGCTTGTACTTGACAGATTTTCCATAGGATTTATCCAGATGAAGAATTCTTTCCACTGACACCCTCAGCTCGTAATCTGGAGGATGATTGTGGCCTTATTCTAGAGAACTAGGGCTCGTTTGGTAAGTGAATTGGATAGACCCATGTTGTATTGTTGTCCAGTACTTTACTGTGTTATCTTTTTACTTTTGATCGTCTTTTATCAATGGCTCCAGCTATCCATGAGCGGCTTTTTGCAAAAAGATGAGGGGAAACTCCGTAAGATGTCGGAGAAGCGAAATATACAAGATCACAAATGTCTATTTGTCGCAGCTAAATATGAATTGTTGTCTTCCCATCCATCTGTTTATTTGATTTGCATTTGACTTGGTATGATTGGAATTCTTTGTTTGCTGACAGAGACTCAATTGGATCGAAAGCAGCCGTGAGTAGAATCCTGAAGCGTAACCTTTGTTTTTCTCTTCTAAACAAACAAAATTGTAGCGACAGGGGGGTACTGTATTTAATTCAATGCTCATAAAATAAAAAGGGATGCGTGAGAAGCTAAAAATGGTGTGAAAATTCACTTCCTTAAGTGAAAAGTGTGGTTTGTTTATTTATTAAATGACTTAAATTTAGTTAATTGTTTGCGTAGATAATCTTTAAAGGGTGATTTAGAAAGTAGATGGTTCTTTTCATCAAACAACATTGCATGATGAGAAGGAAAGCCAAGGAAGAACAACGAGAAGGTTCAAGTGAAAAAGTTGCTAGCATTATTCTTTACATAATGCATATACATTAGACATGACAAAATCATATTCATACGCGACAGGAAACGATATGAAAAATTCAATATTTTGGTTAACCCCTAATTGATCATATTTATAACAAATGGACCCGTTAACAAACGGATTGTGATTGTGTTAAAATGGACCCCAAAGTAACATGCATCTTCTTGATTATATACTATGGTAGTTCTTTTGCCAACTACTATTCACATCCCTCCTCACCTCCTCTTTCCCCAATGCCTCTTTCCATAAAATCAAATCAATGAGGTATTTCTTCTGCCTTCTGAAAGAATTGCTTTTTAAGAAAGCTCTTTTTATTTTGGTAAAAGTGTTGCGAAAATTAGATGATCAAAATTAACCTCATTAAGTCTCGAATTTTAGTGCTCGCAAGTGAACGAATCATATGACAGTATAGCATATAAGCATGGATATCGTCTCACAGAGATCGAGTTGATTCTAAAGTCTTACTAATTAAATTGAAAACAAATTATAATTGAGAAGTTTTAACGAAAATATAGTTATGATTTGAATTAAACTAAAATAGAATACAACTTAAAAATAAAAAGCATAACATAATAAGATTAAAATATAAGAAAAGAAAACCTAGGGCATCCAAATTCACTGTAACCAATTCTACTTAATTCCTTTAATATGTTATGCTCAAGTAGTTCTTCAATATTGATGATTGATTTTCCTTAAATTATTCAACGGCCATGGCATCTGGTTACATCAAAAGTATCCTTGCATGTTAACTCTCTATGACATCTAGATGAATTTAAACAAATAAGAACCCATTAAGCTCTATGACAATCATTGGAAAATCACATAAACCCAAATTGCATGGCATTTACAAATAGGTGTTTACGGTATCAATTGCAAGAAGCTAAACCCAAATTAAGTATGACATCTACTCTAACTTGCATCAAATCAACTTAACTAAAACTTAGATGGTGATCAAGCATCTAAATAAAATTTAAGTGCATTATAAATAGTAAAAGATACTCAATATAGAATAAAAAATTGATAATAACAATACCACAAGACAATTAAATATTCATGATCATATTACATCGTAGCCCTAGCAAAGAAAAAAAAAAGCCCTGAACTCTTCCTCCTTGCCGCAACCTTCTCCTCCAATATATGATTTTTGGTTTTTGGTGGCTCAATCCTACCAAGGAGAAACAATCTCCTCATAAAACCCCACAACAATAAAGGTATTAAAAGCTAATTAAAAAAAAAACTTAATTTCCTAACTCTAATTTCTTTTTAAACTCCTCAATAATAAAACAAAATAAAACCTTCCAAAGTCCTGAATAGCTTTCCACAATGATTAATTATCCTCATCCAACCCAAACTTTTCTGTGCTTCAGCGCACCCATCAGTCTGCCAATTCCATCATCAACCCCCTCCAATGAATAGTCTTTTTTTTTTTCTTTCTTTTTTTCGTTACCGAAACGGTTTAAAGCCTATTTATTGTTCACTGGTGGTGTTATAAATTTTTCACCAGATAGATAAGCTTAAAGATTTAAATTTTTATAAACAAAGAAATTTGATACTATATTTTTTATAGTACCAGCTAGCTTAAGAAATTTTTTACAAGGTAAGCCAAGAACTTTCATTATTCAAACAAATTCAAACTTGTACATGTACAAGAAGTGATGAGAAAAAAGATGTGAGAAAAAGAGATGATTTGTAAACTGTATTATATAATTAAACCGAGATATCAATAAAAATTACATGTAAAATTTTATTTTCTACCAAAAGCTACCTGGGCTACCGCCCAGGGTAGCTCTTCATGTGGCTGTGGTGGTATTTATTGTTCACAATAAAAGAAAGAAATTAAAAGGACGAAACTTCTTGCCAGCCACTTTGTATGATTAAACGCCTTTATTGAATTCTCCATTTTCCACTACTTTTTCGCATAACCTCCCATGTTGAATGCCTAGAAAATAAAACAATAGAGTTGAGTTCATTTAACCCATGTGAACATACAAAATCCAAAGGAAATATATGAAAATATGACTACATCAAAAAGCACTTGAGTTTTGTACACATTTTTGTATACAACGGGTTCAAACGCATACCCCTTGAACTCTTTTTCGAAATCTTTGCTCGACTGTCTGAAATCTCTGTTGCAGTCGAGATGCGTTTGCAAATCTTGGAGCGCTTTAATCAACAGCCCAAATTACTTAAACGCGCATCTTGACTGGAATGCCAGGAAAAGTGCTTGTGATTATTTACTTATCAGCACTAGCAATGAAAAGTGCTTGTCACTCTTTTGTGAAGTGTTTCGATTTTGAGCTTCCTAGGGACGTGATCAGTTCCGGTTTCTCTGTTTTCGGTTTGTGCAATGGTTTGGTTTGCCTATCTGATGCTACAGTAGATTATAGTTGTATGTATGTATGGAACCCGTCAATCAGAGAAATAAAAAGAATTCCCAAATGCCGCATTTGTTGCACGCAATTTGCTCTCACAACACTCGGGTTTGGCTTCGATATTGGAGGAAACGATTATAAAGTTGTGAGAATCGTGAGATCTAGATGCGTGGAGAGTGTCTTCGAAGCTGAGGCTTACAGCCTTAGGTTAGATTCTTGGAGAAGAATCAGGTCATCAGTTCCCCTGGTTTCACACCATGCCTTGGGCAAATGTGCATGCTTGAATGGAGTTGTGTAATGGATTGTTGAGGATTTCTCTCCGCGTCGCTATTGGATCCTGTCTTTTGATCTGCGCAGCGAGAGTTTTCAGCCGGTGATGCTTCCTGATAGACTAGTGAGCACCATCACTATGACTAGTAACGCAATTAGTACTCAAGAGTTTGAGAAATCACTTTCTTTGTTCCATCTAAGACAAGACGCAAAGGACCGGTATTGTGACATATATATTTAGATTCATATTCCAAGTTGAAAAGCCACCAACGCCCACTCCAACCCACCAGCCTGCCAAACCATACCCACAAATTGGTCACGAGAAACACAAGCGGTCGTTAAATGCATGAGGAAAAGGCTAGCGTCAATTGCATGTGACGCTTCTTCAGCCATATATGTGTGTTGGACTCACATCCTACACTCATTACCAGCTGAGCAGCGTCACGGGAATCACAGTGGATCCGATACTCATCACCGGCTGAAACAAATTACTGTTCATTGCTTGTTCATTTCTTGCCAATTGCTTATTTCCTCTTGAAATTTTGCCCTTTTCTGGTGGGTTAACCAAGGCACAATTTCAGCATCAGTTTTCAATTAGCAACGGAGGGTAACGACTCTGGCACTCATCGTTGAACCATTTATGCAGAGACAAAAATAAGAGCGGAAATCACTTTTTTACAGAGTAAAACTATTGATCTAAATGGTTTGCAAAGGTGTTAAGGAGTGATTGCAGTAGGATCTTTGGGAGCAAGGACAGAAGCATAAGCTGAATAAATTCCATGCCTTGAGAACGAAGCTGTCATCGAGGAAGGAAAATTCAAGGAATTGGCTTCCACAGCAGCTTCTTAAAGTTCTCTCACTGTGCATGGAGTGATATATGAACCAATCCGGATTCTGAAAATCAAGTAGCTTTCAGCACTTCTGTATGAAGCATGCTGTTAGGAGAAAGAACCCGCCAGAGAGCAATGAAAAATCGAGCTTGAAAATACACAAAACTTGCGCAATAAGTTAAATTGTATATGTGATTAAATGTTTTGTAGAAGAGTGATGCCGGTGTTTTGTCTTACCCATTGAAACCATACAAGTGCAACCCAGCAACCTGGTAAACCATATCCTCTGCTATTCGCAAGCTGGTAACGGGAGCAGTGATTACTAATATAATTTGAGACTAAGAAAACTTGAAAGAACAAAAAATATGAAGATCTCTACCAGCTGTATAAGAGCACTCAAAGAAAAAGAACTGCTCATCGAAAAACAGATGAATTTGAATTCCCGTCGAGCCTGCACAAGAAAACATGTTTTGATGCTGCGATACAAGGGCGCTGCATAGAGCTAAGCTCATATTCAACTATTATTCATCTTACACAGGAAAAAAAAAACAGAAGGATCTGATTGGATTATCGACCATACCAGCAATGTTCCCTCCAGGGTGTGAGTACAGGGCATCAGAGATAACCCGAGGAACAACAGAAACAATACTTTGTGCATCTGCTTGACAGAAAGAAAGAATGAATCATAAGCAAATATTCGAAATCATAAGCAATATTCGAAATCAGAACTAAAAAGATAAATATATTCCTCTCACATAAACACAGTGAGAAGATTACTAATGCAATATTCATTATTCTCCAAACAAGAGCTAGGATGCTTGCCAATTTACTTATGGGATCAACTTTACTCGTGCATAAGTAGCTCGGCGTTATGTATTGTATTGAACGACAAATAGTAACCGGTGACAATCAGTTGTCAAATGCAATATCATTATCCCACTTGAGCAGCAATTATAATGTGCAATACTGCAAAATATAACAAATTGTACAAAAAGAAATGAAGATCTTTTGTGTTTCACAGTGAAAAACTTGTAGAAACTCATGATTCTGGGAGAATATTGAAGGTAGAAAGAGAGGGAAATTGTGGACAGAGAGTAATTAAAGTTGTACCTTTCATTACATCGAATGAGTGAGTACAAATGTATAAATAAATTACAATATTTTCTGAGTCACCATAACAACTAACAAACTCTATAGTCTAGCAAACTTATCTTAACAGCTAAGCTAAGATTTAATCTGGTGCTATATATCTATGATTAGATGGTGGACCTTCTTTGTCCTTAACACACCCCCTCAAGCTAAAGGTAAGTGATCTAACTGCAAGCTTGTAAGTCAAATCTGCAAATCTATCAGTAGCCAAGGATTTGGTGAAGATATCTGCAATTTGATGTAGAGAAACAACATGATGCACACTTACATGACCATAAAGAACCTTTTCTCCGATGTATATCTCGACGTGTTTAGTTCTAGCATGAAAACTGGATTGAATGCTAAGGCAATAACAGTCTTGTTATCACAGAAAATAGCAGGAGTTTTCAGGAAAGGAAAAGAAATGTCCTGCATAATTTCACACCCAAGTAATTTCTACAGCTCTGTTTGCTAGGGTTCTATATTCTGCCTCTGTAGATGACCTAGCAATTGTGTTTTGCTTCTTTGCCCTCCAAGATATGAGATTTGGACTAAGAAAAGCACAATATCCAATGGTGGACCTTTTGTCAACAGGGCACCCTGCACAATCTGCATTAGACCAAGCAGTTAGGTACTGAGGACCCTTAGTAAACCATAATCCTGAATTAAGTGAACTCTTTAAGTATCTAAGGATCCTTTTGACTGCCTGCAAATGAATTGTCCTTGTTGCATGCATGTATTAACAAACTTGATTGACAACATATGCTAAATTAGGTCTTGTCTGTGTCAAAAATTGGAGTGCACCTACAATTGATCTGTAGAAGGTAGGATCAGAGAGCAATGTGCTTGAGTGGTCTAACTTTGTAGAACCAACTGGTGTAGAACATGGTTTAACACCAACCATATCAGTTTTGGTAAGAAGATGCAATGCATACTTGGATTGATTCTGAAACAATTGTTTGGTAGACCTATAAACTTCTATGCCCAGAAAATAATGAATGTCACCTAAATCTTTGACAGGAAACATAATTTGAAATTGAGAAATGAGAGATTGACAAACCGAACTAGAGTTGCCAGTTATTATTATGTCATCCACATAAACCAAGATGAAAGTAATGGATGAATCCTTCTTGATGAATAGGCTAGTAACAAATAAGGATGGAGAGAAACCAATGATAAAATAGCAGTGAGGCCCTGGGTGCCTGTTTAAGGCCATATAGTGACTTCTTAAGTTTACAAACATGATTTGGCTAAGCAAAATCCAGAAAGCTAGGTGGCTAGACCATATAGACAGCTTCTTTCAATGTACCATGCAAGAAAGCATTACTCATATTTAGTTGATGAACAAACCAGTCATATATGGATAATATAATACTTATAGTTGTAGGTTTTGGAACAGGACTGAATGTCTCTGAACAATCAATTCCTTCTTGTTGATGAAACCCCTCAGCTGCTAGCCGAGCCTTATGCTTTTCAATTGAACCATTTGGTTTGTGTTTGATCTTAAAGACCCACTTGTAGCCTACTAAGTTGTAATAGGGATTGAAAGGAACAAGATCCTAAGTTTTGGTAGTTTGTAAAGCTTGAAATTCATCCTTCATGGCTGCCATCCATTTGGGATTCTTAAAGGCTTGCAGAAATGTAGTTGGTGTAGGAGGAAGACTTGTGAGAGAATCAATAATAGCTAGAAGTTGGTGTTTTGTTGCAGTGAAAACCTTAGGTTTGTGAATTCCTGTTTTTGCTCTTGTAATCATAGGATAAGTATTTTATACATTAGATTTATAGAACATAGGATAAAGCTAACTGTATTTGTATCCACTACATGAAGGAGTGGGAGAAAGACCCCACACATCAACATGTGGTAAATGAAATGGCCTAGTGGAAGTACAACGCAAAGATGAAAATGGAAGTCTAGAGGCCACCCCAATTGACAATCAGAACAGATAGACAACTTATTAATAGAACCAATAACAGGTAATTGATTTTTATTGACAACAAATTGTAAAATAGGACTAGAAGGATGTCCTAGTCTTCTATGCCCTATGTGAACATCAGCTTTAGCAACCATCAAGGCTTGAGGAGAAATGGCAATGCCAGATATGCCATCGGATGCCTTCCTGTAGATATAAACCCACCTTCATAGGGGCCATGGAAAAGCATCCTCCCAATGCTTAGATCATTGATATAAAATCCAAATGGATAAATAGTTAGAGAGCACCAATTATCATACACAAACTTGTAAACTGACAACAAGTTATGAAATGCTTGAGGAACTAGCAATACATCATTGAGTTTAAATGTAGCATTGGAAGTATGAATTATAGCAGATCCAATGTGAGAAATACATAAACCTTTACTATCTCCAACAAATAGTTGCTCACTGCCAGTGTAGGGAATGACAAGATTAAGAGAAGCTGGATTGGGAGTGACATGATGAGAGGCACCACTTTCAGTAAGCCAATAGCTAGGAGGAGGAGAAGTAGTAATAGTTATGCCCATATGAGATCCATTACGAGACCGTTGAGATGCAATTTAAGAAAGCCTACCTCAGTTGAGAGCTTCATGGACAAATTGAAGACATAATTGGCATTGAGGATTATGTCTAGACATAAATGATGATTGACCAGAACTGTAATTGTTGTTGTTTGCACCAGAGAAATTAGGTTTAGAAGATAAACTAGGTCCAGGTCCAAGAAGGCTCCCTGAGTTGTTGTCGTTGCGATTCTGATTAGCACCAAAATTGCGATTCTAATTGAATCCATTTTGATTCTAAAACCAACCATGAGAATTGCCTTGTAGGAATTAGATCTAGAAGAAACTTGTTGAGCAGCAAAGGCATGAAAATGTGTAATAGATGAGGATGCAGATGCTCTTGTCTTGCACTTTTGAAGAGAGATTTCCTTACTGAGAAGCATTCCATGGAGTTCATCAATATTCACAGATTGTGTTATTGTTTTAATCAAGTCAATGAAAGACTTATAGTTACCAGGGAGGCTAGAAAAAATGTACGTAACTAGATTAGACTAAGAGATTGGTTCTCCAACACCAGCTAGCTTATCATAATTTTCTTTGAGAGAATTGAGGTAATCAGTCATAAAGGATTCTCCTGTTTGAATAGTCTGAATCTTTGAACGCAAACTATGATCATGAGTGCAAGAAACATCAGCAAAACGACGTTAAAGAGATTGCCAGAAAGATCTGGAATCATCTATACCAACCGTCAAAGGAAGGAGATCTTCAGAATGCGTCGAGTTAATCCACATTAGGATTTGATCTCGTTTACACCAAAGCTCAAAAGTCGGATTAGGAGCTCGAGAACCTAAAGAATCACGCACAAGTTAAGGCAAACAAAGATCGGTACCATTAACAAGCCCTAAAAGCTTGAATCGCTTCAGAACAGAGATGAACAAGCTACGCTAAGTTATGTAATTTTGACGGTTAAGTTTTGTCAGTACCATGGCTGTGATATTCTGAATGGTGATCGAAGCGATAAAAGTAATTGACGGATTAGAAACATCGCTAGGAGAAACAGATGAAGCAACTGGAGAAGAAGAATTTGCGGAATTCATAGCAGTTGCCATATGAATTCAAGAAAATTTCACAAAAATTAGGGAAATTAGAGAAGAGATCTGAGAATTTGAGAGGGATGAGACCTGTTTGGGAAGAGAGAAAAGGTGAAAAGAATTGAAGTTGGTGGAAGCGGAAGATCGAAGTCGGTGGACAAAGGCGAAGATACCATGTAAAAACTCATGATTATGGGAGAATATTGAAGGTAGAGAGAGAGAAATTGTAAAGAGAGAAAGTAATTAAAGTTGTATCTTTCATTACATTGAATGGGTGAGTACAAATGTATAAATACATTATTGGCTGAGTCACCATAACAACTAACAAACTTTATAGTCTAATAAACTTATCTTAACAACTAAGCTAAGATTTAATCTAGTGCTATTTATCCATGACTAGACGGTGGACCTTCTTTATCCTTAACAAAACTAACCTCTTGTATGACTTTAGGATCATATGTAAAGATATTAGGGAACAACCAAGGAACATACATCCTAATAGTCGCCGTTGCCAATCCAAGCATGGCTCCGATCATTAGGAGTGACTTTAGCAGCATCCAAGCCTGTTCAGTATTAATCTTCAAAACGTTAGAATATTTCTTGCAAACACAAGTCCATTAGGAAGCAGATTTTGCAGCTACAAAAATTTGTTCAGCATGTATACATCGTGTTCATTAAGAAAAATGAAAATCTACGTAAAATCGTCAAATATTTTACTTGGGTTTGGTAGTAAGAGATCTAGCAAAGACAAAAAATATGATGGTAGGACAACAGAAGTTGAACATTACGAACCTTCTCCAAACTTCGGTTAACTCAGTATAACAACTCAGGCATAAATGACTGTGCAGTTTGAGAAAGAGGCTCACCGCATACCATGCAAATCCTGAACATTTGAGTCATGGCCTGTAGTGAACGGCACATTGTTAAGATACTTGCCAGTTCTATGCAGATGGAAACTACAACTATGAATGGACATAAAGCGAACCTGATGAGAAGCAACTATATGTGTACCCATAGCCGTAGCAAAATATCTGATGAGAGAGTAGAAAGCCACCTAAACATTATTTGGTCTCCAGATTAGAATATGTAGCTGACATGTTAGTTATTTCAGCTACAAAACTAAGATAACAGCAAACCTTTGTAAACAATGTTATGAACACTGGCGCAGCAACCCTAAATATTTGTAGAAAATCATTGCACCATGGAACGGAGATGGAAAAGGCACTAAATCCTTTCTTGTTCAGAGCTTCAATCAACATATAAGTAGCAACAATCTGGAACACATGGTGATCAGTGGTAGCACTATAAAATGTGTATGTTAAAACATTGACTTGTTGAAAATGTCTTGACAAGAACTTATTAAATAAACAAAACTAGATATGTTAAATACAGAAATGTTTATCCGACATACTTGTGATGGCATTGTGGCCCATGCTGCACCAGTAATACCGTAGTGTAATAAGTTGCAGAGGACTACATGACCAATGCCGTTCACAACACTAGCAACCACCAGAGCCTTTAAAGGTCTGAGTGAATCTTTCATACCAAGACTGGGAATAGAAGAGGACACATGAAATTAATTTTAACAATAAGAACCTCAATTTCATAATTACCAAAGAAAAAGAGGTAAATAGGTATAGGGTTTAGCATGCAGAGACCATAAAAGTAGTCAAAACTAGGGAGTTGAAACCAAAGATATGAGATTTTGAATGCCTCTATGAGGCTTAACGAGATTGAAATAGTGGTTCCTTGTAACTACAAGAATCGAGTAATTATAGAACGACTACACCAAGATGCTGGCAACTGATAAGTTGATTGATGGTGTAGGAGAGACGAATTTCATCACACCTTGCACTTTGAGCAACCGATCCAAAAAGAATTGCAGGCCATGCTAACCCCCGAATCTACTGACAGAAAATATATCTTAGTTAGCAAGACTGCATAAAAATTGAGTGAAAATGTGGTCTTAATTAACCCCGAATCTACTGGCAGAATATCAAGATAACATTGTAACAAGCTGCTTTGACAAGTGTTATGAAGATTTTTCATATAATCCCTCAATATTATATTTTAGAATCCACACAACAAAAGCTAAAGAATGGAAAACATTCAATGGTTATACATAAGAATTAGGATCAAACAACATTTCGTTTAACCGAAAAAGGATTTATCCAAACCAAAACGAACCTGAACATATTTGTTTGCTGTAGGTATAACATGTGCATTCTTGGGTCCTGCAAAAGCTGAAAAAACCAACATCAGACAATTCATCAGACGCTATTGGCCTATGTTTTTCTTGCAAACTCTAAAATGGTACAAACAAGTTGTTTAACAAGCCTATCTATGTGTCATATAAATATAACCAAAAGTGGAACCAGCCTTGATTACCGGTTAGTGTCCATGGACCAAGGAATTGAGTGAACAAAAGCATCAGAATTCCGCAAGTCAACCCAACAAAGAGAAAGATAGATATCTGGTGCTGCAGTTCATTTTTATCCTACATAGTATCGTGTCAGAAATGTAAACTGAAAGAGAAAAGAACACATATCAAGGAGGGAACGATCAACTGTGGAATTCATGACTAGAGCAGCATAAGATAAGGTGCAAAAAAGTTTAACATCAACAAACTAATTACTAGTGTTTACTCAGTAGTGTTTTAAACCTGCAGAAAGCGGTATACAATATTGCTGTAATCATGTAGGTATAATGTACCGGTTAGAAAAAAATGCAAAACTCTCTAACAGAAACACCTAACATTTTATTTGGTAAATTTCCACAAGTTGCCATTGAGAAGCAACTTCTGTTTACAATAAGCTTTTGAGACGACTAAACAGCGGATGCTTCTTAAAAGCATTGTAAATTAGTGTTGAATGAACTTCATCGAACTTTTATCTACGCCATAACTCAAGCCACCTCAAGTTCTCCTAAACTACAGTTCATAGTAACTCCTGCATAGCCTGTACAACAACTTTTTTGAAAGCCTAAGTGAAGTATTAAATAAAAAAGACGAGTGGTAAGGATTTTAGTTGAGTCTCCTTAACTTTGTTGGTTCACTTTACAACAAAGGAAGTTTATGCATTCTTTTCTAATTGACTCTAAATGGCTTGGACTCTGTGGTGGGATTAATTGGAACTTTTGAAAAGATGTTCTGACTTTTAATGTTTTCTATGGATTGCAACTTAAAGTGAAAATTTGTCCTAGTCAAGTTTTAGTTTCTAGTTTGTTAGTTTTTATTTTTTTTTTTGAATTTTGTTTTGCTTGAGGACAAGCAAAAACCTAAGTTTGGCGGTATTTGATGAGTCGATATTATATCATATATTTTATTCTATTCTTAGTATTAATTTATTGGTTATTTTGTGAGATTTTGATATTTTGAATTATATTTTCAATGTAGGACATTTGCTTTCCTTTTGAGCAAAAAGTGATTAAGTGAACGAATTTTTGAGTGATTACAATTGGAGAATGTTTGTGACTCTTTCAAGATGATTGTATCAAAATTCCAGATTTTTCTACCAAACCTTTTAACCGTGGCGAAGTAAAGAAGGCCCAGTGCGCAGCGTTCCCAAATTGATGTTTATGAACGTTTTTGGTATTTTGTGTTGAAAAATTGGTTATTATGTTATAAGTATATATGCTTTTCTTGCAAGAATATTAGAGAGAGGAAATGAGAGTCGAAAGGGGGAAAAGGGGCAAATTTCTAGGGTTAGGGTTCCACTTAATTCCATCAATTAATGTGGTGATTGAGTGGTTGAGCGGGTTATACTTCAGTCTAGCTAATGCTAAGTTAACTAGTTCGCTAAATGAGTGGCTGAAAATTACTAACTATTGCAATTACAATTGGAAATCAGGAAGTGAAAGGGTTTTGAGTTTTCGTCTATTTGGGATATCTGAACGGATGGATAACTTTCAATCTGAGAGTAGCGATCTTTGTCGAATCAAAATGGATAATGGGAATATGCAGAGGCTGAGGGCTTCCCCAAGATATCAATCATGGTAGATGACTATTGCTAGTTGATATAATTTTTGAGTATGAGCCAGTGATTTGCCCAGCGAATTTCCTTGTCAGTGAGGAGACTAAGAATGATCTTCAGGACAGGGTTATGCTGTTATTCCCTCAACCCACTTTGTTGGATGAGTTTGGTCCTGCAGATGGGGATGGGCAGTCTCGAGGTGCAAATGTTCAAGAAGAGCGTGAGGAAGATGAGGGGTGGTCTGAGGTGCCTGTGAGGAAAAGTGGAAACACCAATAGGGGTATGAGCTATTCTTGTAGGGATGGTAGGAGCTATGATAATGTCGTCAGGGGTAATATGACTTGGGTCTCGAGGGCTGACTTGGTTTCTAAGTGGTGCTTGATGACTGATAGAGGATCTAGGTTTGGTACTGTAGGTGGTAAGAGTGATGCTGATGAGTTGGGTAATGACAGCAGTAGTAAGGGGAAGAGTGTGAAAGAGGTCACTGATCTCGAGGCTGGAGATGATGTTTTCATGGAAACAATGGATGGTGTGTTTGAGCAAGTCCATATTAGGGGAAATAGGAAAATGATAAGAAGTGAAGCTAAAGATGGAGAGGGTCCGAGCTACAACCTGGATGAGGTTGATTGATGAAGTTGTTGCACTGGAATTGTAGGGGCTGGAGCATGCCCGAATTTGCTAGCCAGTTTAATTTACTTTGTAGTTAAATATTTTAGATGTTTTTTGTTTGGTTGAACTGAAGTTTGACCTGGATAGAGGTTTTAGTGCGAATTTGTCTAAGCAGTTCAGTAATGTGTTTTTTGCTAAAGGATACGGTATGGCTGGTGGTTTATGTTTATGTTGGAATGATTTTAATATTAATCTTAATGTTATTGCCCACAATTCTAGATTTATTCATTGTGAAGTCACTGAGAAATGCTCAGATAAGCAATTCTTAATTACCTGTGTTTATGCGTATCCCCAGAAAAGTCTCCAACCCCAGCTTTGGAACGAAATTATCTCTTTGTTTCCAAGTAATAATCATGTTCTTCCTTGGTTGATGATAGGTGATTTTAATAACATTGTTAACTTGGAAGAAAAGTTTGGGGGTGATAGGAATGCCCATGAGCTTATGGTAAATTTTAATAATTTTCTTAATGAGGGAAATTTAATCTCAATCTCTGCTACTGGTGCCGTTTATTTGGTGTAATGGTCATATGGACAATACTATTATATTTGAAAGACTTGATAGGGCCATGGCCAATATGAATTGGATTAATGCTTTTCTTGATGCTAACCTCCATAACTACCCTATATTTGGGTCTGACCATAGTCCCATTTTGCTTGATACTAATAATCACAGAAGTGGTAACAATCTGGCGGTTAGCACCTTTAAGTTTGAGGCCATGTGGCTTTCTCACCCTGGGTTTAAAAGTGTTGTTGGGAAAGCTTGGGATCAAAATATTTCTGGTAGTGCGTGTGAAAAAATTAGAGGTTACTTAGGGACTTTTAAGTTTCTAGTTAAGAACTGGAATAAAGAGGTGTTTGGAAACTTCTTTGAAAGAAAGAAAAGCCTTCTGTGGGATTTAAATAAGGTGCATGAAGATATTATGAATAATCCTAATTCTAATAACCTGTTTGATAATGAGATTCAAATCAAGAATCAACTTAATGAAGTTCTTAAGAATGAAGAATTATTCTGGGCCCAAAAAGCTACAACCAATTGGCTACAGCTTGGAGATAAAAATACTAGATATTTCCAAACGGTGGCTAATGTGAGAAGGAAAATGAATGAAATTAATAGAATTAAAGATAACCAGGGCAATTGGTGGTGGATTGATGAAGGCATGGAGATAGGTCTTTTCAGATTTCAAATCTAGGTTTTTGGCTTCTGTTAGACCTTCCCATGATTCTCTGGCTAGTTTCATTGATATCTTTGTTCCTAGTATAAGTAATGAGCAGAATGATAATCTTAATAGGCCTATTCTTGATGCTGAAATGTTTGAGGCAGTTAAAAGCATTGGAGCTTTGAAAGCTCTGGGGCCTGATGGTATTCATGCTTCGTTGTATCATAATTGCTGGGAGGTAATTGGCCCCTCAATGGTTAATTTGATTAAAGAGTTTTTCTTAAATGGATCAAGCCTTCATTTGATAAATTATACCAATATAGCGCTTATCCCAAAGGTGGAAAACCCTGAAGTGGTCTCTAATTTTAGACCAATTAGCCTGTGTAATGTTGTTACCTATAAGATAATTACCAAAATTTTGGTGAGTAGAATTAAATCTTTGTTAGACAGGTGCATTTCCAAGAACAAAGGAGATTTTGCCCTTGGAAGATCCATACAGGATAACATCCTCATAGCTCATGAAATCTTTGCCTCTTTTAAGAGCAAAAAAGGTAGAAAGGGTGTTATGGTCATTAAGCTTGATCTAGAAAAGGCTTTTGATTTTCTCAGGTGGGATTATGTTAAAGAAGTGTTGGCTAAGTATGGCTTTAATGATCACTGGATCAAGTTGATCATGGAGTGCATTACTTTGACTTTCTTTTCAATTCTTATTAATGGTAAGTCTCATGGTTATTTTTTCTGTCCAGAGGTATTAGACAAAGTGATCATCTTTCCCCTTATATTTTTATCCTTTGTATGGAGCCCTTAATTAGACACTTAGACAAATTAGGAAATACACCTAAAGTTAATGTTGGTATTTTGACTGCGCCTAGAGGCTACATAATTTCTAATTTGATGTTTGCGGATGATTGCTTGATTTTTGCTCATGCTACTGGCACTGTGGCCAGGAACATAGCTAGAGTTCTTGAAATGTTTGCCCAAGCCTCTAGTCAAAAGATAAACTATCATAAGTCGTCTCTGTATTTTTCAAACAATACTTCTAACAATATTAGAAATGACATTGTTAATATTCTTGCTATCCAATATAAAACCACTATTGGCAAGTATTTGGGCATCCACAATATTATCTTCTGGAGGGATCAAGTTAATTCCAAAGAGCTTATTATCAAAATAAAAAATAAGTTAGCTGGCTGGAAGGCAAGTACCCTCTCTAAAGCTGGGAGACTAACTCTTATCAAGGCTAACCTACTTGGTATGCCCAATCATACTATGTCGTGTTTTAAATGTCCTGAGAAAATCACAGAAACTTTAGACAGAGAAAGTCGGAAGTTCTTGTGGGGAAAAGATTGTAAGCTTGTTCCGGTGGCTTGGAATAAAGTTTGTAGTTCTAAAGTTAGTGGATGATTCGGCATTAGGAAAAGTAGCCATTTTAATAATGCGTGCCTAGCTAAGCTTGGATGGAAAATCTTAACGGATAGTCAAAATTGGTGGGTTCAAATTGTAAAGAATAAATATCTTCAAAGAGAGGATTTCCTTAGAGCTAAAGTTAGGCAGTATCACTCGTGTGCCTGGAAATGAATCCTTAAGTCTAGGGATATTATTAATTTGGGACTGAGGTGGAGTGTGGGAAATGGTGAGAGCATTTGCTTCTGGACGGGTTTTCCTTTCCTTCTTTCTAATTTAATCCCGCCTAGTAACTTGAATGATATTGATTTATCCTTGAAAGTGAGTTATTTCATCAATAATGGACAATGGGATAGAAGTAGACTGAGCCATTTAATTAATGATGATATTGTGGATAAAATATGCAGCATTCCTCTCCCTTTAACTCCTCAATATGATATGTTTTGCTCCAAAATAGGAATATTAATAATGTTAGTGAGCTTCTAAAAAAAATGTGGAAGCTTAAGCTCCCTTATAAAGTTAAGATGTTTAGTTGGCTGCTAATTTTAGGCAGATTTCATACAAGAGATAGATTATCCAGGTTTGTCAACAATATTCCATCCATCTGCCTTATGTGCAATGCTGAGGATGAGAATAGAGCTCATTTATTCTTGAATTGTAACTTTGCAAGACTAATCTGGAATTGTCAAGCCATTCCTAATTCCATAAGATTAAACCAAACTCTTCATTTTAATGAATGGCTTAATGATCTTACGGTTAAGGTTGATGCAGGTTTGTGTGACCTTAGTAAAGTTTTGCTCATCTGCTAGCAAATCTGGAAGGAAAGAAATCAGGTGGCGTTTTAGAATAAAGTTCCAAACCATTCTTGGATTGTTAAGTCTGCTTTTAATCTTGGAAATGAGTTTATTGAAACTAATAGTACAAGTCCCGTGAGTCAAAGTGGTAGCAACCCATCCCAGCGTTCTTCTATCCGGTGGCACCTTCTTGATGCCGGTTTTGTTAAACTCAACTTCGATGGCTTTATGGTGAACCAAGGCGCAACTTCTGGATTTGTGATTAGAAATGAGACGGGTGAACCTATTGCTACGGGGACTAGATTTATTGGCCAAAGCATGATTTCTGTTGCGGAGTGCCTTGCTTTGCGTGATGGTCTTTGGTTGGCGAAGGCCAAAGGATGATTCAAAATTGGTGATTGAGGCTATTAGAGGTAACTATAACCTTCATTGGAGACCGAGGACCATTCTTGAAGACATTCGCTGGCTGGCTAAGTCGTTCTTGGAGATTTGCTGGAAACATGTCTTTAGGGAAGCGAATTTTCTGGTGGATGCTGTTACTAAAGTGGGTTTTTCTGTTGCTGATTTCCATGTTTGGGATAATTCTCTTCCTGTGGAAGCCCATCAGGCGTTCCTTTTTTATTGAACCCAAATTGGTTGCCCTAAGGGCTTCTCTCTTTAGTAGTCTTTTTTTTTTCTATAAAAAAAGAATATTAGAGTTTCTTGCCCGTTAAGGATTAGGGTTTTGCTTTAGCTTACTATATGTAGTAGTGCTTGTATTAGTTTATTTCAACAAGTTAGTCACGATATAGCCTCTTGTGATTTGTAGCTGTTTCGGCATTCCCGTTTATTAATAATATTCTTATTATTTTGTAATCTTGTTTGTGACGCACTCTGATATTCAACTTGGTATCAGAACAGGTTCAATCCTTCGAGATTTAATCAGCTAGTTGGTATCATTCTATTTGTCAGTCTATTTGAAAAATTTGTCATTGGTGTAGTTTGAAAAAAACAAAAAAAAACTGAACCTTTGTAACTTTGTTGCAACGAGCCGCCGGAGTTGCGCTGTACCAGAGCTGAGTCAAAGCTATAACTTAATTCCTGTCATCCGTCTGAAACCAGTTAGTGAACCAACCCTTTGCCCTGTCGCCGCTTAGCCATCGTACCAGACCATCACCATTTCGCTACCGCCTGGAACCATCTGCATGACAAACCCAACCTATCACCTGTGCCTTTCCTGACTGCGCTTGCATCTCGCCTGCTATCTGACCACTGCACCCCCACCCAGTCAATCTACACCAATGCTCTGACAAAGCCTGCTACTGCCTGACTGCCTTTGGTTCACGACTGTCCTTGAACACACATCGTGCTGCTGCTGTTTGTTCCCAAGAAGAAGAAAGAAAGAGAAAGAAAATATATGGAAAAAATGTTTTGTTCCTAAAAAACTGGAAAAAAGAAAGAAAAGAAAGAAAGAAAAAAAAAGGAGGAAGAAAAGATTGGCTGTTTGATTTTTTGAGGCCTACACGGGCAAGGAGAAAAAAGCTGGCTGTATGTAGGTTTTGGGGCCTACGTGTTGATGTTATTGGTCTTGTGTCTGTGGCCTTTTGTTGCTCAATATAACTATCGCTTGAGTGCTTAGACTTGTGACTACTCGAGTGATGTTGTGTACCTGGTTATTTGGATTGTGGATCGTTGGCTGAAATCTGCTGTTTGATGGTTGAGTGCTCGAATTGCTTGATTGCTCATCCGCTTGTTTGCTCGCTTGAACTGCTTGTTCGCTTGGATTGTTGGTTTGCTTGAATCGCTCGCTTGGATTGCTCGTTTGTTTGAATCACTTGTCTTGTCGTGTCACCCTAACGAAGCTTGTCTTGTCGTGTTCGCCTAACGGAGCTTGCCTTGTTGTGCTGCCTAACGGAGCTCGCATCCGCATATGTTTGTTGGCAAACTCATGATGTGTACCGTCATGAGTTTGACGAGGTGTTGGAAAATTGGTTATTATTTTATTACTATTTATGGTTTTCTTGTGGGCCAAGGATATTAATTTCTTGCCGTTAAGGATTAGGGTTTTGCTTTAGTTTACTATATATAGTAGTGCTTGTATTAGTTTATTTCAACTAGTCAAGATATAGCCTCTTGCGATTTTGTAGCCGTTTCGGTATTCTCGTTTATTAATAATATTCTTATTATTTTGTAATTTTGTTTGTAGCGCACTCTGATATTCAACTTTTTGGAGGTCAAGATGACAAATTTTAAAGAAGATTCATTCTGAGGATTTGTTGGGGACGATTTAAACTTTCAAAAGAGACATTTTGGGACCAAACGGGAGTTGATTTGGTCGGTCAAAAGTCTATCTTTTTGAGAAGTCTGAATTTGATTTTAAATAGGAAATTTTTTATTTGCTAGCTTATTATTTTATTATGTTTCCTAGTTTTATTCTAAGACTTTTTTTAGGTAGGATTTTATCTTGTATTATTATAAATAAGGCTATTTAGCCATTAGCGTTCTCTACGCACTATTTTGGAGAATTCAGCTTAGAGAGCTTTTGACGATTGAAGTTTATTTTCAAAGTGTTTTCTATCCATGTTCTTAATAATATTTTGTTTTATGATTGTTCGTAACTAATTTCTTTTGCTAGGACGAGGCCACGAGCCTTAGTAAGAATATGTAGTTTCTTTTCATACTTATAATATTATGCATGCATATTTTGAATTATTAATCACCGTGTTTAAACTATCTAATTTTCTTAGTGATTCGCAACCATTAGGATCTTTAGAATAGTAATTTGATACGAGTTTGGTCGGAGGGTTCCCTGAAATGGCAATAGCTTTTTGTGGTTAATAATTGTAAGTTCACTTAGAGCGAACACCATGTCTTAAGTATTGCATGGTTTTTCAAAGAGTCTTCACAAAACTTAATAGGTCTTTCATGTTCATATTTGTCCCAAACGTCTGGACGGGTTGCATGTTAGATATATGTTCTATGTTGGAGGTTCCAAGTAGGACATATATTAGGAAAACCTAACCTTCGAAATATGCAAAGGTAGTTCATAAGTGATTCGGAGAACTACGTAGGATTGTTAAGGTGATGGTGGAACCTAGTGCTTAAATTGATTTTCGAAACCATTTTCTTTTAGTAAGTTTTACTTTTCCAATTATTTAATTGTTTTTATTTAAAATTCATTTTTATTATTTAAAATTCCAAAATTAACATTTTCCAAACTTTGTTTTAAATACAAATTATTCATTTCATGTGAAAAAACGACCTTATTTGAGCTACTATACTATGATAACCTTATTCTCTTTTTAAGTGTTTTTAACCATACTTTTGCAGACTTAATCAAACAAATACAAACATATGTGCGTATGCGGGTACATGTGTGTATAAATCGATGCCATCCTTAATTGCTATGCTGATAACAATTCATCACATCACTCCACACAAAAAACAAGAACACCGTTTATAAGGTGAAGAAACGAACCCTTTTGGTGAGCACGGTGGCAACCATGTTTGAAGTTGCAATGGAAAGGAATATCAACAAAAGATTCGTGTTATCACAAAACACTGTTCCAAGACCTGCCCATCCAAATCCACAATCAAATTGATTAACCCTTTTTCTCAGTTGCAAAATTTAAATTCAAATCCAATCTTTGAAAAAAAAAGGGTTTATGGACTAAAACATCAATACCTCAATAAGCTAATTTAAAACAGTGTAGTACTAGTACTAGTCATATTAGTAGTAGTAGAACACCTTACCGAGAGCAGCTAGCTCAGTTGAGCTGCCTCGGCCAATGATAGTCGTGGATATGAGACTCATTAACGGCCCAGAAATCCGCAACCCCATGGCGGGACCCAAAAACATGACAATCTCCTTCATTTACTTTCATATGCTCTGCTTCGCCTGTTGGAACTTGTGACTTGTGAGGGACTTAGGGCACGTTTGTTTGACAGGATTAAGAAGTCTTGGACTGGATTGGACTATAGTCCTTTGTTTGGTGTGCATCCGGATTAGCTTTAATGAGCTTAACCCGGACTCGCTTGGATTAACGACCTCCTTAGCCGTTCTTAACGAGCAACCCCAAAATTGGGCGGACTCGTAAGCCAGAGCAAACGGAGAGATTTTTTGCAGTTCTTCCCTTCGTCCTCATCTCTGTCTTCCCTTCGTCCTCATCTCTGCGTCTTCCCTCAACGTCGTCCTTGCCGTGCTCCCTCAGCGTCGTCCTCCTCACCCTCATCTCTGCGTCTTCTGATCTCTGCATCTGCTCGCCCTCATCTGCCTCCAGTTGTCTGGTAAACTTTGATTCTTCTATTAATTTCATCTATTTGTGTTGCAGATGGTAATTTTACTGAGCTTTATTTGATTTTGTTGTTTTGGGTTTGAGAAATTTTCAGTCATAGACCTCTGCATTTGAACAAATTAGGGTTTTGATATTTAGGTGAAATTGAGATTAGAATTTGGGGTTTTCATAAGATGAGATGGAACTTGGGAATTTAGGATGTCAAAGTTGTCAAACTTGGAAGTCCTACCCACATGCAATTTTCGATTTTTAAAATTTGGGGTTTCAACAAGGGGAGTACTCTCTGTGTGTGTGTGTGTGTGTGTGTGTGTGTGTGTGTGTGTGTGTGTGTGTGTGTGTGTGTGTGTGTTTGTGTACTCTATGTCTGTGTGTGTGTGTAATTTCTATGTGTGTGTGTGTTTGTGTGTAGGGGGTGGGGTGGGAACCCAATGAATTCCCCCATGTGTGTGTGTGTGCGTGTGTGTGTTTGTGTACTCTGTGTGTGTGTGTGTAATTTCTGTGTGTGTGTGTGTGTGTTTGTGTACTCTGTGTGTGTGTGTGTGTGTGTATGTGTGTGTGTGTGTGTGTGTGTGTGTGTGTGTTTGTGTGTGTTTGTGTGTAGGGGGTGGGGTGGGAACCCAATCAATTCCCCCGTGTGTGTGTGTGTGTGTGTAATTTCTGTGTGTGTGTTTGTGTACTATGTGTGTGTGTGTGTGTGTGTGTGTAATTTCTCTGTGTGTGTGTGTGTGTGTGTGTGTTTGTGTACTGTGTGTGTGTAATTTCTGTGTGTGTGTGTGTGTTTGTGTGTAGGGGGTGGGGTGGGAACCCAATCAATTCCCCCATGAGTGTGTGTGTAATTTCTGTGTGTGTGTGTGTGTGTTTGTGTAATTTCTGTGTGTGTGTGTGTGTGTGTGTGTGTGTGTGAGTGTTTATGTGTGTTTGTGTGTAGGGGTGGGGTGGGAACCCAATCAATTCCCCCATGTGTGTGTGTGTGTGTTTGTGTACTTTGTGTGTGTGTGTGTGTAATTTTTGTGTGTGCGTGTGTCTGTTTGTGTACTGTGTATGTGTGTGTGTGTGTTTGTGTACTGTGTGTGTGTGTGTGTGTGTAATTTCTGTGTGTGTGTGTGTTTGTGTAATTTCTGTGTGTGTGTGTGTGTGTGTGTTTGTGTGTAGGGGGTGGGGTGGGAACCCAATCAATTCCCCCGTGTGTGTATGTGTGTGTGTGTGTTTGTGTACTCTGTATGTGTGTGTGTGTGTGTGTGTGTGTAATTTTGTGTGTGTAGGGGGAACCCAATCAATTCCCCCGTGTGTGTGTGTGTGTGTGTGTTTGTGTGTACTCATTAACATGGGGGGGGGAACCCAATCAATTCCCCCGTGTGTGTGTGTGTGTTTGTGCACTCTCTGTGTGTATTCTGCACATTTGGTTAAACAGAGGTTTACGGTTATCTACTTGGTTTATAACCGTGATATTGCAATGTGAATGTTTTGTACCGTGTGGGGTTGATGCTGAACTGCAATATTCTGTGGTTGTTGGTTGCAGAGAAGATGAGCATAAACGGAAGGATAAGGCTAAGGCTACTGCATTACAGGTGTCTTTTAATTTCCCTCTTGACATGCAATGCCTAGCAATGACAGCAATCCTCATGATAGTCTGTTCTCTACATAGTTAGCACTGACTAGTCTTGTTAGACACACGTTTACAGTCGTTTAATAAGCATTTTGTATTTAGAGTTTAGTTTTAATTTTTATGTTAATAAAGGAAGAATATATGGGATAAATAATAGATGTATAAGAGTAGAACATTTTGAATATGAATTTTATTGTTGGACAAAAACTTTTTTTTTTTTCAACATCAGCCGTATATTTGTTAGCTCAGATTGTGACTTGGCTGGTTATTTTTTTTGTTGATCCAACATTAATTGTGACTTGGCTGGTTATTTTTTGGGCAGTTAATGCAGTTACTTGTTTCATAATTCTTTATATACCGTTTATTTTGATCTAGTTCATTTCGTATCATAATCACTTCATTTCCATAACCCTTAATAACATTAAATATTACATATATAATGTCCTTATTATTTTTTTCCTTTTTTATGTTTGGATAGATATGGATCGAAGGAAGCTTTTATTGATGTTATTGTTAGAGATGTCTCATTTAGAGACAATTTGCATTTGTACGATTCTTGTGTTGCTGATGCTAAGGGCCAAACCGAGACATGTTGAACGACGCACTTTGACTAACCGTTCACTTGTTAGACGAGAGATTAGTTCGTGTTATCTGAATGGTATAATAGAGAATACTGATATTGAATGTGTCAACAAATTGAGAATGGATAGAAGGACTTTTGGCATATTATGTGACTTACTTCGTCAAGACGGGAGGGTAAAAACGGATGGTTTGGTGTCTGTAGAGGACCAGGTGTGTATGACTTTACAAATACTAGCACATCATACTAAGAATCATAGTGTTGGCGGTAGATTTTATAGGTCGGGAGAGACTATAAGTAGGTATTTCAATAGCGTATTGCAAGGAATTTTGCGATTACAAGGTATCCTACTAAAAGTCCCTCAGCCTGTGCCTATTGATTCTACAGATCCTAGGTGGCGATGTTTTAAGGTATGATGATAATTTTTTTTCATTTTCCCTAAGCTTTAACTCTTCATTCCCTTTGTATAAATTAACAAAAGCTTCTTTTTTTTTTTTTAGAATTGCTTGGGAGCATTAGATGGAACACACATTGATGTGCATGTACCTGAAATTGACAAACCAAGATACCGAACAAGAAAGGGTTGAGTCGCAACTAATGTGTTAGGTGTGTGTTCAGGAGATATGCAGTTCATATATGTGTTTCCGGGGTGGGAGGGTTCCACATCAGACGCTAGAGTGCTACATGATGCAATTACTAGGCCTAATGGTTTTAAGGTACCAGCGGGTAAGACTATTAGTTAGTCTCAACTTTGTAAGTTAGGTCTAGTTTTGTTTGTCAACTACAAAAAACTAATAAGGTCTGCTTATTTTTATTAGGTTATTATTACCTTGTAGATGGTGGTTATACAAATGGTGAAGGATTCCTTGCACCCTATAGAGGAATACCTTATCATTTATCTGAATGGGAGGGACGAACACCTTCTAATAGGGAAGAATATTTTAACATGAAGCATTCTAAGGCAAGGAATGTAATTGAACGCTGTTTTGGCTTACTAAAAGGAAGGTGGTCGATACTAAGGAGTCCCTCTTTCTATCCGATAAGGACACAAGGTCGAATAATTACCGCTTGTTGCCTACTACATAATCTTATTAGGCAACAGATGTCTGTAGATCCAATGGAGAATTTGCCAATAATAGAAGAAGGTGAATATGTTGGTAGTGTTGAAACATCTGACCAGTGGACTGCAAAGAGGAATGCCATGGCTGAGGAAATGTATAATGAGTGGAGAGCAATTAGGAACCAGCAACCGAACTAGCTATATGTGTTCATGATAACATTTTATTTTAGTATTCCTTTTTATCATGCATTTGTTGGATATTAGCAAAATGATTAGATTGCTCATCAGTGAATGTTAAAACTTTTTTATTGATTGGATGGTATGCAAATTAATTGATGCAAATTGATTGGATATTATGCAAATTGATTATTTGTATTGTATTTTAGGACATTCAAATATTTTTTGTTTAGGTATGGATAAGGACAATATTTTGAATGCTACTCAAGAGCCAAAAGGAAGAAGACGTAAATGGGAAGCATTTGAGGAAGAAGTATTACTATCCGTTCTTGAGGATTTTATTGCTCGGAAGCAACGGTGTGACACCGGTGCTTTCAAACAAGGTACTTTGATTGAAATAGCGAAAGCTGTCAATGTTTTATGTCCTCATTCCAATATAAAGGCAAATCCACATATTGAGTCAAAGTTGAAGAAATGGAAAAAAACATATACTTTGGTCGTTGACATGATAAACACAAGTGGATTTGCATGGAATGATGTCAAAAAGTGCGTTGAAGTTGACAGTGATGACGCATGGCAAACATATGTGCAGGTTCATATCCTATTTTATTTATACATTAGTTATATTCTTGCTGCTATTTTTGTTACGCATGCTAAATTTTAGTTTTGCTATGTTGATATAATCTTAGAAAAATAAAGAAGCCGATGGATGGAGAAGCAAACCTTTTCCACTCTATGATAGATTTGCATATATATTTGGAAAAGATCGGGCTACGGGTAATGTAGCCGAAACCCCTGCTGAAATGGTGGAGGAACAAAGTCATGATCAAGTTGGTGCAAGTGATATTGGAGGTGAAAATTTTGTTTCTTCAATGAACCAACAAAGCCAACAAAGCACCCCATCTGAAAATAGCCAACGAAAGAGGAAAAGAGGTGTGGGAAGTTCAAGTGATGGAACCGAGGCAATTATCAGTGGACTGAAAGAATTTTATGTTGAAAGTGGGAAGAGGATGCAAATGGTAACCGATGCTTTAGTTCAAGGTACTGCAGATCATAGTGGCATAGCTAACAAACTTGAAGAAATGGGTCTTTCTCCTATGGATCAAATTGATGCATTGTCTCTTATTTTGGATAAACCAAAAAATGTGGGAGTGTTCAGGGCAATCAAACCGGAACTCAAGAAAGTGTTCGTCCAAAGGCTTTTAAGCGACAACGCAAGTGGATGAGTATATTATGTGGTGCCTTTTGACATGGATGTATTTTATTAATCGTACAATCTTATGTTATGGCTTATAACTTAGCTTTGCACTATAAAGTATTTTGGCTAATGTTAACTAGGATTTTATAAATTATGGAGATCTACTTTGGAATGCTATACTGTAGTTCACTGGCATTTTGTAAAATATCCTGGATGAAAGTTTAGTGAATGATGTTTTAAGAGTCAATCAATAGCAAAGATTGACTTGTCACAAGTATCTTCTTATGTACTTGTATTTGTTGAAGTTGCATGTATTGGGCACTATTCTTTTTCTTCTTTTGGGTGATAGAGTTTAAACCAAGCTACATTTGCAAATTAAACTCAACTATTTATACATAGTATGCCCCAACTATAGTATGTCCCAATTCTATTAGCAAGTAATAGAAACAAAACAATTGTCCTCTTTTTTTAAGATTCATAATATACAATGCAAAAATATGCTCCAATTAACCCATATCATGAGATTTGTAGTATTACTCTATTACACAATGGCAAAAATTTGTAGTCCTACTCTAAGCAAACACAAATCTGGTGAACAGTACTGTTTTTATTATCCTGCTTCTTAGTCCGACACTGCACTAAACGTTTCACTAAGTTAGTCCAGCTTAGTCTAGTCTAAGCCAGTCCAGCTTAGTCCCTGCAGCTAGTCCAGTCCGAGACAGTCCGGTTCAACAAACGCACCCTTATGTCCTACATCGCCCATTCCATCTTTGGAGCTCATCTTTATAAATGTTTTCCTTCACTTATGTTTTTGATTTTTGGAATCAGTTTTTTCCGAAAGGATAAGACTGATTAAACAGTTACGTCCGTTCTAGAATGATAAGCATGAATGGTTACGTCTGTTCAAATACGCCATTATTTATATGGCAGTAAGATCAGAAACCAAAGACATCAATTCCATCGCTTCATTTTCGTTATTCTCAGGGAAACACCATAGTCAATTTGTCAAGAATCCAAGTTTCGAGTGTAAGAACTTGGATTAGATAGTTGTATCCTGCAAGATAGACGTCCGTTGAAATACTGCACTGGTGTAGGGGTGAATTTCTGTCTTAGGAGATTGCTACTACAATCCTCTATCTTCATAAACAAGTTAGTGATTTGTGATTTTATATGCAATTTCATTAATTGTTCATATTTTGATATATTGTATCTATTGTGGATATTTCATTCGAAATAAAACTGTGCAAAATATTATATATATTATATACATGTTATTTGATTGGTCTCAACAATCTAAGACAGAAAATTTTGATTCTATAGATCAATCAAATGTTGGTGTCGTCAAGCAACACGTTGAGAAACCTGAGAAATTCAAGGGAGTTGATTTCAAACGTTGGCAACATAAGATGTTGTTCTATTTGACAACTTTGAATTTGAGTCACGTCATTACTTCGGAGGCCCCTAAAGCACAAGAAAAGGGAGATATTCCTACCGAAATTATGCAGGCTATAGAAGCCTAGACACACAGTGAATTTCTATGCATGAACTACATTCTAAATGCTTTAGATGATTCTTTGTATGATGTTTATTCATCATATAAGATAGCATAAGAACTGTGGGAGTCTTTGGACAAAAAGTACAAGTCTGAAGTGGCTAGTTCCAAGAAGTTTGTGATTCGAAAATTTTTGAATTACAAGATGAGTGACACCAAGTCTGTTGTCAAGCAAGTTGAAGAACTCCAAGTGATTGTTCATGAGTTAGATGAAGAAAATCTTGGTCTAAAAGAAGGTTTTGTGGTTGGCTCTATTATAGAGAAACTGCCTTCGAATTGGAAGGACTTTAAGATTTATCTGAAGCATCTAACTGAAGACATGAGCATGGATCAATTGATTCTCAAATTGCGGGTGGAAGAGGATCATCGAAAAAATAAGAAGTATGATGTCTCATCGCTGGAGGCAAAAGCCAATGTTGTGGAAGGAGGAGACTCACACAAGGTAAGGCACCATCAGAAAAACAAAGGCAAGGATGCTGCAAACAAAGCACTAACTGCTGCGAAAGGGAAAACATTCAAGAAAATCAAAGGAGGTTACTGGGTTTATGGAAAGGTAGGTCATAGGGCAAAGGATTGTCGCCACAAGAAGGATCAGAATACTGAGAATTCCAATCAAACAAACATTGCAGAAGACAAGTTTGTTGCAGTTGTATCTGAAGTCAATTTATTGACTAATTCCAATGATTGGTGGGTTGATACAGGAGCAACAAAGTAAGCTTGTGCTGATCGAAATTTATTTGTTTCTTACCAATCAATTGATAGTGGATAAAATCTGTACATGGGAAATGCAACTGCATCTGTCGTTGTAGGGAAAGGAAAAGTGACGCTCAAACTCATTTCTAGAAAAGAGCTTTCACTCACCAATGTTCTGCATGTCCCTGATATTCGCAAGAATCTGGTTTCTGGTTTGCTTCTGAGTAACAAAGGTTTCAAAATAGTCTTTGAATCTGATAAGTTTGTAATCACCAAAGGTGGGGTGTATGTGGGAAAAGGCTACCTGGCTGAAGGGCTCTTCAAATTGAATGTACTTTCTGTTGATGCTATTAATAATAATAACAAGCCTAGTGCTTCTTTTGCTTACTTGATTGAGTCCTCTACATTATGGCATGCAAGATTAGGACATGTTAATTTTTGTTCTCTTCAACGAATGGTTAACTTAGGCCTATTGCCCAAATGTTCCATGAACAAAGTATCTAAATGTGAGATATGCACAGAATCCAAATATGCAAGACACTCATATAAATCAGTGGAAAAATCCAACAAAATACTTGGTTTTATCCATAGTGATCTTTGTGATTTCAAGTCTACACCAACTTGTGGAGGAAAGAACTACTATATTTCTTTCATTGATGATTGCAGCAAGTATTGTTATGTCTATTTGATTCATAACAAGGACGAAGTTTTAAACATGTTTAAAACATTTAAATCCGAAGTTGAAAATCAACTAGACAAAAGAATAAAAGTCTTAAGGTCAGATAAAGGTGGTGAATATGAATCTAATGACTTTGCAGAATTTTGTTCGAAACAATTTATGGGGTGAGGCACTTCTTACTGCCAACACAATATTGAACTAAATTCCACATAAGGAGATTAATCAATCTCCTTATGAAATCTAGAAAGGTAGGTTACCTACATATAAAACGTTGAAAGTGTGGGGTTGTCTTGCGAAAGCTCAAGTGCCTTTTCCGACGAGACAAAAACTTGGACCAAAAACAGTGGATTGCATATTTATTGGTCACGCCAATAATAGTTCAGCACACAAATTTTTGGTTCATAAATATGAAATTGTAGACATTCATGTAAATACAATACTTGAATATGCAGAAGCTGAGTTCTTTGAGGAAAATTTTCCTTATAAAGATAGGTCATATGTTTTGAACAAAAGAATACATGATTATACTACGAGAAATGATGACGATAATCATGCTTCAACTTCTAGAGTTCAAAGCCAAGATTTGGAGCAACAGAAGAGTAAAAGAGCAAAGATTGCAAAGGATTTTGTTCCTAATTTCCTCACTTTTCTAACCGAAGAAGAGCCTTAAACTTATAAGGCTGCATTTGAATCCTCTGAAGCACCTTATTGGAATGAAGCTATTCAAAGTGAAATGGAATCCATCATGCAAAATAATACATGGGAATTGGTTAATTTGCCTCCTGGAAATAAACCAATAGGACAAAAATGGATTTTCAAGAGGAAATTGAGACCGGATGGTACCATAGACAAGTATAAAGCTTGTCTAGTTGCCAAAGGGTATCATAAAAAAGAAGGACTTGACTACTTTGACACTTATTCACCAGTAGCTAGAATAAAATCTATAAGGTTATTAATAGCTACAGCGTCTGTGTACAATCTCGAGATACATCAAATGGATGTCAAGACTGCACTTCTAAATGGTGAACTAGACGAAGAAATATATATGGAACAACCTGAAGGTTTCATTGTCAAAGGTCAAGAAAAGAAAGTTTGCAAATTAATTAAGTCATTATATGAACTTAAACAAGCTCTTAAGCAATGGCATGAAAAATTCGATCATAATATGATCACAAATGGATTAGTAATCAATGAAAGTGATAAATGCATTTATGTTAAGCAAACGAAAAATGCTTGTGTTATTGTATGTCTATATGGTGATGACATGCTTATAATGGGAACAAACAAAGATGTGATTAACTCCACAAAGAAAATGTTAAATTCTAGCTTTGATATGAAATATGTGGGATTAGCTGATGTGATTCTTGGAGTTCAAATTCTAAGGAATTCAGATGGATTTGTTCTAACTCAATCACATTATGTTGAAAATGTTCTAAAAAGGTTTGGACATTATGATTGTAAACCTGCAGTAACTCCATTTGATCTCATTCATAAACTTACTAAAAACAAAGAAGATAACGTATCTCAATTGAAGTATACCCAAGTTATACGTTGCTTGATGTACATTATGAATTGTACAAGACCTGATCGATTAAGCAGGTATTCAAGTAATCCTGGAAGAGATAATTGGAATGCTTTAATAAGGGTATTAAGATACTTAAAGCATACAATGAACTATGATTTGCATTACACTCAATATCCCTCAGTATTAGAAGGATATAGTGATGCAAATTGGATTTCAGAGAGCACAGACAGTAAATCCACAAGTGGATATGTATTTACACTTAGTGGAGTAGCTGTGTCATGGAAATCGTCTAAGCAAACGTATATAAAACGTTCGACAATGGAATCAGAGTTTATAGCCTTAGATGTAGCTGCTGATGAAACTGAATGGCTTAAACATTTTCTGGAAGATATTCCATTATGGCCCAAGCCTGTGACTGCAGTATGTATACATTATGACAGCATGGCTGCACAAGGTCGAGCCAAAAACGCTGAATATATTGGGAAGTTGAGACATATAAGGCGACGACATAGAACCACTAGACAACTACTCAAGAATGGAACTATTTCCATTGACTATATTAAATCTAAGGAGAACATTGTCGATCCTTTGACTAAAGGCCTATCCAATGATTAAGTGGCATTTACATCGAGGGGAATGGGTTTAAAGCCAACTCAATGAGTTATAACTTGATGGAAACCTAACCTAGCTAATTGGAGATCCCATGGTCTAGGTTCAATAGGCAAACTAGTTGAGGAAAACTTAAAGTAAGAAACACACAATCCTTACTCATTCCTACGATGGAAAACAGTGTGTTACCTGTAAGACGAAGAGGGTGAATCACTATTCTTAATAATGCTAATATCTTATGGTTAAGATGAATAGAACAGGATATTCTTGATTAGCATTACCTTTATAAGATTGATGTGGGGTCACATCTTTAAGAATTGATATGGCTACAATTCTCTAAAGGTCTCATGAAATCAGGATATGTTCAAGACCAAAATGAACACAACTGTATGAATTGAAGTGTGTCAAGATATGATATGTGTGATACTTATTGTTTCGATTTACTACTAAGAATGATCAGTTCAAGATATTGATGGGTGCATATTTTCATATATTTTTATCATATATTTCGTTTGGATTTTGTATATATGAAAGGGGTTAAATGCACTAATTTATATTGTTTTAATTTATAGGCATTCAATAGAGGAGTTACGTGAAAAAGAATTGAAAAATGGAGATTTCAGGTGTCTACAGTAATTTCAGTGGAACAAGAGACTAATTAACTGCACCAAGGCAAATGCATGAAACTGCAACGGTTTTGGAGATCAAATGGACATGGGAACGCTATTTAATGGACTTTAGGAGAGAACTTAATTATTAGTTTTATTATTTCCGTTTATTTTTCTTTTCTTTAATAAGGACTTGAAAGTCCATTATGCTAGGATTAATGGTCATTTTAACTGGCCTTTAGTAACCTTTGCCGTAGGTTTTATATGTGGAGATTGATTCTCCATTGTGAAGTAAGGATTCAACCACCAAAACAAAACCAAAAATCATATATTCTACATAGGGGGCTGCGGCAAGGAAGGGCAAAGAGGAAGTACATTGGAGTTTTTCTTTGCTATGGCTACGATGTAGCCTAATCATGAATATTTAATTACCTTGTGGCATTGTTGTTATCAAGTTTTTCTTCCTTATTGATTATTTTTTGCTAATCGGAATGTGCTTGATTTTTATTTAGATGCTTGATCACCATCTCGGTTAAAATTAGGTTGATTTGATGCAAGTTAGAGTAGACTTGGGTTTAGCTTCTTGCAATTGATACCATAAACACCTATTTGTAGATGCCATGCATTTAGGGTTTGTGTGATTTTCCAACGATTTCCATAGAGCTTAATGGGTTCTTACTTGTTTAAATCCACCTAGATACCATAGAGGGTTAACATGTAAGGATACTTTTGATGCAACCAGATGCTGTGGCCGTTGAATAATTTAGGGAAAATCGATCGTCATTATTGGGGAACTACTTGAGCATAACATATTAAGGGAATTAAGTAGAATTGGTTACGGTGAATTTGGATGCCCTAGGTTTCATTTTCTTATATTTATAATTTTATTATTTCATGTATTTTATTTTAAAGTCATATTTCATTTTTAGTTTAATTCAAATCTTCTATCTTTTTCGTTAAAGCTTCTTAATTATAATTTGTTCCAATTTAGTTAGTAAGACTTTTAGAATCAATTTGATCTCTGTGGGACGATATCCGTGCTTATATGCTATACAGTCATCCGACTCGTATACTTGCAAGCACTAAAATTTGAGACTTAATGAGTTTAATTTTGGTTATCTAATTTTCGCAACAAGTTTCTGGCGCCGTTGCCGGGGATCGAACCCGGGTCACCTGTGTGACATGCGGGAATACTTAAATCCAATAAGTACTCAATAGAGAAGGTTCAAGTCCAAAAGACACCTATCCCGATGCATATCATATTTAAGTTCTCTAGAAAGACGTTACTAATTTAGTTAGTATCTTATTTTCTATTCAAATGTGGGGTATTGCTAGAGTTTGAATAGAAAATGTGGGGTATTGTTGGAACTTGTGACTTGTGAGGGACTTAATGTCCCACATCGCCCATTCCATCTTTGTAGCTCATCTTTATAAATGTTTTCCCTCACTTATGGTTTGAAAGAAATTGGACCAAAGCCATGGACCTTGGACTTTGGACTTGGAGGGTTTGGGTATATATATTAAATGTCAAAGATGGGCCTTGGGCCTTTGGGCTCGGATGGACAAAAAAACACAAGTTACGTTTTTGATTTTTGGATTCAGTTTTTTCCAAAAGGATAAGACTGATTAAACAGTTACGTTTGTTCTAGAATGATAAGCATGAACGGTTACATCTGTTCACATACGCCATTATTTAAAAGGCAGTAAGATCAGAAACCAAAGACATCAATTCCATCGCTTCCTTTACATTCTTCTCAGAGAAACACCACAGTCAATTCGCCAAGAATCCAAGTTTCGAGTACAAGAACTTGGATTAGATAGTTGTATCCTGCAAGATAGATGTCCGTTGAACTACTGCACTGGTGTAAGGGCGAATTTCTGTCTTAGGAGATTGCTACTGCAAGCCTCTATCTTCATAAACAAGTCAGTGATTTGTGATTTTATATGCAATTTCATTAATTGTTCATATTTTGATATATTGTATCTATTGTGGATATTTCATTTGAAATAAAACTGTGCAAATTATTATATATTATAGGGGAAACAGCCAATTTAATCCCTGAATTATTACCTTAGTGAAAATCAGGTCCCTAAACTATTTTTTTCAGAAAAATTAGTCCCTGAATTATAAAAATCTGTCAATTACATCCCTAATGTTATATTCAAAGCTACTATATTCAATTTTTTGTCAATTTAAGTCACGTTACTTGCATGTGATACACATTGGAGGGTAGATTGGTAGTTTTTCATAAAGAAATAGTGTATGAAGTTAACTTTGGAGGATAAATTGATAGTTTTTCATAAAGAAATAGTGTGAGTTAACTTTTGAGGGTAAATTAGACATTAAATTCGCAATCTATATGAAATGTTAAGGGCTTGTAGACGAGAAAATGATGGTATTACACTCTAAAGTGTATCAAGTGACTTAAGTTGACGAAAAATTGGATAAAATAGCTTTGAATATAATAGTAGGGATGAAATTAGCAATTTGTAATGAATTTAGGGACTTATTTTACCGAAAAAATAATTCAGGGACTAAATCGGCACTTCACCCTATATTATATACCTGTTCCTTGATTGGTCTCAACATCGCCAACTCCTCCCTCGTCGTCTTCACTCCCAAAACTTTCGCCACTTTCTCTTCTTCTTCTCCCTCAACCAAATCTACATTACTGTTATTTGGAGTACTGCTTCCAATGCACACGGTTATAGAGCTCTTGCGACGATCACTTTTCCCTGCAAAAACACGAAAACATGACGACTGATATTCAAAGCGAATATCGGAGTGGCGATAGGTAAAGAGTGAAGGGTGAGAGAAGCGTTTGAGATGATGGGTTTTGAACCTGAGCATTGTGGGAGTGGAGAGCTATAGTCTTCAGCTGCATTATTGTCCAAGTGTAATGCAAAAGTTGGACAGTTTTACTTATGCGTGTGTGTATGTTGACGGAAATTTGACAGGTGACACTACTACAAAACTATTCATTAGTGACATTACTAAAAGCAACAAGAAAAGCATATTCCTGTTGGATATTAAGTAAAATCCAACAAAAAATGGATGCAATGGCTGATAGAAGAAGCGACAGAATTGCAAACGTCAGGAAAAGGCTTATTCTATCGGTTAGGGATCTAAAACCGCTAGGACAAAGGAAAGCATTTTAAATTTAAAAAAAAATCAGTAGTGTCAGATATAGGCGACAATAAATGTTGAGAACTCATGTTGGATTAAAGCACATCTATGTCGTTCATAACTGCCTAGAAGTAAATCATACCGTTGGATAAAGCATCCACCTAACCGACAACAAGAACTATTAACCTAACAAAAAAGGCTAACAAAAATATGCTTATCTACTCTTGATTATTTATTAAATTCAAGTTGTGTATACCCTCTTAGCAATTAGAGTAAAAGATTAAATTAATTTAACATAATATATACCTACATTACTAAATATTACCAATTTATATGTTATATTAAATATTGTCAATTTAACTTAAATATTATTTATAAATAATATTTATTTCAATTTCTTCGTAACAAGTTAAGTGAATGGAATAAATTAATTGAACATAAATATTCCTAATTTATCTTACTAATTAAATTAAAATCTCTAAATAAATAATATTGTGTGTTAAATAAACACTTTAAACATCAATAAGTTCAGTAATAAAACCTAACTTGATTTTAGTGTTCAAGGCCTACTGAAGTTGCTAAGAGCAAGTCCACCCTTAAAAAAATGCGCCAGCACCCAACCTATTTAATCCACCCAATGAACAGTGATAGACCCCAATGAACAGTAATCGACCAAATACATCTCCACCCCTAACAAAAAATAGCCTAGTCAAATTTATTAAAATATTATTATTTTTTAATTATAAAATAATAAAATAAATAATTTTATTATAAAAAAAAGGTAAGTCTGGAACCTCCCTCTGCATCTTTCTCTCCCTTTCTCTAGCTCTCTATCTCTCTCTCCCTCTCTCTTTCTCTTTCTTTCTTTCCCCATTCGAATTTGGAACTGCGTCGAAAATTCTGATGGGTTACTGTTTCTTTCTCCTTTGTATATGGGTTCCGTCCTTGCCAGTGAAATCCATTCAAACCTCATCACACTTTCCACCACTGGGTTGCTCGTCAGAGCCTTCAACCCCTAACTCCACCACAGCGCCACCACTGCTTTCACCAAGATCTCGAGGAGCTCTGCACTAAGAACCTGGAATCAACTAGCCCCGAGGAGCTCTGCACCAAGATCTCGCTCTGCGACGCGTTGTTAATGCGTAGCGGGACCAAGGTCACCCGCGAGGTGTTCAAGTCCTCCGGAGGAAGGTTGAAGGTTGATGGCCAGACTAACGTTAGATGGCTCGGCATGTGGGTCTGTCGATTTTGGGCCTGTCTTTTGCCTGGCCTGGGCTGGGTGCCAGCCTAATAGGCTAGGGTGTAGTGATTTGGCTAGGGCCAGCCTGTTTTGGGTGCTAGGTGTCGGGCAATCCACCCCCGGTGGAACTGCTCTAATAAACAGCTGGGGGTTGGTGGAGCAGAGGTATTTTCAAGTCTCACTCAACTTTTTTCAACAAACGATATTATCTAAAGAGGGGTGGACTAAGCCTCACAATGTGCTAGTAATAATGTGATTCAAATTTGCCTTTGGTGAGAATAGAATCTAAAACCTCTCACTTACAAGTGCAGAGGAATACTGCACTAGACTTTAGTACTAAGTGGCTCACCTGATGCCAAATTTTTTTATAGGAGTTTTAATTGAACAAAGTTAAAAAGGTGATGGAGCGTCGGCTGGAGTTTTGACCCGTGCTTGCTAATCGCTAAGCTGACAGCTTTTGCCCACGACAAATAATTGAACTCATTCAGTAACACTGAACTGAGTCATTGATTTGGATTGATATCCACTTCAGTGAAGCTTGCAGAATGAGAAGTAATGGTGCTTTCACCCTCATAATTAACTGAATTCTCATCTGCAGGAAAATCATAACAAGAGAGATATACAAAAGCAGGCTCAGAAGGATGCCCGCTCTGATACCATGTTGACTTTTGAATGTTTGATGTTTTTGTATTATGAAATCGTAAGGATGGCTTACACAGGTTACAAATATATAAGGAGGATTAAGTGAGATGAAACTACACTCAGCACTCAATTACCTCCCTCTAGTTTCCATCAATCACGCCACACGGACGACATGGGAAACATAACTAAGCTCCTTAGCTTAAGGAGTTGACAACTAGATAAGACAGTTATACAAGTTGATGAGCACAAGGAAAAATAAACGACTATTAACTAGGTAAAACACTACTAGGGTTGACACAAACCCTATTACCTAGATAATACCGAGAAACCCTAATCTTGAGGAACCCTAAATAACCAAAGGTCTTTCAATAGAACCAAATCCACTCGGTGGGCTGGCTGATTGCTGATAATGAACCCTCGGAGTATGTTGTGAAAGTGGTCTTACAGAATGCTTGGAACAAAATGGTGTGGTCAAAGTTCTGAAGGCCAAACCTAATGTTTTTCCTATTTTTGTTGGAGAGAAAGTTATGGTGAGACGTCTTCTTGAGGGTAATCTTTGGTTTATCTAGGATTACACGTTTTCTGTGAAACTCTGGCTATCATTTCACTCTCTTGATGACATCGAGCCAAATAGGGCTATCTATTGGATCTAGGCTCATGGAGTACCAATACATTTTTGCACGCTAAAGAACGCTCGATGCCTTGGAGAGAGGATTGGTGTGGTCCTCGAAGTGGAAGATCCTTTGGAAACTGGGTTTCAAGGTATTCTGCGACTACGGGTGGACTTTGATGCTTGGAAACCTCTTGTTACTTGCTGCCGCATCCCTTGTCAACAGGTTAGGTCCAGACTAATCCGACTCAAATACGAAGGGGTTGAAAATCTTTGTTACCGTTGCGGTCGTCTCGGCCATGCGAGTGGATGTCCATCGCCGGCTGAGTGTTTTCTCAACTGATGAATCCAAATTCTCAAATGAGCTTCGAGCAACCTTGACTTCTTGGGCATCTTCCCCACTAATCCAGATTCTCGAATGAGCTTCGTCATGGTTCCACTGTTCAAATTGAAGACGCAGAAGTAAAACCAACCCTAGTATGAAGCACATCGTATATTCAGGAGTTTATCATAGTATGCCGATCATCTTGAATTTCTATGCCTGCACTATTTGCTCATTAGTTCTGCTTGTATGGAGATGATGCACTCTTATAGTGATACGCCCCCACTCGCACATAGAGACACCATGATTTAGGGTCAAAATGAAAAACAAGGAATGTAGAATGTAGATTAAAGACATTAAACAACCATATCTTCTTGTTGAAATGTGGTTATGGATTTTGTATAATCTTGATAGAGGTGTGACCTATCATGAATTTTTTTATTCACTTTGATTTAAAGATCAACATGAATTTTTTAACCCAACTCACATGCCAGATGGAAACCTGAACTACAATGATCTGATCGATATAACTGCAGATGTATATATTTTTAGGGATAGTTTAGTTGCAGTCCCTGACCCCTAACTGTTATAGACTCAAACCTTATGAATTTTAGGTTTTAAATTGAAGTCCCTCTCCTGCCACATAAATGACATAATAATAAAAGAAATGCAATAATACCAATAAAGACTCAAACCTGTGTGGAAATACGACTGCAACACTCCCCCTTGAGTGTGGAAATACTCAAACAAAACATCGCATCAGATCTTTAGTAGTTAAGGTAGAACAGTTGATGAAGTCGGTGGCACAACGGGTGAATGCGAGTCTCTAATATAAAGAAAGTATGCATTGGTAGTAAAACTCACAAAACATCGCTATGGTAAAACCTAAGGTAGGTGAAAACTCATAGACTAAGGAGAAAAGTGAGAAGTATGCATAATGTCTAAAACAAATGTTAAACGGGACGAAAATAGTGAACTCAACAGAGTATGATCATCTCAGGATGGGTGCTTTATCAAAACCTCGTTAGGTAACAAAAACCTAGTGGGAAAAATGCTCCTAATCATAGGAAAAAGAGTACATAAAGATTAAGTGAGTATGCTTCAGGATACTCCCCCTAAGTTAGACATAACTTCCAAATAAGAGAACTACAAGCAATTCAACTCAGATAATTTACGCATACCGATTCCTTGGACGAGCTTCTAAAAAGTAGACTTGGACAATGACTTGGTAAAGAGATTGGCCAGGTTGTCTTGGGAACATATTTGCTTGACAAGTTCTGATGATGTTGTTGCTAGTGAGAATAAAAGAACTTCGGCGCTATGTGTTGGTGTTGTCTCCCTTGATGTATCCATTCTTTAATTGCTCGATACATGATGCATTGTCTTCAAAGATTGTCATATGAAGGTCAACGACGATAGTAAGACCACTAGTGCTTCGAATATGTTCCATGACTGCTCTCAACCAAAAGTACTCACGCGATGCTTCATGCAGGGCGAGGATTTCAGCATGGTTCGAATAAGTCGTAACTAGTGCTTAATTGGTAGACCTCCAAGATATAGCGGTGTCTCCAATGGTAAAGACATAGCTTGTTTGAGAACATGCCCTATGTGGGTCAAACAGATAACCAGCATCTGCATGACCAATAAGGCGGGAATCAACCCAAGGACCGAGGGGGGGCGACTCCTCTCAAGGATTTGTGGTGTAGAACAAACCTAAATCCGTCGTACCCTTAAGGTAGCATAAAATATCTTTAACACCATTCCAATGTTTGCATGTAGGCGTATTACTGTATTTAGCCAAAAGATTAACAACGAATGAGATGTCAGGTCTAGTGCATTGAGCCAAGTACAGTAAAACACCAATTGCACTTAGGTATGGAACTTCAGGCTCCAAAATCTCTTCCTCATCCTCCTTGGGACGGAAATGATCTCGTTTAACATCTAGAGTTTGAACGACCATAGGAGTACTCGAAGGCTTCACTTTATCCTTATTAAAACGTCGTAACACTTTTTGGGTGTATTTCGATTGATGTACTAGGATTGCATCCGAACAATGCTCGATCTCCAAGCCAAGACAATATTGAGTTTTCCCAAGATCTTTCATCTCCAATTCTGATTTCAAGTGAACGGCAATTTCCTCAAGCTCTGTGGGAGTTCCGATGAGGTTTATGTTGTCGACATAAACTGCAACGATAAAAAATCTGAAATGTGCCTTCTTTAGGAGCACGCCATAATCTAAAACAACCTCATGCGTTTGAACAAATGAGTAAGCGATGGTCGGATTCAGACTAGGGTCACTAGTTTATGTCGTTTTCCTCTTCCAGGGTTGTGAATCCTTTGAACCAGGGGGTCTGCCACGCTTCAAGGTAGGAGCTGATGATTGGCTAGCCGCCAATGTATAGGGCCGCATGGAAGGTGCGGCCGCCCCACCCTCGAGGATGGTTCGTCCTTCCCAGGCGGTATTGCAGTGTACTCTAGGTACATCAATCATTGCAGGTGTGTTTGCAGCAGATATATATGATCTCTTCACCTTTACTAGATCAGTAAAACTATCTGGCATGCTTTGAGCAATGCTCTAAAGATCTAGAATACGTCACACTTCAGTTTCAGACTGGGCAGTGCGGGGATCTAAATGAGACAAAGTGGGAGCATACCACAACAATTCGTGGCGTTCTATAGGAACGTTAACGTTCTTATCTCCCTCTAACAACGGGAAGACTGTCTCATCAAAGTGGATTGCGCACCCAAACACACGTAAATGCGAGACGTCAGGCTCGTATTCAATAACCAACAATAACAGTGAATGAGGTTGGGTAGCGGTGGGCCTCAAGCGAACCAACATAGATGCGTGCAATTTGCATAGCCCTAGGCAGATATCGATAGTTTTGGTTCGCATAACCAAAGTCCGAGCTATCAATTAAAAACGCTTTATGAAAGGTTCTACCATGCCGTTTTGGGTGTGAACATGGGATACATGATGTTAAACTTCAATCCCAACTGACATGCAATAGTCGTCAAAAGTCTGCGATGTAAACTTTCCAGCATTATCCAGTTGAATTAACTTGATCGGATAATCAAGGTGGTGAGCCCTAAGCTTAATAATTTATACTAGGAGTTTCTCAAATGCAGCGTTGCATGTGGACAATAAACAGACATGTGACCAACGTGTCGATGCATCAACCAACACCATAAAGTATCTAAATGGTCTACATGTCGGTTGGATAGGTCCACAAATATTCGCTTGAATCATCTGAAGAAACTTAGGAGGGTTGTGAATAATCATTGTAATTGAGGGTTGAGTATTCAACTTCCTCAAAGAACAAGCTTTGCATGGCGGGAATCCAACATAAGGAGGTAAATGATGCCCATGTGATAATTTGAGGATACGGTGCATCATGTCACGTCCGAGATGTCCGATACGGTCATGCCAAAGCAGTAAAGTGCTCTAGAACCCGGGCTCAGGGCCGGCCACATGGTGGGTCTTTATGCTGCAAATGGTTGTGATGTACAACCTACTTGGAAGACATTCCAGCTTCTCGTGAATATGCTTTTTGCCATCCTAGTAAGAAGTGATACAAATAAATTCAGAACCATTCTCTTCAGTGGTTTCAATATGCTATAGATTATCTCGAATGTCTCTAAAACTTAGCAACGTTCTTCCAGAACGTGGAGAATAGAGGGCCTCTTTAATGATTAAGACAGTACCATTAGACAACATTATACGGGCCTTTCTGTATCCTTCAATCAGGTTGGATGAGTCTGAAAGGGTTGTCAGATGTGCTTTCTTAGGTACGAAGTTAGTGAATTAGTGTTGCTCAAGCAATATGGTATGCGTAGTAGCACTATCAGTCAAACAACTAACTTCCCACTAGTCATACCTAGAAATAAATTAATTGAATTGGTCACATGCATAAACATAATTCCATTCATTCAATTAATCAATCGAGAAATAATATCCACAAAATAATTATCCATAATTCAAAACAAACAAAAACCAAACAAATTATTCTAAAGACTTAGAAAAATTGTCCAAAAATTAAACCATAAACCTAAAAAATAGGGAGGGTTCAGCCACAAGGAGTAAAAAGGCCCTAAAAACATGTCTAGAAGAATAAAACTTATTCGTCCATATGAGCTGATGCCTTCTAAAAATCTAATATCTCTATGGATGTAGTAGCATCTTCGGGATGTTCCATATTGGCAAAGTTAGACTCATGATGGGAATGATACTTGGCAATAGCCTCGAGGGGTAGCTCTGCATACACGTGACCAATGATCCTTTGATCCACAGCGATAGCACATATCTATTTCAATGGAATCCGATTGAACGACAGTTTATCCGTTGTTCTTAAAGTTTGGGGCCTTAGGCCCAAGGGGTTGGGGCTTATGGGTCTGTTGACCTTAGGCCCGTGGGTGGGCTTGCCGCCCATTACCACGGCCACGATAATTTTTTCGTCATTTGTGGCTACTAGAATTGGTCGCTTACGCTTCAGGCGTAGCATTCGAGCCGGTGAGTCGAGCTTGATGATTTTCATCAAAAGCTGGTTCTGATTTTTAGCGAGAAGTAAAACAGAGATCAAATCAAAAAATTTGGTGAACTTCTGTGCCTTATATTATTACTGCAGGACAATATTGGTGGCATGGAAGGTCGAATAGGTATTCTCTAGGAGATCTGCATATGTTAAGTCCACTTTATAGAACTTAAGTAGTGATTGGATTCTACAAACTTCAGAGTTATATTCATTCATGGACTTAAAGTCTTAGAAGCATAGATGCTGCCAGTCGTGTCTTGCTTCAGGCAAGCAAATGTCATTCTAGTGATCGAAACAATCGGTTAAAGTAAGCCAGAGGGTGCATGGGTCCTCCTCAGCGAGGTACTCGATCTGCAGTGCATCATGGATGTGTCTTCGAATGAAGATCATTGCAGTAGGTTTTTGAGCTTCATTGATGGGTTTGGCATCGGTAGGTTTCTCGATGGTGGCTCTAATACCATTTGCAGTAAGATGGAGCTTTACGTCTTGAACCCAATTCAGGTAGTTTCTTTCAGATACTTCTAGAGCGGTGAAATCAAGCTTGTTCAAGTTCTACATGTCCCTAAAATGGAGGGTACAACAAAACGTAGTTAGTCATATGGTAATCCATAGACATACATCGTAGAACATTCGGGTTCTATATACATGTATTGGTTTAATTTAAACATGAAAGCTATAGGTTTCATGTAGTAAGTTTTGAATGAAAACTTTGGGTTTCCAAGGCACTAAATATGAAACTACAGGTTCAATTTAGTTTTATGAACGATTAGTTCATAAAGGAGAGGTTCCTGCAAGAACATAGAATGCAATATGTTGATTTAAGTGTAATGGATTTGAGTTGCTTCGGGAACTCAAGTGTGAGAGCTTCGGGACTACGAAATGATGTTAACGATTCATAGTAGAAAAATAAATTATTGAATCATTAATGTCCAAAAGTGATCTTCAGGTCAATAATTTTGGATTTATTATCAGATTAATGGATTGCAGGTCACTTTTAATTAATTTAATAGATCGGGACCAAACGGGGTCGATCGTGGAAACAAAATAATGACAGACAGGTCATATTAGCTTCGGTTGGTGATAAACCAAGTGATAATTAAATTAGAATTAATTAACGTAAACCAAAGTACCCCAAAAAAAAATATTTTGGGCATGATTTATAACGCGGGAATGCTAAAAATTGGCATTGGGTCGAAAATAATGCGGCTCAGCCAAAAATGGGCTAGCTGCGATGTAGGGATGGGCCCTGCAGCACGACTGCAGGCTATTAGGCCACAAAGAGGACTGCAGGCCTCTGGGCTGTGTGATCTAGGTAAGCCCAGTAGCAGGTGCTGCTGGTTTGGGCCTAAAATCGAGCACGAGGAGCAAGCCCTACCCAAGGTTGGCTTGCGAGTTGGTGCGGGGAAGCCCAGCTGAGGTTGGGTTTCGGGCTTTTGGGCTGGGGCAGGTTAAGCCCAGCAGCAGAAGCTGCTGGCGAGTTGGACCGAGGGTTGGCAAAGCCCAGCAACCCAGTAAGCAACGAGGGCTTGCTGTATGCTGGCCAAGGACACAGGACCAGGCCCAATAACACACGGGTTGCTGGTGATGGGCTATGCGTGCGAGGGCAAAGCCCAGCAAACTGCTACAGGTCGTGCTGGTAAGTGGGTTGGGGTTGTAAGCCCAATCAGAACCGATCCCAGGCCAAGAATGCCAGGTTGTTCTCGCACGCAGTAAGCCCAAATGGCTGCTACCATGGGTCATACGTCAAAATGACGTTGTCCTGGGACGTGCTCAATGTGGCTGAGCTGCAGGCCAGCGCGGAGGTCGACAATGGTGCCAGCGGTGGCGTGGCAACGAGTCGCGACCCATGCCGCATTAATTCCCAGATTTTTTATTTTTTTTTACTTTCTAGGGTTTTAAGAACCCTAAATTGCTTCTAATTTATTTATATGTTTTGACTCACAAATTCCACATAGCAAAATAATAATTGTGTAATGCATGAAATGTATATATATATATATATTGACAAATATATGAATCATATACAATATATATATCGGAAGGAAAATATAAATACAGGGGGTTCATGCATCATGGAGAATGTTTTCATGCTTCGTGGACGTGTTTCAAATATCTTACTTTATTTTAAGCGTACCTGATTGGCAAAAAACAAATAAAAGCCTTTGACTTTTTGTAGAAGAAAGCCTCCTCATACGATCCTTCAGTTCTTTAGCTTCTGGTAAGAGTGTGCTGATAACATGTTGTACGCCTATTTGACTGAACTGTATTTAGGACTAGAGATGGAGAGAGGCTGGCAGCAAGAGAGAGAGAAATGAGAGATTTAATTGTGAGGTGTGTGTTGTATCACTCCATTGTGCCTTTATTTATAGTAGTAGGATAGGTTAAATCCTTACCATAATAGGATTACAACTCTAATATGATAATATCTACCAAGGAGAATATTCCAAGATATCCCTAGATACATAGGATTTACACAATCACATTCTTATTCTAAATATGACTACAACAAAGCCGTTATTTTGCTTTCATTTACACTACCCATTTAATCATTAAAATTTGCTTATGGGTGCATTCTAGATTATAAAAAAGAATCCACTTTCTTTATTTCTTATAAAATATGTGTACATTTATATAATAAATTTGAGTACATTTTACATATAAAAATTGGTACATTTATATAAAAATGTGGTTACATTTCACATACAAAAAATTAGTACATTTTATGCAAAAGAATGGGCACGTTTTATATAAATTAAATGGATACATTTTACATAAAGAATGAGCACAAATGTTGATTTTTCCCATCCACCTGTTTATATTATTTGTATTTGACTTGGTATGATTGGAATTCTTTGTTCGCTGAGACTCAGTTGGATTGTAAGTAGCCGAGAGAAGAATCCTGAAGCGTAATCTTTGTTTTTCTCTTCTAAACAAACAAATTTGTAGAGACACGGGGACTGTATTTAATTCAATGTCCATAAATAAAGAGGGGTGCATGAGAAGATAAAAATTATGTGTAAAAATCACTTTCCTAAATGAAAAGTAGGGTTCGTTTATTTATAAAACGACTCAACGGTTTCAAATTTAGTTAATATTTTGCATAGATAATCTTTAAATCGTGATTTAGAAAGTAGATGATTCCAATCAACAAACAACATTGCATGATGAGAAGGAAAGCAAAGAAGGGATAACGAGAAGGTTCAAGTGAAAAGGTTGCTAGCATTATTCTTTACATAATGCATATACATTAGACATGACAAAATCATATTCATACGTGCCATGAAACGATATGAAAAAAAATTCAATATTTTGGTTAACACCTAATTGATCATGTTTATAATAAATGGACCCGTTAACTAATAGATTGTGATCGTGTTAAAATGGACCCCTAAGTAACATGCATCTTCATGATTATAATACCATGTTAGTTCTTACGATTTAACACAATGTTTGGATGAGGGAAATAAACTTGAAATTTTGACAAAAGTCAGAATTTATAAATTGACATGAACCAATTCCTTTGTTTGGATTCAGAGACAGAAATTAGAATTTCCGCGTGGGAAAAAAACATGGAATTTGGGACCCTTAATTCGAAAGTTTAAATTCCATATAAATATGTGTCATTTCAAAATTTATGTGAGTGAGAGTTTAAAAATAAAAAATTTTGTATTCAAAATTTCATTGTTCTTTTAGGTAACCAAACAAGAAAATTCACAAATTCTAGATAATAAAATTTTGTCATTTCTATTTCCTTCATTTTAAAATTTCTTAGTAATCTTAAATCCTTATCTAAATAGATTATAATTTTGTATGTAGTATTAATGATTGTACACGGAGAAGGATCAACTAGAACGAAGAAGTATTTTCGGTTTACAGTATGCCAATTATGTTATAGCAATTCTGAAGCCACTGATCCCTTACTTTTTTAGCTGTGAGTTTGCTTAACATGTGTGACTTTGGCTTGCTATTGAGTTTGGCACTATTGTTCCTCTAGCTAGTTCTGGCTCAGATAGAAGTGATTTTCTTCATGATTTCATAACGTTAACGCTGGTTGTCGGTTTTTCCTATTAATGGTTATTTGGAAGATGCGTAGCAAAATGAAGTTTCGTACAACTTGTTTGGACCCGAATTTGCACTATCGGCCCGTGCAATCAAGGTCGTTGAGTGAGCATAGCTTCATACCGTCAGATGAAAAGTGGAGATAATTCATTTTGTTATTATTAAAGAATAATGTTATGGTGATTTATCATAATTATCTTTTAATAATAATTTATTATGAAATATGAGATATGTATTAGGATGCATGCATGGGTAAAGATTATGAAGAAGCCTAGATAGGTTTGGATTTTGGTGGTGATGCGATAAGCCTAGGTTGTGATGATGACACAAGAAACCTAAGTAGACTAGGCTTTTTGTGTGATGGAAGTAAAGGTTTCTGCTAGAGGTTTTTTAATAAGATCAGAAGCCTAGGTGGGTTAGGTTTCTGATGTGGTGTGATAAAGCCTCGATAGGCTTTATTTTAGAAGTCGTGAAATTTGAAGGCCATGGATCAAAATTTATTTAGCGAGTTAGAGTTGTAGTAATTTATTCAGCGAGTTAGAGTTGCAATCAGACTCTACACAATTATTTAGCCGTGTCCAAGCAAGTACATCAGTCCTATAAATACAGATGCAATGGCCACGGAAAAAGGCCCCCTCCAATTCAACACACAAACTGCCCTGCGCAAACTCTCGCTCTACACGAAACCTCTCAACAACCTTGAGATTTTTATTTTCTTTTTCCGCCAACACATCTTCAGTTTGGATAAATAGCACTGTGAAGGCAACCAGTGACATCTTCAGTTTGGATAAACAGCACTGTTGTCGTAGAATCAGCAGACCACGGAGCACCTTCAGTTTGGATAAACAGCACTGTGTCGAGGCCGACTGGTTATCTATCCAAGTCTCGGTCGAGAAGGATTTTCGAATCCTTGTTGGCAGAGGTCATCTCATTAGCCTTCTCGGCGAAGTGAGGTGTTACAGGTTACTACATTCGGCACATTGAAAGCCGAATTTGATATTGAACTTCGCAAGACTAGCAACCTTGTCTTCAGGCTCTAGAACCCGATGGCCGAGACGTGTTCCTTCCTTGGTCGCAGTCGCAAGATCAAGAAGTCAGTAGCGCGTCCAACGCGACATCAACACATTTTACTCCCCGACCGAGCTCGGCCGACGAGTTGGCACGCCCCGCACAAAACCGAAGGATGTAGTTAGCTCATTAGTTACTTGGCCTGCGCGCTACGTAGGCTTGGTAGTTTTTAGGGTCAACATTTTGGCATGCCCAGTGGGACCATGTGGGGTTGAGGGTTCATGATTTATCTTGGTCATGATAGATGAGTTATAGTACATTGGAGGAATTCAGCACAGCTTTTTGCCGAATAAGTTTTTATTCGACGGTGGTTTCCCTAATAGTTCTCGGTCATATGTTTTTCTCGGTCACTCGGAGGTGGTCAGTCATTGGTATTATTAATGGGAGATTAGTATTACTGGATGATCAGACTTGGCGCATGCAGCTGAGCTATCTGGAATCAAGCCGAGTAATCAACCGAGCTACCAAGAATTAGTCTTTGTCGAGCCTTGCATATAAAATGATGGCAGTAGAGGAAGATCACGATATTGGCAGAACAGAGGTGACTTTAATGCCTAGGAACAAAATTTGTTTCGACAATACGACGAAATATTGTTGGCTACGAACAATTAATTTCCTTAAACATTCGGCTTATGAGCCGAAGTTCAAGGAAATTGGGGGGCAATGTTTGGACCCAAATTTGCACCATCGGCCCGTGCAATCAAGGCCGTTGAGTGAGCATAGCTTCATACCGTCAGATGAAAAGTGGAGATAATTCATTTTGTTATTATTAAAGGATAATGTTATGGTGATTTATCATAATTATCTTTTAATAATAATTTATTATGAAAGATGAGATATGTATCAGGATGCATGCATGGGTAAAGATTATGAAGAAGCCTAGATAGGTTTGGATTTTGGTGGTGATGTGATAAGCCTAGGTTGTGTTGATGACATAAGAAACCTAGGTAGACTAGGCTTTTTGTGTGATGGAAGTAAAGGTTTCTGCTAGAGGTTTTTTAATAAGATCAGAAGCCTAAGTGGGCTAGGTTTCTGATGCGGTGTGATAAAGCCTAGATAGGCTTTATTTTAGAAGTCGCGAAATTTGAAGGCCACGAATCAGATTTTATTCAACGAGTTAGAGTTGTAGCTAAACTCTACACAATTATTTAGCTGTGCCAAGCAAGTACATCAGTCCTAAAAATACAGATGCAATGGCAACGGAAAAAGGCCCCTTCCAATTCAACACACAAACTGCCCTGCGCAAACTCTCATTCTACGCAAAACCTCTCAATGAAGGAAAATTTGTGAAAAACATGTTCATTTGAGCAATATCTATGGCATGCAATTAACAATTAAAGGCGGAATCATGCTTGTATGCACTCAAAACAAAACATTACCCATGAAATTCAAAGCCTGGTAGTTATGGTGAACCATGACTCAACTCAAATCTTAAAGAAAGGAGTTGAGAAACTTTTATACCTTTGAAGCACCTCTTTGCTTAGCAAAGGTTAATCACCCATGTGAGGGCCTTCTTTCCTTTGTCTCCTTGCTCCTTGGCTCCGTGGATATGGATGGAAGAATTGATTCTCCAAAAGTCCCCAAGGTAGAAGACCTCTAATTTTCGACACCAAGGATGATGAAGGAAGAAGACGAGTGACCTTGGAGGAGGAAGGATTGCTAGCTAATCCCTTCCAAAGGGGCCGGCCTCCTAGACAGAAAAATGAGAGAGTTATCTCTCACTTTTCATCCTTAGAAAACCCTAATGAGGATGGAGCAAAGATACCCCTTCTATGCTTTCATCTTTTTGTTCTTTTTGGACCAAAAGGTCCTTCCTCTCTATATGGCCGGTCTTCCCATGCCTTTGGGCTGTTTTGGGCTTCTTGAATTTTGGTTGTTAAGTTGTCATACAACTTAAGCTAATGGGCTTGACAATTCGAAGCCCAATTTGGGCTTTAAGGCCCAAATCCAACTCAAGGTTTAAAACGAACTTATTCGTTTGATTAATTAACATATTAATTAATCCTTGCCATAAACAATTAAACTATTTAATTGTCCTTACTCATCTTCGTTATATCCTTCAATCATTACCTTACACGGTGTACGATCCATTAGGTTCCTTTTAGCGAGGCAGTGGGCGATTAGAACTCTTACTAATCGATTGTGAATTGAAACTTACTTTCAATTCTCCTTTTAGTGATTATACATCTTCAGGGCTTCCACAAGCCATGAGTGACACCTAGCAGTATGTCATGGCTACCCAAGCTAATCAGAAAAGGTGGAGAACCTATTCAGTTTAGGATTACAATGCAATACGGTCTTTCTCTAATACAATACTCTTGACCACGTTGTTTGGTTTGATAGTTTATTCATGTCTACTATCCCATGTGATTCTCTTACTTATATGATTACCTTGAATGTTATTTGGAACGACTTCCTAAATCTCATTCATACTCTGGCCAGAGATTCTTAATCATATCATAGAGTATTCTCCCTCAAATGGTTTGAAGGTTAGAGATCCCTTGTTGCGCATTCACTTGCCTCTATGGCTAAGTGGCTTAACCCCAACTATGCCATGGACACCCTCTGACGGAGTATCTTTGACATAGTCAAAGATCAAGGACTTAACCACAAGACAACTATGATGCCTCAGGTCAAATGACTACTTTGCATTATCCCAACCATGAGTTCTCATGTGACATGAGTATGAGAACTCCTCGTTGATCGTGTTCAGTGGACTCATTCTCTATTGAGCACCTACATGCTTGTCTTGGTGTCAGTCACACCAATGACTCGAGACCAGTCACTCTCCCTAAGAGAAGACATAACATGTACTGATCTTGACGGACTATCAATGCCCAATTGACAATCCTATGATCAGGAACATTTAGGATATGTATACGGAAGAGAATGGTCTCATGAATCTAACTTCTTTAGATCACATTCTCCCTATTACATATTCCTTGGACTTATCGTTTAAGCATATAACATTTATTTGAGATGGCTTAAAACAATAATCTTTGCCTTTTCTATTAAACCAGATTAGTTTAACATGTGAAATGTCCGTAAAGTATCATCATATGATTGGTTTTAGGGCACATTTCCAACACTCAACAACCTTGAGAATTTTATTTTCTTTTTCCGCCAACACATCTTCAGTTTGGATAAACAACACTGTGAAGGCAACCGATGGCATCTTCAGTTTGGATAAATAGCACTGTTGCCGTAGAATCAGCCGACCGCTGAGCACCTTTAGTTTGGATAAACAGCACTGTGTCGAGGCTGACTGGTTATCTATCCAAGTCTCGGTCGAGAAGGATTTTCAAATCCTTATTGGCAAAGGTCATCTCATTAGCCTTCTCAGCGAAGTGAGGTGTTACAGGTTACTACATTCGGCACATTGAAAGTCGAATTTGATATTGAACTTCGTAAGACTAGCAGCCTTGTCTTCAGGCTCTAGAATCCGAAGGCCGAGACGTGTTCCTTCCTCAGCCACAGTCGCAAGATCAAGAAGTCAGCAGCGTGCCCAACGCGACATTAACACATTTTACTCCCCGGCCAAGCTTTGCTGACAAGTTGGCACGCCCCGCACAAAACCGAATGACGTAGTTAGCTCATTAGTTACTCGGCCTGCGCGTCACGTAGGCTTGGTAGTTTTCAGGGTCAACACAACCCTTTTCTCTTTCGTGTCTTCTGGTTTACTTTGGCTATTTGGTTTTTCCTGTCATATTCGTGGTGCACTGAACAAACAAATTAAAATTTTGGCAGTTGGTCTTGCTAAGCGAGTCTTGCAACTTGTGGTGGGACTTTTAATTTGAGATTTGTCAGGTTATTTTCCCTTGGTTTTTGGTAGGGGTGGACGTGGTTCGGTTTGGTACAGTTTTGAGCGAAACCGCAACCGAAATTAAAATTTTTATTGCGGTGCGGTTCGGTGTAGTTTTGAAACCAAACTATTTGGTTCGGTTCGGTGTGGTTTCAAACGGTTTCAGTTTTTTTAAGAAAAAATGTACAATTTAAAATTTACACCTATCTACGCATAAGACGGTCTCATTTTCCATACAATACATTAATTAACCAACCCACATGAGAATTCTTTTCTTTATTGCTCTCCCCACTCTCTCGTGTACATTTTGTCACAGCAAGAAAATGGTATGACAGAATGATATATAATCAACTAGCTTAGCCTAGCTAGCTAATTGCACAAATGATGGGCTTTGTGAGCAGGAAAAAGCACCCAAATGGAGTGTTATGGCTTATTATTTGATCTGAGATTCATTTGCATTTGATCACAGAAGGATTCTCATATGAGTTTTGAGAGAGAGAGAGACTGATGTGGATTGAGGGATAATTTGACAGTCTATCGAATAGGGGTGGAAGGGGATAACATTCTAGTGTGGTTGAGGCCATACTAAATGTATGGACTTTAACAAACAACCTAAATTGGTTTTGTTGCGGTTTTTAAAAGTCAAAACCGAAACCAAACCATTTCCTACACTGGGGTTCGGTTTCAATGTGCATGCTTGAATGGAGTTGTGTATGGGATTGTTGAGGACTTCTCTCCGCATCGCTATTGCATCCCGTCTTTTGATCTGCGCAGCAAGAGTTTTCAGCCGATGATGCTTCCTGATAGACTAGTAAGCAGGATTGATATGACTAGTAACGCAATTAGTATTCAAGTGTTTGAGAAATCACTTTCTTTGTTCCATCAAGGAATTTAACATTAGAAATAACTCGACCCGACGAGCTTAGTACACTCTTTCTTCATGACGCAGCACAAAGCAAGTAAAGGGTTACCAACGTAATTTCTTATAGAACAAAATCTGAAATTCACCAGAAAGTTTAGTGAAATGAAATCTCAAAGGGTTATGTTTGATTAATTCTTGAATGATTACAAATGTTGCATCCAAGGACTTAAATAAAGATTACAGACGTTTGGAACAAATCAAAAGGCTTCTAGGAATTAAAACAACATTAATTAAACATTAATCGGATGGCCAAAATTCATTGTCTGTCACAACAAAGCAGTGGGTTGACCTCGTGGCGTCTTTCCTTTTCGAAAAGATATCACAGGCCCAAGTCAGAGCTCAGACGCCAAATCTGCAAATTCCCTCAACGTCCTTTTGTCTACCGTCAGTCCATTTTCACTTTGATCCAATCTTCCATTTGTTCTAGCAAGTGGCCATTTACCACAGTGGTAGAAAAGTGTTGAACTCTTGCATGACGGCATGGGTTCAAACTCCGTTGATGGCTAATTTAACATCTAATCTAATAAAATCTATCATTGGACCAAAAAAAAAAAAAAAAAAAATCTTCCATTTGTTCTACCTCACTTCCAGCCCGATCGCTTCCCAAGTGATTCATTCATCCTTGTTTAACGTTTAAATGTATGTTTTAATTTGTTATGTAAGAGTTTTTCCCATTGTGAGTAAGATCAAAATCAAGTTGAGTATGTCAATAACAAATATATAAACTTAATTGTATTATTAGACTTATAATAATTAGTGCATAACCGTAAACCCTAACTAGTTTTGGAGTGAAAACTTAAGTGAACTCATTTTGAAATTAAGAGCTGATAACCAACTCTTAAAACTGACAGCAACTTCCTCTATAACAGGTGGAGCCAGTGGCGAATTCAGGATTTGAACATTTGGGGATCTTAGTGTTAAAGGTCAAAGTTTTTTTTTATAGAACAGAGCACGAAGCGCGCAAAGAAATTTAGTTATTCACTAAGGCATTTTGTCGAATACTTTTTTTTGTCGAAAATTACCATGTTGCACACATGTCAATAGATATCGACATATGTCAAAACAATCTAACAAGTGTTACTGAGATAATTTGTCGAGTGCTCTCAACGCAACCAGCCGAGTGCTGATGCCTAGCAGGCATTACATCAAATACTTGGTGGGCACAAAAAAAAAAAAAAAAAAAAAAAAAAAAAAAAAAAACAAAGAACCCCATACCAAACATTTAAAGAGCCATCAGAAGACCTTCACATTTTTCGGATTTCAGGTAATCTTGGGACAACCTTGGTCCCAATGTGCATCACCCACCTTGATCTCAATAGGCATGCTACCTAGCTAAACTTAGATAAATACATGGGTAATAAAATGTTAGATTTCGGTTGAGTTTGGTTATAAAACCTACCTCTTTCACCACTCAAAATTAAAAGGAGAGCATATTCGAACATACTGGAATATTAAATTTTTCTATCAAGTGTTAGTGGTGTGTAGAATACCAAAAAGTATTAAAAATATATATAAAAAAGTATAAAAATAATAATTTGGAGTGTGTGAATACAATCTCTCAAATTTTTAAGTTTAGGGTAAAAGGGTAAGCAAAATGTTTTAGGTTTTCAAAGACATTTGCAATTCAACGGTCACATAAAGCAATCAGAAGGGAAATTTACTAGCAAGTGTCACCAAAGTTGCAATTTGTTGCCTTCTAAAATAAAAGGTTTGTGAAAAAGAAAGCAACAGATTGACACGTTACTATTTAATAACACATGTTGTCTGAAAATATCAATTGTCAATTCTCATTGACAATAACATGAGCACCATTTATATTTTGATGAGCTTGCTTTACCTACCCAACTGGCCATACCCTAGTCTCTTTCCAACGTATTGTCAAGCATCTAGTTATGAAAAGGAGTTCCAAATTCGAATTAACTCCCTTTTATTGGTAATAGTTTTAGAAAATTGAACTAAATTTAAACTTCACAAGTTTTCCGAGTGGTAAAGTAAACATGTGGCTATGTATTACTTGTTAACAAAATCAAACAAGCATTTCTTAATAAAAGAGATGCCGTTGGCAAACAAAAAAAATGTACAAGAGATGCCGTTGAGATCCTTCTGTTGGAATAAATTTGATTTATTTTCTTGTGGCTTAAGAATTAAGACACCTTATCGGTTGAGTTTTAAATTTTTTGTCTATTTGGGTTTGTGGTTAGTTTTCTATAAATAGAGTGCTTTGTAACTCGATTAGAAGTAAGTTAGTCACAATGTAGTCTTGCAAGTTATGTAGCCGTCTTGATGAATTAGTAGTGTTCTATTTCGTTTCAATTAACAAAATTTCAATTGTGATTTTATGTTTTGATTGTTCGTTCGTCATGTACTTTGATTTTCTATCTAAGACAAGACGCGGAGGACCGGTATTGTGACATACTAGTTCTAGGAAGGGATACTTGGAAAATGATTCACACAATTCTTCTTCCGGAAAGTGGAGAGATTGCGTGGCCATTAGGCATTACGAAAAAGGATTATTATCGTTCATTCCTAGCGCTTGTCCTATTGAAAGCAAAAACACAAAACAATCTAAAAGAAGAGAAGAGATTAATCCCAGAGTGTAAGTGTCGATACCTTCACGAGTATTAGGGTTTTCTGGCAATTAGAGTTCGCATGTTTTGAACGCGGTTTAAAGACTTAAATTGTTTCGATCACTTCATAATGTTAATGTGGTTTACATGTTATTTACAAGTTTAAGCAATCTAATTAAGTTCATTTGCAGATTTCTTTCAATCTCTATGTCTATAAACAAGAATGAATCGCTTGAAACCAGTTTATTTATTCAATTAATATTTGGATTATTGGTAGTTCACTAAGAAATATACTACGCTCATAGCTTACAAGGCATAAAGACTGTTCAATACCCCACTCATGTCACAATTTTTGCTGATTACAAGTAAGATAACTTGTGGTGCAAGCAATACTTAACTATATAAGTATATGTTGGCATGAGTCAACAATGTAACAGCCCGTTTCGGAGTTTTCGTACGACGGACGTAAAAAGACGAAATTGCCCTTGAGCGTTTCATGGGAATTTCATATTTGAGATTTTATTTGGTAACCCTAATTGAGGAAATGGGATATTTGGTACAACCATGGTTATGTTTAGGCTTAGGTGGAAGTGTGAGGACCACACTTACACACCCATCCCTTTCTCTCTTTTCTCTCACTCCCATGCATTCTCTCTCTCTCAAATTCACTCTCTCTCTTCTCTCTCTTGTACGGACAACCTTCATTCACCATCATCCACTCACAAATCGAGCTTATGGTCAGTGTCTTTGGATTCCTTGCGAACTGAGGAGTCGAACCATACCATTTTCAGGTAAGGAAACCTTCGAAAACCCCGAGAACCGTAACCTCCGATTTGAGGTACTATTCATGCTCACGTAAAATGTTGATTTTTAGGAAAATCTAAGCTCATAGGGAGCTTAAGGAGGTCCTAAGGAAGCTCGGAGTGCTTCGTTGGAAGGAATTGGACGTCGGGATTGTGAGTTTCGAAGTTGGCTAGTTTTCTTGGAATTTTTCCAGCTAGATCCCGTGATTTTTGGAGCTTCAAAGAAGGTATAAATGTGTTCTCCTTGTTGTGGGCTTCATTTTGATATAAATTTCATGAGATTTGGTTGAGAAATGAAGAAGATATGAAGATTTGAAAATTTTCCCAAAATCCGGCGGAAATTTAAAGTTCAGATGGCGGCAGATGGCGGCGACCGGCGAAGCCCATCGGAGAATAAGGGAGAATATTTCGTCAGAGTTGACGAAATATTCCTAACGGCATCAGGTAACACCGTTAGTTTTAACGGAATATTCTGAGGAATATTCCTAACGCCGTTTACTGTTTCCGTCAGGATTCCCTGCGCGTGGCGGCGCGTGTGGCCATGCACTTGCCGGCGCGTGGGTGATCGAAAAATTATTTTAAAAATATGGGGATGTTTCTAAGGATGTGTAGGTCTCAGTGGTATATTCATATACCCAATTTGAGCAATATATGAGAAGTTACTAGCTTGTGTTGTTTATGTGCGTAATTAACGTTATTGCAGTTATTTCTCATATAGGCGAGGCCTATTCGGAGGACGAGCGTAGCCAGGTTAGGCAGGGGGGTTATGACCCATCTATATACCAGTGAGTGGGCTTTTGTTTTCGATATATATATATATATATATATATATATATATATATATATATATATATATATATATATATATATATATATATATATATATACACACACACTTTATGTTTTTCCCAGAAAACGTAATTTAAAGGAAATGTGATTTAAATGTCGTGTCATACATGCATCATATGTTAGTATATGCATTATCATGACATGTATATTGTTGCATGGTGCTTCGGAGGCCCAGGTAAGCTCCAGGTAAGTATATTATGCTGTAAATGGTTGTGATATGAATGATGATATTGAGATGTATATTGAACTCATCAACCTGCACCCCGGTGTTAGTGCTCCCGCCCAGGGCCAGGGCATAGTCCTTCACGTGATGTTCACCTCCCGCACCACACGCTTACCTTGGATCCAAGTTAGGTGCATAGTCCTGTCGTACAGACCATTATAGGTGGTTCCGACTCGTAGGTGACCCGCAATTTATCGCACAGTCTTCACGTGATCATAGCACTAGAGCGTATTTATTTACACCCAATCTTGTCGTACAGACCACTACAAGTGGTTCCGACTCGTGTGCAGATATATTGCCGTACAGGTCACTTTAGGTGACTCCGGCTCGATGGAGCGATGAGCTATATAAATTAACCGTACAGGCCACTGCAGGGGCTCCTGTTAATATGTTATTTCATTGAGATTACTTTACCTGGCTTACATTTGTTATATTGTGATATTGGGCATGACATATGCATGGCATAGACATGTGGTTTTGGATATATATATTGAGCATGGTTTTGAGATATATATACGTATGTATACTATTTTCTGGGAAATTATACAGGTTTTCTAGCGAGGGGTTAGAGCTTTTGAGCTATGAAATGATTTTAGAAAACCTTGTTTCTGACCCACTCAACTTTTCGTTTTGCGCCCCTCCAGGTATTAGGTGAAAGTTTGGTTGGTGGCTTACGAGGATACAGCGGAGGTCTGACAGACCATCATTCATGTAGGACCACCTTTGGGTGTTGTTTAATTAGTACTTTTGCTTGACTGCTCTTAGGCTAGTTAAGCTCTGGTTGTGTATTTTACACGTATTCTCGCACTAGCACGCTATCTTAGTTAGAATTGCTAGTTGCTTGGTTTTAATTTGTTCGTATTTCCCTTCTTAATCTGGCTTCTGCAATGTGCTTATGGTTACGTCACATTCACGTGACGGCCAGCACGTCTTGATTTAGATCGGGATGTGTCAAACAATGCATACAACTTCGAATTTTATCCTAGAATTTTATTGGTATTAGCAGAAAAAAAAAATCTGAGAACTGTCCTTTTGGGGCATCAACACTAATTAATTTGATTAGAGGTTGGATGTGTTGGCGCGTAGTCTAGTTCGTTTCACTAATTGTATTAAGCTCTTTGCATTGGAACAATAATGATAGATCTGACCTGGTTTGGGAGCCAAGGAAATTATGATTTTAGTGTTCAAGGCCTACTGAAGTTGCAAGTGGAGGCATTTTCAAGTTCTACTCAACTTTTTTGAACAAACGGTATTATCTAGAAGGAGGGGGTGGGTTTAGGCTCACAATAAGCTTGCAATAATATGATTCAAATTCTCTTTTGGTACGAATCGAGCTTAAAACCTCTCACTTACAAAGTGAAGATGAACACTACTAAACCTTAATACTAAGTGACCAAGGCTTATTGAACTTAGATAAATATTTTTGTGGTAATAAAATGCAAACCAAATGATATTTTTGGGTAATAAAATTTAGATTTCGATTGAGTTTGGCTATAAAACCTACCTCGTCCACCGCTCAAAATTACGGATAAGCGACATGACTTTAATTCACTCCTTAATGTACACTAAGGAATGAGAGTATGGACTAAACCTCACAATGAGCTAGCAAAAATTTGACTCAAACTTTACTTTAACGAAAATCGAACCTAAGACCTTTCACTTACAAGTGAAGAGGAATGCCACTAGACATTAGTATTAAGCAATGACTTAATTCACTCCTTAATGTTTCTAAAATATTCTGAACTTTAGACTACTTATTTTAGTAAAAGGAAATTAAAAGAAAAGAGTAGATTCTTTTTTGTTCAAACAGGAAGAGCAGATTCGAACATCAATTTTTTTTTTTTTTGAATAAACGATATTATCTATATTAAATGGAAAGGGGTTGGCTTAGTCTTAGAGAATAAGTAAAAATGTTGTTCAAACTCGCATTTGGTGAGAATCACACCTAAAACCTTAATTAATCAAACTATTTTAGGTTTTAAAAGACTTTTGCAATTCAACGGTCACATCAAGCAATTAGAAGGGATTGCAATTTGTTGCCTTATAATATAAAAGATTGTGAAAAAGATATGTAACAGACTGACACGATAGTATTTAATAACAGATGTTTAAGATATTTGTCTGAAAATAGCAATTGTCATTTCTCAATGACATAACATGAGAACAACTTCTTAATACTTTGATTACTTTGATTACTTTCAACAACTTCTTGAAAATAGCAATTTGTTGCCTTAGTCTCTTTCGAAAATACTGTCAAGCATCTAGTTATCGAAAGAATTTCCAAATTTCAAATTCCAATGAACTCCCCTTTTATTGATAGGTAGTTTTAGAAAATTAAATTAAACCTAAACTTCGCAAGTTTTCCGACGTGGGTCAAGTAGGCATGTGGCTATGTAGTACTTGTAAACAACATTAAATTGCTTTATAAAAGAGATGCTATTGGCAAAAAAAAAACTAAAATAAATGAGATGCCATTGAGATCCTTTTGTTGGAAAATAAGTTTTGTTATTTTATTTGTTTTCTTGTGGGCCAAGAATTAGGATCCCTTATCCGTTAAGTTTTAGATTTTTTTGTCAATTTAGGTTTATGGTTAGTCTCTGTAAATAGAGTGCTTTGTAACTCTATTAGAAGTAAGTTAGTAGTAATGGAGTCTTCTAGGTTATGTAATCGTCCTGACGAATTTGTAGAGTTTTATTCTATTTCAATTAATAAAGTATTATTCGCGAACTGATGTTCCATTTGTTCGTTCGCGTGTACTTTGATTTTCAAGTCCTTTTAATGCCAATGGCATTAGAATTTCTGTGAGATCCCACATCGACCAACGGAGAGGAGGTGATGTGCCTTATATGTACATGCTCCCCTCCCTATAGCACAAGGCCTTTTGAGAACTCACTGGCTTCGGATTCCATCGGAACTCCGAAGTTAAGTGAGTTCGGGTGAGAGTATTCCAAGGATGTGTGACCCACTGGGAAGTTCTTGTGTGAGTTCCCAAAAACAAAATCGTCAGGGCGTGGCCCAAAGCGGACAATATCGTGCTACGGTAGCTGACACACCCTGACCTAGGAAGGTCGAAGCATGCTGGCCATCACCGTGAGGTGACGTAACCATAAAGGTAAGTGATGTGAAAAAGAGAATAAACTTAAAACTAATTAGAACTAATTATACTAAACAGTGAAAGAGTGCGCAACCGTGGGAATAACCCACTACAATTATTCAGAGCTTAAAAAGACAGTACGACTACCAAAGAGTAGTCAAAGCAGTTAAAGTACACTTATTACACAACAGTGATAAGTTCGTATGTCTAAACCGAAGATAATGTCAAAACTGCCAAAGGTTCCTCGAGTGCCACGAAGAAATCAGCTATCTAGGTCCAAGAGGGGCGAAAAACAAAGCTGAGTGGGTCAGCAAAACAATGCTTATACGAAAACCTTTATTTTCGAAAATAGTAACCCCTTACCGTAAAACAAGTATAGTTTGAAACATACTACATAGGTATGTGAACAACAATAACAACAACATAACCAGAAAATATGCCAAGTCATGATATATCAAATGCCACAGTTATAATCATGTGATAATTAAGTATAACTAAGTGTCCATCCATCTAAGCTGACACACAAGTTCGAACAAATAATCTCTGACAAGAATAGGACCAGGTGTAATCAATACGCTCTAGTACTACGATCACGTGAAGGTTGGTGCAGAAGCACGGTCACATACAAGTCGGATTGCCTAATGCAATCTGCCCAACATGACTGGCACCTAACTTGGATCCAAGGCGAGCAAATGGTGCGGATGTGAACATACACGTGAAGGACTGGCCCTGGCCCTGGGGTGAGTACTAACACCGGGGTGCAGCAGATGAGCATGTACAAATATGTATGAATGTCATGACAGTAATATCCCAACCATATAGTAGCATTTATCACAATTTATATCACAATAACGAATAATTGGCAATATAAGCGTAAAAGTGAAGTAACTACGCATTTAGGGAAACTATAAATATGTATAGGTATAAAATAAACTGCCCACTAACAAGTACGTCGCTGGGTCGTAGCCCCCGAGCCTAGCCTGGCCCCGTACGTCCTCAGGATATGTTTCCCCTATATGTGAAATAACTATAATAGAATTAATTAAAGCACATATACGGAAACTTAAATAAAACCCCCATAGCTTGCTCAAACCTAGAGTTTAAATACATGAAATCGATCTACTCGACATCACGAACCTACACAAATTTTCAGAATAATTTTTGGACCCCGCATGCGCCTTTATGCCCCGACCAAGGCATGGCCAGACGCGCCCCTACCCGCAGGCACGTGCCGTCAGTGTGACTGACGCCGTTAGGAATATTCCGTTAAAACCTTAACAGAGATTAACGGTGTTACCTGACGTTGTTAGAATATTCTGCAACTTGGATGGAATATTCCCTGTCTTCTCCGACGAGCTCCGTCGTTCGCCGTTGTCTGCAACTCGAATCTCACCGGTTTCTGGAAAAATTTCAAACTTGCATAACTTCTTCATTTCTCAACCATTTTCGACCTACTTTATATGGATTTGAAGCTCATGAAGAGTATAATCACGTTATACCTGTTTGGAGTCCAAAGAGTAGATGGAGGTGGTCAGAAAAACACCTCGAAAGCTCTGGCCAAAATTGAACTCCTCGAAACTCGGTTGTTTCGACGTTGTTTCTTCATCAAAACTTCACCAAGGACCTTAGGGAGTTGAATATAATCCTTTAAAGTTCCTAAAAGCTTGTAACTCGGTCACAAACACGTTGAACTCAAAACACTGAGTTCGGACCTCACGAGTTCGACGTTGAAAACTCGTCCACTCAGGGTTTTAAAGGTATGGTTGTGCTCGTGGAGGTGAGATGAGCACAAAAAAATGATTTTGTAGGTTCGATCTGCAACCTTTGAGGTCCGTTTATGGTGGTTGCAGAGGGAGAAATTATACGGGAGAGAGAAGGAAGAGAGAGATTTTTTTTCTTCTAATTTTTCTGCTTTTTGATTGGTTGCCGTGCAGAGGGAGAAGATAGGATTGGCGGATGACATAAAGGGGAGCACGGGATGGGTTAAAAGGGTAGACAGGGATAGGGTTTTAGATTTTGTACAGAACAGAGAATCGAAATCTATCCGAAATAGTGTTTTCACATTGATAAAAATTCTTGTACACTCGTAACAACGTGTACAATTTAAATGCGATAGCGAGAAATAAAATAAAGCGATATAAACACGTCCACGTCACTTGCCTCCAAGGGCATAATAGTCAATTCACAAACACGGGGAAGAATTACATAGAAAATTAGGGACGGGTCGTCACAATTGCTCTTTGAGTTCTTTTGCATTAAAAATTTTTACCCTAGGGAGAAGAGGATGGCTAAATTGTAATGGCCAAGTTCAAGGTTGAAATGATTATTAAAAAAAAAGGAAATAAATATAGAGTCTGTTTAACAACTATCTTGTTTTTAAATTTTTATATACTTTTAAATTTCAAAAAGTTAAAAATAAAATAATTATCAACTAAAAATTTCACCATTTTTTTTTAAATACATATCATATTATCTACACTAACGGCTGGGGAGTGAGTGTCATAATAATTTGGTTCGAATTTGCCTTTGACGAGAAATGAATCTAGATCTTTCACTTACAAATGAGGATAAATATCACTAGACTGTAGTACTAAGTGACAACCGAACTCTTCTATAAAACTAATGCAAATTCACACTTAGCATGACGTATGCCTAACCCAAGCAACCCCTTAAAGTTGACATTAAAAACTTTCAACATAAGTGTTCAAATTATTTGGAAGTCCACACTTTGGTGGTTCGCATTTGGCATATCCACTCTCCTAGTCAAACAAATGAGGCCCTAGGCTCACCCAAAATAAAAAAAATATAATTGTTTATTGCCCATTGAATATTGTAAAAAGAATTAACTCCCACCAATTAAAATTCACCCTTCAGTCCCTTTCATTGGGAAGAGGATTCTCACCGGACCTCTTTGTGAAGATTTCAGAGATCCTGCAATCACATCCGTTCATCGTAAATTGTGTGGTTAAAAATCATTGTAAATTTTTTTATTTAAAATTGAATATAAATAGTACCTGACGAAAACTAACCGCACAATGTACAATGAACATATATGATTGAAAGATCCCCAGGATCCTCAAAAAGAGGATCTGGTGAGGATCCTCATTCCTTTCATTGCTCTCCAAATTATTTTTGACACGCCCCGTCCCGAAGGAGAGCATGCTGGCCGTCACGTGAGAGTGACGTAACCATTTACACAGTTCGGAAGCTTAAAAAAAAATACAATTGTGAATTCTGTCAGAACACCGTTGGATTCCTCGTGGCCACCAAAGCTCTGCTATCTCAAACCTGGAGGGGCGCAAAACAAAGTTGAGTGGGTCAGTAAAACAAATCTTTTCAAAACTTTCCTTTATCAAAGTTCTAACCCCTCGCTGTAAAACATGTATACTTTCCCAGAAAAATAGCATATATAAATATATATATATAGCTTCAAAAATCTCAAAACACCATTCTTTATCACTTTTCAGAAAATATGCCATGCCATGCGTCAAAAACATAATATGGATGCATCAACATAAATCAGGTGAAATAATAAATCAACCGGAGACCCTGCAGTGGTCCTGTACGGCTGATTCTAGAGCTCAATATCCAATCCAGCCGGAGTCACCAACTGTGACCTGTACGGCACTGCCGGAGTCGCCAACTGCGACCTGTACGGCACTACGCTGCACATGAGTCGGAACTACCTGTAGTAGTCTGTACGACTCAGATGGTGTAATAATACGCTCTAGTGCTTCTCTCATCAATCATCTGTGCACATAATCTAGGGTCACCTACTAGTCGAAACCGTCTCTAATGGTCTGTACGACTAGTATGTCGGAACCACCTCCAGTGGTCTGTACGACTAGCATCTACTTGGATCCAAGGTGAGCGTGTGATGCGGGTGAATAACATAAGCACTAACACCAGGGGTGCAGGTTATGAGCTATCAACATAAATCTCATCAAACAATTCAATGAACCAAATATAACTCACCTGATACTCACCTGTGCGTCCACAGCACCAATTCACATATATGCATCATATATCAATTCACATAATTCATGTAATTTCTATGCATGGCATTTTTAAATCACATATTCATATAAATCTATGCATGGCATTTCAAAATATACTTTCATTCAAAAATCGATTTCTGGGAAACCCATAAGTATTTAGGTGTATACGGAAAACAAAACTGCCCACTCACCTGGAGTTTGCCCTGCAACTCCCTAGCACAACACATCAAGGCGTCATGACGATCGGCGCCTAAAACAATCATCAAATCATACCTCAGAATCATATCGATAGAATATATCACTTATATAAAACACGTCACTATGAAGTTCGATCCGGAAGATCTACAACTCAGATTTCCGATCCGTAACTTCCAGAGGTCCACAATAAATCTCTAGAACAACATCCTAAAATTTCATGACCATCCAACGGTCGGATCTCCGCCAATTACCAAACTAAGTGACGGTTAACATTATATTTTATGAACTTACAACTCCAATTCCGGGAGATCCGTACATCGGATTCTCGATCTGTAAGTTCCTATAATCCTCAAATATTACGTATTACAACGTATCAAATTTTGGTGACGATCCAACGGTCGGATCGTCAATTCATATTTTGGCCTAACCATGCATCGTATCGAAATTAAGTCCAAATGATCAACCAACGTTAAGCCACTATCAAAACTGAACTCAGGACATCCAATATAGCTTAAAAATAACATTGGCGGCCCACTGGCCACGCGCCGCCGCACGCGCCGCCGTGGGTGGCGGTCGGCCGCCCCGGCTCGCCGGAAAATCCAACTTTATCCAAAAATTACCAAAATTTACAGAAATGAAGATCTCAATGAGTAGAACAACTTTCATACCTGTGGCCAAGGCCAATTCGGTCGGCAAAGCCTCCAATTCCAACAAAACCCGTCGGAACCCTAGGTTTGGTGTGCTCCAATTCGACCTCCAAACTTGTTCCAACGCCTCAACCACTGCTTGGGCTTTGTTCTAGGCCTCAAGAGTATGCCATGGGTGGTGGTGATTGGAAGAAATTGCTTCACATCGTGGTGGAAATGAACCCAACCCGTGCGCCCCCTTTTGCACGGTTTCTTCCATTTTTACAACCAAATCTCTCCAAATTTGAGGTGGAATGGGTAGAGGAAGGGTCCTAGAGTGTTTCCCATGAGGTTCCTTGAATCAATTCGCTGGAAAAACGGGTGAATTTCGCCGAAATGTGGGTGTGGGTGCCGCGGGTCGAAATGGGTCGCGGGTGAAGACCCGTTTTCTTCCTTCTCTCCTCCGCTTCTCGCCTTCTCTCCTTTCCTCCTTTCCCCTGTTCCGATTGGCCCTTCTCTTCCTCTCTCCTCTCCCCATTCGTCCGGCTCCCTCCTTTCTCTCCCGGAGCTGCTGCTCCTTCCTCCTGGTTGGGCAGTTTTTGCCCAATCTCTTCTTCCTCCTTTCCTCTCCAGCCGGCCACATACACACACGTACACACACATATAATTTTATTCCTATTAATCCCAGCCATCCATTTATTTCCTCATTAAATCTGGGCCGTCCATTTTCATAAAAGAATTTCCATATTTTATTATTATAATTCCCAAAATGCCCAAACTTCAAACTTTAATATCTTTTTCGTTATAACTCCAAATCACGAACCGCTTGCGCCCACGCGTCCGTAGCGACGAATACTACGAGGATATGTCAAGAAAACAAATCTTAGATGGCACGACACAACGATTAACCTCGAACAATGCGCGTGCCTCAAAGGGCATTTTTGTAAAATCCTTTATTAAAACTTTAAAAAATCTTAAAATCAGGGACGGGCTGTCACAATTTTTCACTTTCTTTTATACTAGTACGCAAGATACAATTTTTGTCGAGTGATGCTAGAGATTCTAAATCTCTAAATCATCGTTTGTAGACAATATTATGTAGCATTGATTGTTAGACTTGTTTTTCAAATCATTAAAAAAAAAACTCAATTATCAACCTCTACATCATGTGGTCTACAAAAAATAGTTTAAATGTTTGATCTCTCTGTCAGTTTTCTTTTTAATCACACGTTCAATGTGCGACTTACAAAATTTATTTTATTTTTAATATTTTACCGTATTTCCACAAACTCAATAATTTCTTAAGGTATCAATGATAACAACTTGCGTAATATGAGGAAGAAAGGGTAAAATACAGAAGGTTAATCATTTCAAGTGTTCGTGCTTGTTGTCTAACCTCAGTATGCGTTACTTCATTAAAAATAGAAAAACTTTTTTAACTATAGACAATTGAACAATCGCGAAATCAACACATGCACCAAATAGAATCACTAAAAAATAATACTTACATTTCTTTTTTGAGGTATGAGCTCATTTCCTCGAAGAGAAATATAAGTATCATTCAACAATTTATTAAATAATATCATTTGTTAAAAAAAAAAAATGAAAGACGAAACAATTAAGCCACTGACAAATAAACAATCCTCTATTTGCTGTAAACAAATATGATAAGAGTTGTACAAATATGACTGAACATTGACACAACCGAACCTAAAAATATAAACCCATCAAATTTGATGGTTGCGTGGAAAGTGACTTCAGGAATTAGAAAATAAAATACCTAATGAAACGGGTGAGCCCTAAATAATAACCTGCATTTCGTGTTTGGCATGTTTGAAATCACCTCACTTTCTATACCTAAATTCCATAAAAATTTAAGAAAATACTTTTTCCACATATCTTTTTACCTTATACACATTTTCTGTCAACTTTTGTTCTTTAATAATCTTCAGTTCATTCAATTCAATGATAAATAATTGAGAGATGTGTGGAGAAAGTAAGAAAAATGTGTAAAAAGTAAAAATATGTGAAAAACTAAGGACCTGTTTAGTATTGGACTTGAATTCAATTTTTTAACTCAAAAATAATTTTTGAGTTTCAAGTTAAAAATTATTGTTTAATAAGACTGTTTTCAAAAATTAAACTCAAACCAACTTGAAAAAATAACTTATAAATTAAAAACACACAATGTCAGTTTTTAAAATTTTCAAATCAATTCACCCTCCACTTTCTCTGACACACCGCGTCCCGAAGGAGGGCGTGCTGGCCATCACGTGAGAGTGACGTAACCATTTACACAGTTCGGAAGCTTAAAAATACCATTGTGAATTTTGTCAGAATACCGTTGGATTCCTCGTGGCCACCAAAGCTCTACTCTAACTCGAACCTGGAGGGGCGCAAAACAAAATTGAGTGGGTCAGTAAAACAAATCTTTTCAAAACTTTCCTTTATCAAAGTTCTAACCCCTCGCTGTAAAACATGTATACTTTCCCAGAAAAATAGCATATATAAATATGTATATAGCTTCAAAAATCTCAAAACACCATTCTTTATCACTTTTCAGAAAATATGTCATGCCATGCGTCAAAAACATAATATGGATGCATCAATATAAATCAGGTGAAATGATGAATCAACCGGAGACCCTGCAGTGGTCCTGTACGGCTGATTCTATAGCTCAATATCCAATCCAGCTGGAGTCACCAGCTGTGACCTGTACGGCACTACACTGCACATAAGTCGGAACTACCTGAAGTAGTCTGTACGACTAGGATGGTGTAATAATACGCTCTAGTGCTTCTCTCATCAATCATCTGTGCACATAATCTAGGGTCACCTACTAGTCGGAACCTCCTCTAATGGTCTGTACGACTAGCATGTCGGAACCACCTCCAGTGGTTTGTACGACTAGCATCTACTTGGATCCAAGGTGAGCGTGTGATGCGGGTGAATAACATAAGCACTAACACCAGGGGTGCAGGTTATGAGCTATCAACATAAATCTCATCAAACAATTCAATGAACCAAATATAACTCACCTGATACTCACATGTGCGTCCGCAGCACCAATTCACATATATGCATCATATAAATATCAATTCACATATCTCATATAATTTCTATGCATGGCATTTCAAAATATACTTTCATTCAAAAATCGATTTCTGGGAAAACGTTAAGTATATATATATACTGAAATAAACTGCCCACTCACCTGGAGTTTGCCCTGCAACTCCCTAGCACAACACATCAAGGCGTCATGACGATTGGCGCCTAGAACAACCATCAAATCATGCCTCAGAATCATATCGATAGAATATATCACTTATATAAAACACGTCACTATGTAGTTCGATCCGGAAGATCTGCAACTCAGATTTCCAATCCGTAACTTCCAGAGGTCCACAATAAATCTCTAGAACAACATCCTAAAATTTCATGACCATCCAACGGTCGGATCTCCGTCAATTGTCGAACTAAGTGACGGTTAACATTATATTTTATGAACTTACAACTCCAATTCCGGGAGATCCGTAAATCGGATTCTCGATCTGTAAGTTCCTACATTCTTCAAATATTACGTACTACTACGTATCAAAGTTTGGTGACAATCCAACGGTCGGATCGTCAATTCATATTTTGGCCTAACCATGCATCTTAACGAATTTAAGTCCAAATGATCAACCAACGTTAAGCCACTATCAAAACTGAACTCAGGACATCCAATATAGCTTAAAAATGACATTGGCGGCCCACTGGCCACGCGCCGCCGCACGCGCCGCCGTGGGTGGCGGTCGGCCGTCCCGGCTCGCCGGAAAATCCAACTTTATCCAAAAATTACCAAAATTTACAGAAATGAAGATCTCAATGAGTAGAACAACTTTCATACCTGTGGCCAAGGCCAATTCGGTCGGCAAAGCCTCCAATTCCAACAAAACCCGTCGGAACCCTAGGTTTGGTGTGCTCCAATTAGACCTCCAAACTTGTTCCAACGCCTCAACCACTGCTTGGGCTTTGTTCTAGGCCTCAAGAGTATGCCATGGGTGGTGGTGATTGGAAGAAATTGCTTCACATCGTGGTGGAAATGAACCCAACCCGTGCGCCCCCTTTTGCACGGTTTCTTCCATTTTTACAACCAAATCTCTCCAAATTTGAGGTGGAATGGGTAGAGGAAGGGTCCTAGAGTGTTTCCCATGAGGTTCCTTGAATCAATTCGCCGGAAAAACGGGTGAATTTCGCCGAAATGTGGGTATGGGTGCCGCGGGTCGAAATGGGTCGCGGGTGAAGACCCGTTTTCTTCCTTCTCTCCTCCGCTTCTCGCCTTCTCTCCTTTCCTCCTTTCCCCTGTTCCGATTGGCCCTTCTCTTCCTCTCTCCTCTCCCCATTCGTCCGGCTCCCTCCTTTCTCTCCCGGAGCTGCTGCTCCTTCCTCCTGGTTGGGCAGTTTTTGCCCAATCTCTTCTTCCTCCTTTCCTCTCCAGCCGGCCACATACACACACGTACACACACATATAATTTTATTCCTATTAATCCCAGCCATCCATTTATTTCCTCATTAAATCTGGGCCGTCCATTTTCATAAAAGAATTTCCATATTTTATTATTATAATTCCCAAAATGCCCAAACTTCAAACTTTAATATCTTTTTCGTTATAACTCCAAATCACGAACCGCTTGCGCCCACGCGTCCGTAGCGACGAATACTACGAGGATATGTCAAGAAAACAAATCTTAGATGGCACGACACAACGATTAACCTCGAACAATGTGCGTGCCTCAAAGGGCATTTTTGTAAAATCCTTTATTAAAACTTTAAAAAATCTTAAAATCAGGGACGGGCTGTCACAATCTACCCACCTTATAGAATTTCGTCCTCGAAATTCAAACAACCAAACAATCCATTAATAATCATAGAGCAACTTTGGGTACCTCTCTATCATCCAATCTTCAGTCTCATTAAGTAGCTTCTTCCACTGAATGATTCCTCCAAAAACTTTTTACCAAGGCCCACAGTCTTATTTCTTAGAACTTTGTCTTTCCAATCCAAAATAGTCACTGGCTCCTCATCATAAGTCATATCTGGGTTGATTCCCAATGGTTAAGGAGATATCACCTGTGCAGCATCTGAAACATAAAGTCGAAACATAGATACGTGGGACACGCCACGCGCTTCCGACAGCTCTGGAGGCAACTCAAGCCTGTAAGCAACTTCCTCGACTCGCTCGGTGATCACATAAGGTCCGATGTCTCTAGGACTTAACTTACCTTTCTTCTCGAACCGAATCACACTTTTCCAAGGTGAAAATTTCGAACACACCCAATCACCTACATAATACACTCGATTAGTGGCATTTCTGCTAAGCTATTTTGCCACTCCTGGGCTGCTTTCAGGTTGAACTTAATCACTTGAACATTTTGAGTAGACTCATCCATAATCTCAGGGCCCGCAAAATTTCTTTCGACAACTTCTGACCAACATAAAGGTGTACGGCAAGCTTTTCCAATAAATGCCTCAAATAGCGACATGCTAATACCCGAATGAAAGCTGTTCTAATTACATTCCCTCAAATTCAACCACTTATGCTAAGCGTCGCCAAACTGCAATATTGAAGATCTTAGCATATCCTCCAACATCTGAATTGTCCTCTCAGATTGCCTATCTGTTTGAGGATGATAAACCGTACTATAAAGTAACCTTGTATCCAAAATCTCCTGAAATGCTATCCAAAACTTTGAAGTGACCATCATATCCAAAAAGCTCAACAGATCCGTAAGCCCGAATCTCTTTTCCATAAAACAAATAAATAATTGTTGCACTTGTTTGGAAAGGTTGTTGCTCTTCACTGGAGTAAAATGTGCTGACTTAGTGAGCCGATCAACTATCACCCAGATGCCGTTATAACCATTTCATGTACGAGAAGCTTGTACACCTAATCCATAGTAATATTTTCCACTTCCACTGTAGAACGGAAAATGACTGCATCAATCCAAAAGGCTTCTTTCTTTCCGCTTCAACCTGCTGACCAATGATACACATACTTACCTACTCAGCAATTTCTCTTTTCATACCCGGCCAATAGTAATATGGTTAAATGGTATGATACATCTTAATACTTCCAGGATGCATTGCATAAGCTGAACCGTGCGCTTCGTTCCAAAATTGTTTTCTTTAATTCCATAACATTAGGTACATACATCTTGTTCTCTTGCATAAGGATGCCATCTGCTTCTCCAACTCTGAGGTCTTTCTTTTTCCCGTTATTCCTTGCAATAATTAATTCTTGAATTTCTTCATCAATCCTCTGGGCATCGAGTATACGATTAATTAAAATAAGCCTAACTTGGATACTAGCAAGCAAGGCTTCTTCTCGTTCTTCCATTTCTAACTTTACTCCAGTAGATCTGAAATCCACAAGAAGAGGAACATAACAAGCATACAAAGCCTTTATTCTCACGAGAGTCTTCATATTAAGTACATCAGCCCAAACATTTGCACGATCACCCTGGTCGTGCAATCATAATCACTAAGCAATTCAGTCCACCTTCGTTACCTAAAATCAAGATCTCTCTGAGTAAGACAGATATTAGAGACTCTTATGATCCGTAAAATCTTGCACTTTTCACCAATAATATAATGTCTCCATACCTTCAAAGCAAAGATGATAATCGCAAATTCCAAATCACAAGTAGGGCAATTCATCTCATGAGGTTCCAATTGCCGTGAAACATAGGCAATCACCCTACCATTTGCATCAATACACATCCCAAACCATTAAAGGAAGCATCCTTATAGACCTCATAATTCCCGTTATCATCTGAGAGTGCTAACACAAGTGCATGAGTGAGGAAATACTTCAACTGTTGAAAACTTTGCTCACCATTTTCATCCCACTCAACTTGGCCTCTTTTCTCGTCTATCTCGTCAATGGTAAGGCAATGACTGAAAAATCTTTCACAAACCATCCATAATAGCCCGCTAAGCTAAGAAAACTCCGAATCTTAGTCATGGTTCGCGGTTGTCCAAATTATCAACTTCTGCCACCTTTTAAGAATTCACTTGAATACTTTAAGTAGATATAACATGTCCCAGAAATGCCACTTGATTCATCCAAAATTGGCTTTCGCTAAACTTAGAATACATCGACGATCCCTCAATCTTTGTAATACCAATTTAAGATGTCTAGCATGCTCAGCTCTAGTCTTAAGTATACCAGAATAACGTTAATGAGAACGATAACAAACCTGTCGAGATATTCCTGGAATACTTCGTTCATCAAACTCATAAAATTCGTCAATCCGAATGGCATCACCAAAAACTCATAAAGACCATAATGAGTTCTGAAAACCGTCTTAGGGACATCGTCACTCTTAATCTTCAATTGGTAACAACCAGACTTCAAATCAATCTTTGAAATTACACAGGCACCTCTGAACTGATCAAACAATCATTAATACTCGGTAATGGATAACGATTCTCAATCGTTACCCGATTCAATTATCCATAGTCAATGTATAGCCTTAATGTCCACATTCTTCCTCACAATTAAACTGGGGCTCTCAAAGGTAACATACTAGGTTGAATAGAACCTTTATCAACCAAATCTTGCAACTGACTTTTCAATTCCCTTAACTCAACATGAACCAATCTCTAATATAGGGTCCGTACCTGGAAACAAATCAATCGAGAACTCCACAACTTTGCTTGGTGGCAATCCAGTTAAATTCTCAGGGAAAATGTCAGGAAAATGTCTAACCACATTGACCTCTTCCACACTACTCAGAGCAATATCTCTTAGTACCGCATGAACTAAATATCCTTGGTAACCTTCCGAAACCATTTCCTTGCTCTCACAGCAGAAATAACGGCATGCCTCACTCTGATTTGCATACCTCCAAAAGTAACCTCTGGTCATCCAGGTCGATGGAAAGTAACTGATTCCCCGAAGCAATCTATCTTGGCACAATTATAATACAATCAGTCTGTGCCTAAAACCACATCCAAATCCACAATATCTCACGGGATAAGATTCACTGGCATAACAACCTCGTCCACCATCACTGAACACCCTGAATAACACCATACTAATGTAGGATGACCTACCTGTTTACTTGCTTAACGAATCCAACGGATAAGTTATTAATATTACGGTCTGCAGCCCGCAATACTGATAAATCACCGTTGTCTCGATAAGTAAGCAACAATCTTCAAGGGTGCAATATTACCATCTTGCCTTTCATTAGAAATACATATACACACCTCGATCGTGCTCATTCATTACTCTTTTTGGTAACATCGTCCATAACAAGAATCATATCAGCTAGAAGAACTAGAACTAGCTTTACTTCTTTTGAAGTTTTGAGTTTCTTAAAGTCCTTAAGATTACTGACCTTTACCTTTGCCATCTTTCCTCTGATTCACAATCTTTTCCTCTTCTTCATTACTATCGCTGGACATAATCTCAGAGTCCTCAATTCTCAATAAAATCTCGTAAAACTCCTGATAGGAAGCACAATGGATAGTGGTCGTCAAAGAACGCCACTTCTTCTTATTATCCAGTTTAAAACGACATAACATTCCCACCGGATTAACAACAACATTCAAATAGTAATGAGACAAGTCAATAAACTTTCCATAATACTCATTCGCTGTCATCTTTCCTTGTCTCAAATTTTGTAAACTTTCGCTTTTTACCATCAATATATGCCGGAGGGATAAACCTTTTCTTAAACAATTCTTTAAATAACTCTCGATTAGCTCTTTCCTCTGGTGACGTCATACAAGACTCCTGTCTCCACCAGGATGCAATTTCAATACTCAGAAACCAGGTAGTCGTCTTGACCTACCGTCAAAAGAAAGATTTCCTTAACTTGCATAATCTGAAACACCTTTTCCAAATGATTAAGCCATCGACCTGCTCCTTCAGGTCATTCATTTTCCATAAAGTGATTCAGCATCAACTTATAACCAGTCTTAAGAGAAAAATCCTTGAATAATAGACTGAATCACAATAGCAATAGTTTCCCCTAACTGAGCTATAACAAGGAAACTAAACTCATCTGAACGACGTGGCTCACTACGAGGCGGTATAGTTCTGACAGAAGACACTAGGAAATTCTCAAGATACACAGAACTGCAACCTAGGCTCTGATACCAACTGACACACCCCGTCCCGAAGGAGGGCGTGCTGGCCGTCACGTGAGAGTGATGTAACCATTTACACAGTTCGAAAGCTTAAAAATACCATTGTGAATTCTGTCAGAATACCGTTGGATTCCTCGTGGCCACCAAAGCTCTGCTCTAACTCGAACCTAGAGGGGCGCAAACCAAAATTGAGTGGGTCAGTAAAACAAATCTTTTCAAAACTTTCCTTTATCAAAGTTCTAACCCCTCGCTATAAAACATGTATACTTTCCCAGAAAAATAGCATATATAAATATGTATATAGCTTCAAAAATCTCAAAACACCATTCTTTATCACTTTTCAGAAAATATGCCATGCCATGCGTCAAAAACATAATATGGATGCATCAATATAAATCAGGTGAAATGATGAATCAACTGGAGACCCTGCAGTGGTCTTGTACGGCTGATTCTATAGCTCAATATCCAATCCAGCCGGAGTCACCAACTGTGACCTGTACGGCACTACACTGCACATAAGTCGGAACTACCTGAAGTAGTCTGTACGACTAGGATGGTGTAATAATACGCTATAGTGCTTCTCTCATCAATCATCTGTGCACATAATCTAGGGTCACCTACTAGTCGGAACCTCCTCTAATGGTCTGTACGACTAGCATGTCGGAACCACCTCCAGTGGTCTGTACGACTAGCATCTACTTGGATCCAAGGTGAGCGTGTGATGCGGGTGAATAACATAAGCACTAACACCAGGGGTGCAGGTTATGAGCTATCAAAATAAATCTCATCAAACAATTCAATGAACCAAATATAACTCACCTGATACTCACCTGTGCGTCCGCAGCACCAATTCACATATATGCATCATATAAATATCAATTCACATATCTCATATAATTTCTATGCATGGCATTTCAAAATATACTTTCATTCAAAAATCGATTTCTGGGAAAACGTTAAGTATATATATATACTGAAATAAACTGCCCACTCACCTGGAGTTTGCCCTGCAACTCCCTAGCACAACACATCAAGGCGTCATGACGATCGGCGCCTAGAACAACCATCAAATCATGCCTCAGAATCATATCGATAGAATATATCACTTATATAAAACACGTCACTATGTAGTTCGATCCGGAAGATCTGCAACTCAGATTTCCAATCCGTAACTTTCAGAGGTCCACAATAAATCTCTAGAACAACATCCTAAAATTTCATGACCATCCAACGGTCGGATCTCCGTCAATTGTCGAACTAAGTGACGGTTAACATTATATTTTATGAACTTACAACTCCAATTCCGGGAGATCCGTAAATCGGATTCTCGATCTGTAAGTTCCTACATTCTTCAAATATTACGTACTACTACGTATCAAAGTTTGGTGACAATCCAACGGTCGGATCGTCAATTCATATTTTGGCCTAACCATGCATCTTAACGAATTTAAGTCCAAATGATCAACCAAAGTTAAGCCACTATCAAAACTGAACTCAGGACATCCAATATAGCTTAAAAATGACATTGGCGGCCCACTGGCCACGCGCCGCCGTACGCGCCGCCATGGGTGGCGGTCGGCCGCCCCGGCAAAATTACCAAAATTTACAGAAATGAAGATCTCAATGAGTAGAACAACTTTCATACCTGTGGCCAAGGCCAATTCGGTCGGCAAAGCCTCCAATTCCAACAAAACCCGTCGGAACCCTAGGTTTGGTGTGCTCCAATTCGACCTCCAAACTTGTTCCAACGCCTCAACCACTGCTTGGGCTTTGTTCTAGGCCTCAAGAGGATGCCATGGGTGGTGGTGATTGGAAGAAATTGCTTCACATCGTGGCGGAAATGAACCCAACCCGTGCGCCCCCTTTTGCACGGTTTCTTCCATTTTTCCAACCAAATCTCTCCAAATTTGAGGTGGAATGGGTAGAGGAAGGGTCCTAGAGTGTTTCCCATGAGGTTCCTTGAATCAATTCGCTGGAAAAACGGGTGAATTTCGCCGAAATGTGGGTATGGGTGCCGCGGGTCGAAATGGGTCGCGGGTGAAGACCCGTTTTCTTCCTTCTCTCCTCCGCTTCTCGCCTTCTCTCCTTTCCTCCTTTCCCCTGTTCCGATTGGCCCTTCTCTTCCTCTCTCCTCTCCCCATTCGTCCGGCTCCCTCCTTTCTCTCCCGGAGCTGCTGCTCCTTCCTCCTGGTTGGGCAGTTTTTGCCCAATCTCTTCTTCCTCCTTTCCTCTCCAGCCGGCCACATACACACACATACACACACATATAATTTTATTCCTATTAATCCCAGCCATCCATTTATTTCCTCATTAAATCTGGGCCGTCCATTTTCATAAAAGAATTTCCATATTTTATTATTATAATTCCCAAAATGCCCAAACTTCAAACTTTAATATCTTTTTCGTTATAACTCCAAATCACGAACCGCTTGCGCCCACGCGTTCGTAGCGACGAATACTACGAGGATATGTCAAGAAAACAAATCTTAGATGGCATGACACAACGATTAACCTGGAACAATGCGCGTGCCTCAAAGGGCATTTTTGTAAAATCCTTTATTAAAACTTTAAAAAATCTTAAAATCAGGGACGGGCTGTCACATTCTCTCTCTTATCCTATCCCTCATCTCTTTTTTATTTCTCTCCCCCTCCGCTGCCTTCTCTCCCCCGCTCTCCTGTCTCCTCTCTCTTCTCTCTCCCAGCCACCATCCGTTTTTATCTCTAGCTCCACCAGGAGTTGATTTTAATTTTCAATTGTGAATACTTTAAAAGATAATTTTACAATTTTATATGAAATAAGTTTTTGAATCTTATTAAAAGTTGTTCTCAAAAAATAGTCTTAATAAAATTTTAGAAAAGGATTGAGTAGAATACCAAACAGACAGTCAATTTTTTTTTTTTTTTTGAGAAAACAAGGGGTTGTTTGATACTTTACTTGAATCCAACTTTTTTAACTTAAAAATAATTTTTAAATTTTAGATCTTAAAAGCTTGTTTGATAAGATTATTTTCAAAAACTAAACTTAAAACTAATTTAAGAAAATAATTGATTTTCTAAAATGCATAAGTAAGTTTTAAGAATTTTTAAACTTAAAGCCCTTTTTTTTTTCCATCTCCTCATCTCTCACTTTCTCTTTTTTTCTTCTTCTCTCTCCTCATCTCTCTCTCTCTCCCGATTCTCTCTTTCTGTGTTTCTTTTCTCCTCTCTTCTCTTTATCACCCTCCTACGACCACATCTCTATGAATTTTTTTTTTCAGTTTAAATTTTAAAATTTTAAAATAATTTTAAATCTTATACTAAACAAGTTTTTAAATTTTAAAAACAAATTTCAATTGATATTTTTAAGAAATATTTTGAGAGACGATGCAAATATTTTAGAGTAGAAAGTTGTCTCTTTGTTTTTACAGCACAAGCTTTTAAAGAAAAAAAAGAAGAAAAACAATAAATAATGCAAGTAGAAACAAACAAGAAAAAGAATAACATAGCAACACATTGAGTGACCGACCCTTTTTTGGCTCCAAATCCTATTTCTTTAATTTCTTAAAGTTCAAGGACGCCAGCTTGGACCAAGCCGCCTGTCACCGGACCCTTACAACTACAAAAACACGCTTCCAAAAATATCATCGAATCAAAATTCACACCTTCCAAATCCATCCTCTCTTCGTCGGATTCCAAATTCTTTGATTTGGGTTTTGATCTCGGGTCCAGATCGAAAAATGGGTGCCTTGTCGACCATGATCAAACACCCCGACGACATTTACCCGCTTCTGAAGCTCAAAATTGCATCGAGGCACGTCGAGAAGCAGATCCCGGCAGAGCCCCATTGGGCTTTCTGCTACACCATGCTCCAGAAGGTCTCTCGTAGTTTCGCTCTTGTTATTCAACAGCTCGGTACAGAGCTCCGCAACGCTGTAAGTTAATATAATATGTATACACATATATGCATATATATATATGTATATGTACGGAAGTGTTAGTTTCTGTATCTGATTTTATTTTTGTTTTTTGTTTTTCCAAGTGGTGATTTCTGGGTTTTGAGGAATTTTCTTACTGTTGATTAAATATATTTTTTTGTGTTTAATATTTTTTATGGCCTGTTCTTAGTAGAATTGAAAATTTTATTAGTGTTCTTATTCTCGATTTTTACTGAAGGATGATGGTAATGGTTCACATAGGAGTTTTATGCTTACAAGAAAAAAAGGGAGGCCTTTTTTTCGTTGTTTCAAAAAATGTTTCATAGTATTTTCTGTGGGTGTTTTGTTTGGTATTGGATTATCTACTTCTGTGGGTAGATTGTCATTTCTCTGCTTTTTTTTTTCTTTTTTTTCTTTTTTTTGTCTTTCTCTGTATTTTCTGGGATTTGAGTTGAATCGGAGGCTAGACATAGAGTAACTTTCAGATCCGGCCTTAATTCTCTTGCGGAAGAGACTGTTGTTTACTTTGATTACTTATTCTTAAGATCCTTGCAGATTGCTGCATTTCATTTTTCTTGTTGACTTTCCATCTTTTGTTCGTTTTGTTGAGATTTTCTAATGTTTGACTTTTTGCGGTCTTGCAGGTCTGTATATTTTATCTGGTTCTTAGAGCTCTAGACACTGTCGGTATGTTTCTATTATCTTTAGTTCTTGTCTTCCTATTTACTTTCCCATCAATTGTACATGCCTCTTGTTCCTGTGGATTACCTGCGTGATTGTTACAAGTAACACTATATTGTAATCTAACTTTTTCTGCAGTGTGGCACTTATGATGCTAATTTATTAACTCACCGTTTCATTGATATAATTTGTTCTGATGGACATGTACAGAGGATGATACAAGCATTGCAACGGATGTCAAAGTCCCTATCTTGTTAGCATTTCATCGGCACATATATGATCCCGAGTGGCATTTTGCATGTGAGTGGTTTAGCATTCCAAAACTACATTCTGAATGTTTGCTGTTTTTCTGTATCCTACGGAAGAGATTAAGATACATAACTTATTGTGCTGCCAATATCCTGTTTTAATAAATTCTACACACACACACACAGAGCACACATACATGTATATATTTAATTATCTATATATAATATAGCCATATATGGAATTTTATCTTATCAAGGACTTGATATTCAGCCCTTTGATCATTTGGAGGGTTAACATGCACAGGGGTCCTAATAAAATACAAGTTATTGCACTAAAATACCCATATTTGATATAATAAGTAACAGCCAAGAATGGGGTTGTAATAAGAGTTTATTAGCTTATACTTATATATGTAGAAATGAATATAGGAGCGCGTATGCATATAAATATGCCATCGAGAAATTCTTAGTAACTTGTAGCATCTCCAAGAGAAACTCTAATTTTTTTTTTTCTAAACTAGCAAGTGAACAGTGTCAAAAAACTATTTTAGCTATTCAGTTTAACTTTTCAACTCCAACAACACTCTCTATTAACAAACTTTGAATATTTTATTGTTAACGTTTCAAACCCAACCCACCCATTTTCTAAAACAACCTTCTCTCTCTTCCTTTTCTCCTTGCTCAAGGGTCCACCCTTGAGTTTTATTATTTTTAATATTTAGCAAGTGAATAGTTGCTCTCAAAATTTAAAGTGTGACTGTTCATTTTGCTATAATAGACTCTTTTACAGCATCTCTTGGAGATGAATTTTTTGAGTTTGGCTTTTTAAAACAGAGTTTTGGTTATTTTACAACATCTTGATTGTTTTACAGCATCTCTTGGAGATGCTCACACTCATATTAGTCTACACCCTCATCATAGTATCGTGAACCTTATAAAATTTGTGATCTGCTTGACTTTATGGCAATAGTTCGTACAGTAACCAGAAAAGATCAGATTAATTTCTTTCCTTGCCTCTTACGAAAGGCTATTCTTTCTATGTTGTCGTTGCCAGTTGACATTCAATGCATTATAAAAAATGTCTCGTCTTCTTGTTATAAAAAAAGATTCATATATATATATATATATTATATATATAGATGAACATAGGGAAAGAGTATGTTTGTTGTCGGTCCTTGGTAAGTATAGTACATGCACTCTCACGTTACCATGTTGATGAGACTTGTCTCCTTGCTCAATTACCTTCGTCCTTGTCTTTAGGTGGTACAAATAACTACAAAGTTCTCATGGACGAGTTCCATCATGTTTCAACTGCTTTTTTGGAACTCGGGAAAGGGTAATTTCTTATCCTTGTATATTTCATTGCTCAATTATTTGAAAGATCTTTTCTGTTCATTCATAATAATTTATGGTGCAGCTTCTTTATCAATGGACTGATTGGAAATCTAGTTTTTGGTTCTTTCTCTTAGTCTTTTCATACTTGTTACTCCACTTAGTTATTACATGTAGCTTATAAACAATTCGTAGGTGATAAGCATGGTTGATGAACTTGATGGTTCATACCAGTTACTGCTAAGTGCTAACACACACGCAGGAACATATGCAGAGACTTACCCCAGTAACCCCACACACACATACAAATCCAAGTCATGAATTATATTTATCTAGTGAATGTAAAAACTGATTTCAGACGTCGAGCTTTAAACACCTTCAACAGATATAAGCATCAATTTTCCCATTCTATTGAAGATTCTTACATAGGATTCTTGAAATGTGTTCAACTCTCTATGGATTTCATGACGTTGATATTGACTGAATTCTCTTGCATGTTCCAGCACAATATCCTTGTCCTTCCTTTATGATGTCTGGAGAGTTTCCCAAGAAATGCAACTAAGTAATGCTGGTCTGCGCTTCTGTTAATAATGATAGCTCCACATCCTCGTGTTCTTGGTGATTATAAGAGAAAGTGCATGGGACAAAAATTTCCCCAACATTTTGGCTATATGCATGAAAACTTTGACCAAATTACTTAGCATAAGACATCTGATCATTTAGGGCAGTGTCTTTTTCTAATATGTCGATCATGTGGTACATGATGATTGATAACTGGGTAATTCTGGTGCTTCATATATATTTTTTTAATTAAAACACCTAAAATGAGTGGTGATGTCCAACCCAACTGACTCTGTTGGATAATCCAGGTTCTCGGAGTAAGTTTTGCCTTTGGAAAATTATGTTAATTCTTTTCTTTTCAATGAGTGCATGCTTTGCGGTTGGCTTGTTGGACTTAGAAATACTTATTGCTTGATGGAATTGTTTCTCTAAAACATTCATCATCTTCATGTTGTAACGACTCTCTGCATACACTTGTTTTCTTTTATGGAATATTCATATATGATTGGAAGTTTCATTGTACAATATTTAGATAAGCGATTGGTTGTAATCTTGCAGTTATCAGGATGCAATTGAGGATATTACCAAAAGAATGGGTGCAGGAATGGCAAAGTTTATCTTGAAGGAGGTTTGTGATGCATGATATATGTTGTAGGAAGAAAGAGTGGATATGCTCTATTGTTTCATGTTTCTCATGCTTCAATTAAAATAAACTCCTTTCATAACCTTTCTGACATTGTTTGCATTGTTTCTTGACATATATTTATGATAGTTGTGAAATATATTCCAATTTTTTCACATATTCACAATTTTGTATATAATCATTTTGATCTGTAAATGCTATTATGGATGTTTGTGGATGTGTGGTTATTTTGAATGCTAATTGAAAGTAAATAAAGACTAAAAGTAGATCAACATTAGAAAGAATTTTGGCATCTGTTTTAAACTAGGATTTTCTTAAGTAATTTAAGAGTTAAAAGCTTAAAACTATAGAAAAAAAGATGTTCTGCAGTCAACTGGTTTCCACAATTTATAAGCGTCTACCGACCATAATTTGTGCATATAAGCAGGCACATTAGCTTACTTAATGTTTTTACACTATGGGAAATCAGATTCTGCAATGAAGTTGTTAAGCATAAATAAAATTTGAATTATTCTTCATTGGATGATTTCCATTTACAATATTCCAAGGCTTATTATCAGTGTATGTTTTGCACTATGTGCAGAAAGGAGAGATGTATTTCTTATGCGACTTGGATGTATTTTGCCTCATCTTGCAGGTAGAAACCATTGATGACTATGATGAATACTGCCACTATGTGGCAGGACTTGTTGGTTTAGGTTTGTCCAAGCTCTTCCATGCTGCTGGAAAGGAAGATTTGGCCTCAGACTCTATCTCAAATTCAATGGGCTTATTTCTTCAGGTATAACAATAATATTAAAGCTAGAAATGCTATCTGTTCTCAGTATCAAATTTGATTCATAGTTGATTCTGATTCTACAATGTCTGGATCTGATAAACAACAGAAAACAAACATCATTCGGGATTATTTGGAGGATATTAATGAGATACCAAAGTCACGCATGTTTTGGCCACGTCAAATCTGGAGTAAATATGTCAATAAACTTGAGGTACTTCTTCTTTACTTGTATAATTGTAACAGCTTCCTATGCTATTCCTACCAGTTCACCTTCTTAGTCACTTCTTTTCTTACTAGTCTAGTGGAGACCTATGGTAGTGGGGTGCTGATGTAAGGATTTATGCATCACCACACAGTTGGAATTTTTGTCTGAATAAAATTTTTTGATATTGCAACACAGGACTTGAAATATGAGGAAAACTCAGAGAAGGCAGTGCAATGCTTGAACGACATGGTAACTAATGCTTTGATACATATGGAAGATTGCTTGAAGTACATGGCTGCATTAAGAGATCCTGCTATATTCAAATTTTGTGCCATCCCTCAGGTAGATTATTCCTCAACTTTTATCACAAAAGTTAGTCTTTTGTGGTGTGTCATAATCTGACATGTGTATTTTACGAATTTATAGAACAAATGCAAACATTGGTAGGATGAATTGAGTGATTTTAACACTATTTTTATTTTCAAATGTACTTATGGTGTAATCTTGATATTCATTGTTGGCTGCCCATAAGAGAAGTTTACACTGTTAGACCTTCAGGATTGATTAGTCGCTTCCAAAATGACCCTCTTGTCCTATGTACAAGTCAGAAGATTGACTTGTAACTTGATTGAAAGTTGGACCAGTGGAATGAAATTGATCCAAGTGCTTCCAAAATATCTTGGCTCAACAGTATTTCTGGATGTGCTTTTGTTTCCTCCTTGATGGTCTAGATCTGGATTGTTTTTATTTTCAAACCTTTGGAGTTCCCGTTGGAACTCTTCATTTGATCAGGAACTCTACAGATTGCGTTTATCTTTCCCTTTCAGCAAAATTCAATATAACGTTTTGCGACTCCATAGTCTGCTGTTTAATTATTCAACCAAGATCATCTTCAAGTAATCTCATTTGATTTGTGCTGCCTTTACTAGATCATGGCAATTGGCACCCTAGCATTGTGCTACAACAACATTGAAGTCTTCAGAGGTGTAGTCAAAATGAGGCGAGGTAAGATTTTAATCTATGAACATGGTATTCCTTTCAGTTATAACTGACACATATTGATACAATCAAAACAAAAATAATTGTATCTTGTATTTAATAAAGAATAGCTTTGTCAAAAAGGGTGGTATGCCTGTGCCGTGAGATGGTCATTTGGCAGATACATCTATAGGAATTCCACAAATCCCAGCAACATTGTTTTCTTATTATAGTGATTTTATCGGAGATTTTGAAGCTTAAGCTGTTGGAGACTACTCTATAGACTAGCACATTTTAGTAACTACAAGTACTTTTATATATTTACTAGGGAAATGCTCTATGAAATCACGTCATGATAAAAATTATTTGTTAGAAAAATGAAAGTACTGCGACTACTGGTTGATTATGCCTTCCACCTCTGAACCCTTCATTCACTACTGGTTAATTATTTGAATTCCTCTCTCATTCTATTGGGGTTTGCGATGGTTTGGATAGAATACTTGTCATGTTGTGTAGTTTTGGTCACATGATTTGTCATAACTCTTTACTGAAAGTATTCAATTTTTTGCTGTACTTTCTAGGTCTTACAGCAAAAGTTATTGACCGAACAAAATCAATGGATGATGTCTATGGTGCTTTCTTTGATTTTGCTTCCATTATAAAGTCCAAGGTAAGATGCTTCAAGAAATTAGATGTGTATTATCTCGTAGCAAGATAGCTTTTACTGCATACTAAACTGAGGTGAGAGTTGGGTTAGATGAACCCAACCAAGTTGTGAGCAACCTGGGAATTTGATAAGTTGAGTAAACATCTTTATGCATATATCTTTAGGGGTACTGTTATTGGCACTCCAAAAATATCGTTTTGCACTCCAAGCTTTCTTTATTTAGAAAGAAAAATGCATGTATGAGGACTGCCCAATGAGTTTTTTGGAGTGCCAATGACAGCACTCATCTTTAACCTGAATTAAAAGTTAAGCAAACATGGTAAATAATTTTTAACCCAAGCAGGCCTAGGAATTATGATATGAATGTATTTTATAGGAAAATGTTCTCTTGTCAGACTATCTTGTGTAGACTATGAATCTGGACCATTGATCTGGTTGGCTGAATGTCTGGTCCATATCAGAGTCTGACAATATAAGCTCTCTAGCAACAGAAGTCTGGCAGGGGAACATTACCCGTAGTTTGTATATATATATATGTATATATATATATATATATATTCCTATCAACTCTATAAATTGGGTAAATATGAGTAGACTTCTAGCCCGCCTAACCCTGACTATTTGCACTTTTAGAATAAACTCTTTTGGATGCGCCAATTTGTCTAGTTTTCTATGGTTTTAAAAACCAATCAGATTTTTCAAAACATTAAATATTTAATATTGGCTGCAGGTTGACAAGAATGATCCTCATGCAACAAAAACATTGAGCAGAGTGGAAGCGGTACAGAAATTATGTAGAGACTCTGGAGCTCTGAGCAAAAGGTATGCATTTCATAGTTTCTAGTTCTTCTTCCTGAATATTGAACATTCATATTTAGTTATTTACTGATTATCTGACAAGTATCTATGGACCGCACCAGGAAATCTTACATCATCAACAACGAACAAAATTCAACTCTGGTGAGTTTCATCTTACATGGAAAAAAAAAATCTCAGAAAACTAGAATCATTGCAAAATACACATACTGATCAGTCTACATTCTGAATGCAGATTGTGGCGTTGTTTATTATATTGGCGATCATTTACGCTTATCTCTCTGCTAGCCCAAGAATCTAATGTAAGTGTCGTCGAGCTGATCAATCGATAACTGATTTCATAGTCTTAATTTCTTTTAGAAAGCAAAACCACTACTTCTCATCCCTTACACCAATTTTCTTCTTGTTGTGCAGGGTTTGCATTTCTTATATATTCTTCAACATAAATGGCTGGTTACAAAAGTACGTGCCTCGTCGACTACATTAGTTTCTTGTATTTGGATGCAATAACGGCACTGCTGCTGCTGCCGTTGTGTACTCAGTATGAAGTTGCCCTAAATTATTGCCGTAGCTTTTGACGCCGTTTAGCATAGTTACCGTTGCCAAACAATTGAGCCTGTGTTTTTTTCTCTGGAGTTCATATGTGAATGTTCCACTTAAGAAAAAGAGTACCTTGTTTATATGAAAGTAATGTAGTATTTTATGCTTGCATACAATAATGGCAATGGTTATATGGTATTCTGTTTGATTTGTCCGACAATTTCTTGCATGACTTGTTAACTTGACATGAAACGACACAAAATAACATGTTTTGGAGCATCACTTTGTCGACACCATTTGTGGTTCGAATCTTACAAACTGGTAGGTTGTCTATTCAATAAAGATGTCCTCCATGAAGTCCTTCATATTGAACTATTTTGAGAAATGCAACGGTTAAATGATTCATGCACTCTCAAAAAGATACAAGTCTAAATCGCTTCCAATCCACCAACTGTAGCACTTGACAGGAGGAAGCATCTATAGCAGTTTTTGAATCGTCTTACCATCACATATCACTTCGCCAACGCTACTGCAACCAAAAACACAAAATTTACTCCAACTCTTCAATGTCATATCGCTAATCAATCATTTACAACAATATAATTTTTCAATTTTTTATACAAAGAAAATTGAACTAAGCAAATACAAAGGATTAGGGACCATGACCACTGCATCCAGCTCCACTTTCTTCCCTCACTCACTGAAAATAATAGAAATCCAAGTCACTCAATGATGAAAATCCCTCAAAATAGACCACACATATAATTAGCATAGGCATACTATTTTTCACTTAACGGAAACTGAAAAAAGATAAAAAAAAAAAAAGGAATCAACTAGGAAAACATGATTTTTTTTTTTGGTCAAAAGAGGAAAACATGATCAAATCCTTGCAAGCAGATATGATCAAATCTAATAATTTCAATGGAGAGAGTCATTATTCCTAGCAACATTTGATAAAATCCTAATCGTTATAGCTTATAACCAGGTTAATGTATGATGTAGAAGCAACCTTAGATATATATATATATATATATATATATATATATATATATATATATATATATATATCTCATTACCTGTTAATATGTATGCAACATTCAATTTCATAACTGACCGCATGTATTTTATGTGGGTGTGATTGGCACAAAACGAACAAGTGGTCGGATGCTTTATAACAACATCAACCCACACCCTCATTGCAAGTGGTCCAATTGGCACAAAACGAACAAGAGCTATATATATCTCATTACCTGTTAATATGTATGCAACATTCAAATTCATAACTGACCGCATGTATTTTATGTGGGTGTGATTGGCACAAAACGAACAAGTGGTCGGATGCTTTATAACAACATCAACCCACACCCTCATTGCAAGTGGTCCAATTGGCACAAAACGAACAAGAGCGTTTGGATCACTTATGACCACCAACCTTCATCAATCACTTCTCCAGAACCCATCCAATCAAGCAATATGCACTTTTTATTTGAATTTGAGGACTATACGGAAAAATAAGAAAGCATTCATCTAAGTTACTAACCAAATTAATTCACATAAGCAAGACAATAAATATAGCTCAAATTAGTTGCAAAAGAAGCATGAAGGAACAATGTAAAAATTGAAACTTGCCACTAAAGTACGTGTGTGTCTCTGGAACTGCAACCAACCAGTTACAGGACGCCTAAAAAGGTTTCTACTTTTGACGATATAAGGTCTTCATGCAGAACGTAATGGCTAAAAGAATATTTACCGCAAATGTGAGGCATTCATGCACTCTCTAAAAGGCACAAGTCTTATAGCTTGTTTGGATGTGCTTTTACAATGACTAAAAGCGCTTTTGGTGAAAATGTTTTTAGAACCAATCTTTAGTAAAGATGAAAGTAAATCCTGAAAAAACACTTAAAATGCTTCCTGGAAGAAGCACATAACTGGTGCTTCTTGTAGAAATCACTTTAAGTGCTTTTGGAACCCAAAATCATTTTTTCTAAAAGCGCTTTCAGTTATTTTAAAAGCACATCCATACGAGCCCTTAATCGCTTCCAAATTTCCAATCCACCCACTATTGAATTCCTTATCAAACATTTATGTCACATTAATGTAGGGTGGGTTTAGTTCTTTTCGGTTCTTTTTTTTTTACCAAAATTTAAAAACGAACCAAAATTACTATTAAGTTAAATTCGGTTTTTTTTCGCTTTGTTTCGGTTCGGTTTTGACGGTTTGGTTCGATTTCAGTTTTGTTTATGTATGTGTGTGTGTGTGTGTGTGTGTATATATATATATATGATCCCAAAACTTTGACAGGTGAAAGAAAGACTCGTGGCGGGCCAACTAAGTGCTCTATCTTCAGCTTCCCCCTCTTATTTTTCCATCTACTTGTCATCTCCCTCCATCTCTCTCCAACCACACAACCACTGGAATATACCCCACAACCACCATAGCAGTGGATCCACCACCACTACAGCTTCAGTTCCAAGTGTTAAAGTGTCGCTCAATTGGCAGATGCGGCACCGAACGACACCACCAACTCAGTCTTCGAAACCCATCCTGGCACAAAATCATCCTTCCTCCTGATATCTTCCTGCCTGGTCGTCCTCTTCTTTTCCAATTAAAAATCTTTTGCGACTTCTCCTCACGAAGCAGCCACTTTGCTCCAGATCTTTCAAATTGAAATTCCTCTCCTTCAACCTTTGCATGTTGAATTTCACATCAACAGCATCTCCCTATAACCTAGGAGCTTTGTTTGGATTCAAGCTTTCCGACGGTAATTGGACGATTCCTCCGACCCCCGTTGTCAAGATTAGTCTAAAAACGATTCCTACCTTATTGACCTATTGCATGTCAAAATCTGCTTCAAATTTGTGATTTAATATAATTGGGCTTTAGAAAATATTTCATGATTTTGTCTAATCCAATTTAACGATTAGAAATTTCGCCTGGGACTGCAATTTCATCTGCTCCAAACAAATAGATTCTTTTTAATCTGAATTTAGAAAATTATATTCGAATTTGTTTTACATTTGATTCGGTTGGATTTAGGGGTTGTGTTTTAGTGTTTCCTACCTGAGTTGTATATAAAGAAAAAAGAGTGATTTTTTTTGTATCGCAAAGAGTTCATCATGATCATAGACACGAGTCTATATTATCAAGTAAGATGCCGAGTCCTCTTGCATTCATATAATTACATTTGTGAGCTGCTTTTCTGGGTTTTTGTTGATTTTGTTTGCTTATCTGGTATATACAAGAAGAGTGACACCACCACGAATATTAACAATTTATACATGAAAAACGTAACACTTGGGCTAATCTAACCATTTATTTTGAGCACACCACATGAGCAAAAGTAATAAAACATATGACAGTGGGGTTTTCTCAAGTCAATTTTTGTTGGCATGTTGTTGTTCGTTGATTGATAAATGAGATTGCTTATGGCATTTTATGACAAAGAAGAAGAAGAAGAGTAGTATGTATGCTATAATATTGTGAGTCTGAGAAATGAGACATGTGAATTGTATGGAGGTAAGCAACATTTATGTGAGACATTTGAATTGTATGCAAGGTATTAAATATCGATGATATCGGAAATATCGGTAGTCCGAAAACACGGAAATATCGATGGAAATATTGGGATAATATCGATATCAATAAAAATTATATGGAAACCACGGAAATTGTAAGAAAAACTTGGAAATTTTTATTGAAACTTTGCAGGATGTTTATTTAGTCAATTATCTATTAGTTTATCACATAAAATTGGAAGGAAATGCATTGCATGATGGATTTAACATTATCAAGTTGATTATATAGCGAGCTGACAAACATTGTGAGTGTAGAAAATATGTAGTAATTAATGAAAGAAGTTTAAACACATCATAATCATTTATATATAATGAATTAGTACAATATTTTACACTTTATACATTGCATGGTAAGATACATGAGTGACTTAGTACCACATAGAGTTCCTATGAGGTTCAAATTTTTCACTATCTTCATCATCTCTATGTGTAGAGTGAGTGTATTGTGAAGAGTAGTTATCAAATGATAAATCCCCAAAATAGTTTTGCATGTAATTGTTAACATGCCACCCATATGGATCCGAGATTGGTTGACGTTGTCCATAAGCAAAATCATTTGAAGATTGAGTCTCGGATTGTTTCCATGAGTCGCTCGATTCCATCCCAACAGGAATGGGATATGAAGGGTAGGGAAATGGTTGGTTATGAGTATAACCATAGTTACTACTTCACACTCTAACAGAGTCCGAAGTTCTAGATAACGAGTCATCTTCTTGACTTGACAAAATCCCCTTGCCTCTTTCTCTACGAGTATAGTCTTTCCCTATGGCACCAATTCCTGGTCCTGCCCGTCTACTGCCATGGTCATCATCATGTGTTGCATGCGTGAAGTTTGCCTCACCAGTGAAGGGACTCATAAATCCGGGAGGTGGTCCAACACAGTTTCCATCTCCACCACCACTACCTCCAGCTCCACTATATCCTTCATCATTCCCACCTCCGATGGTAGGTGAGTCTCCTGATCTTATACTAGAGCTATCATTAGTATCAACACGATGTTGTGGTTGTGTAGGATTGGAAGAAGGTGGAATTCCAGTGTTTCTTGGCCTTGGGCGCAAAAGTTCTTCCAAAGAGTCAGCGCTGCTAGATCCCACCTCCTCCTCTAATACTCTTTCTACATTTATCCCTTCATTACGTGCTTCTTCAGCAACTCTGGGAGCTAGGTTGCCTTCATCATCATCTAAATGAAGAGGTCTAATCCATTGATAAAGTTGGTTACCCTCTGTATCATCTTCTTCAGCAACAATATCAAACACATATAGTGGGTCACCACGGTCGACATGATCTATTTCTGCTTCCTTATCTCGAATTTGAAGCTTCATGTTGTAGTAGCAATAAACTAATTTTTCCAACCTACTATGAGCCAACCTATTTCTTTGCTTTGTGTGTATGAGTGCAAATGTGCTCCAATTTCTTTCAGAAGCAGATGAGGAAGTTGTTTGTGATAATACTTTGATTGCTAACTTTCTCACAATTGGTGCATCGGTCCCATACATGATCCACCATTCAGCTACAATGAAAAACAATGTTGATAAGCCTAATAACTCCAACAAATTCTATTATAAACTTATAGTGAAATATGTTTACACTCACTAGGAGACATTTTTGTTCGAGCAGCAACTGATGTTGGTTCTCCAAAAGTTCTTCTTGCATCTTTAAACCATGTTAGCTGAATTCAATAAATCGTGTTAGTTTAATCCAACAAAGTAATTATTATAATTTAAGTAATTGTGTACCTCATTTCCAAATTGGCCAACTGCTGGTGATGCAGGGTCTAATTTAGAGTATACATTATGTACAGCACGTATAAGGGTACCATCATCTCCAACACCGGGTCTGTATTGGTATCGAGGATTCAAATAATATGCTGTTCAAAGAAACACATACTCTAATAAGAGAAATAATACTTATGCAACTAAATAAATGAATTGCAAATTATGACATAATTTATACCTGCTGCATGCAAATCGTGGTATAATGTTTTATACCATCAGTCTTCAATTATCTTTATGACCCACCTTGCACCATGTTTTCTTTCCAATTCATCATTCACTACACGCATCAACTCATATATTGCCCCCATAGTAGGATACACTTCTGTGTCAATGATTCTTAAAACTTTGTAAAGAGGTTCAAACACTTGACACACATGTTCTGATTGAGTCCAAAAAGCATGATCAAGCACTATATTTTCCACCATATGACCTGCATTTGAGCGGCTCAAATTGTGGTTGGCCCAATCGTCACTAGTGAATAGTTGCTTCAACCCTTCTTTCTTCTTAAGTAGGCTGTCTAATGCAATATAGTTGGTGGCGAATCGAGTGGTAGCTGGACGAATAATTTCTCCTTTGCAAAATTCACGCATCTTTGCCAACAACCAACCGTGATTGTAAATATAATTTGTGATCATTCTAGCTCTTTTTACCACATGAGCAACATTCTCTTTCTTCCCCATTGCCTCAAACATGAGATCAATACAATGTGCCGCATATGATGTCCAAAACACATTATGATGCTTCATTAACTTTTTTCCAGCTTTGACAAATGCAGAACCGTTGTCGGTCACGACTTGGACAACATTATTCTCTCCGACCTCCATGATTACATCCCTCAATAATTTGTAAATATACTTGTAGTTCTTTATATGGTCTGAAGCATCAACAGACTTAAAAAAAATTGTCTTTCCCTTAGAGTATACCATGAAGTTTATGATAGACAATCTGGTCGGGCCAGTCCATCCGTCACACATGATTGTGCAACCATTAGTTTCCCACTTTGACCTCAACTTGTTAACATACTAGCCAATGTCTTTATACTCCATATCCAAAAATTTGTTTCTTATCTCATAGGGAGTGGGAGGTTGTACTCCAACACCGGCCTATTGACATCCCACTACCATATTTTTGAAATGATGTGATGATGCTTTCTGAGCAGGGACATTTTCATAGATAAAGAACTTGCTAATTAGACGCCCCATTCCCTCATTCACATTACCTCAAGTGAAATAACTCCAAACACTCTTTTGACGTGCTTTGGATGACTTATATAAACTTGGGGCTATTGGTGGTGTTGGTTGTGATTCTCTAAGACTGCCTCCCCGTCTCATTTGTGCACCACCACTTGTCCCAGAACCTTGTGCTCTATTAGGAATTTTATGAAGGTGTTCTCTTTCCCATACTGACTGTTTGGAGGCACGTAATGCTTGTTTCAAACTGCGTCGTTCTTCAGGTCCCATGTCATCATCACATTCGTCCTCATCGTCATCATCATCACTATCAACCGCTTGGCCAATGACTTCTCCTCGTAGCCCAGCTCGAATATTTTCCATTCCATGTGTTATCTTTTCCTTTTGCTGTTTTTTATTTTTTAATAATGTGCTTATGAATACCTTCACTTCTTGGGGGACATTATCGCATCGTTGGACATTTTTTTGCTGGATCTAATCCACTAAGATGGTACTTAAGTCATGTCACTCCGCCACTCTTCATTACCCGACCACAATATTTGCAAATTGTGCCATGTTTGTTTCCGTCTATTAGGTCTCCATGTTCCCAAGCTGGATCACGTTTAGTGACTCCATTGGACATCTTAAACGTACCTATATTTATTTTTCATGAAAATTAGACAATTATTTATTGGCCAAAAAATATAGTAGTGATGATGGTTATATAAGAGAACCTAAATAATAAAGTTATTATACAGAAGAATTAAATACGAAGTAAAGAAAATGATTGTAAAAATTTAAGTAATTATAAAAATAATATGAAATAATAAAGCCTAATATTAATGAATAATAATCCAATTTGATAATAAAACCTAATATTAATAAAATAATAAATAACATTAAACATATTAAAATTATCCTAGGGAATAATTATACAACATTACTTAATTACTTAAAAAAATTAACATGTAATTGTTAACATTACTTAATTACTTACAAAAATTAACATGCAAGTATTAATTACTTAAAAAAATTAACATACGAGTCCACACAAATTTTTTTGTTGTTGTATAAATTACAATAATATAAATATAAGTTTGTAAACTTACCTTAAATATGGAACCCTTTGTGTTCAAGCTCTGGAATGGATCTGGAATGGCTTTGAAAAGGGTAAGGGAAGAACAAGAAACGAAAATGCTCTGAATGGCTCTGATACTCCACCTCTTTGAATGTGAAAGAATATCACAGACTCACAGTGGCACACGGTTTCATTATGAAAGCACTATTATTTTTGTCCATGGTCTGTGATTGTAAAAGTTGTCAGGTAACCCAACCACACACACACACACACATGCCACCACACACACAGAGATCACACACGCACACAACACACGCACACAGACATCACACGCAGACAGTCTCTCTCTTTCGATCATTCTCTCTTCTCTGAGCTCCCTTCTCCCCCTTCTCCATTCTCCCACACACACACACAGATCTCCCACACACACGCATAGAGATCCAAGGTCTCTCGATCCTTCTCCCACACACAAGCACAGAGACCCACATCGCCTTCTGCTCCTCCCTCGTCGGCGCCGTCTCTCTCCTTTCTCTCTGCACCGAGGGTCCGAGACCCACATACACACACGCACACCATCGCACCTGCTTCAGGAAGACACCCATCATCATCAGCAACCTCGTCTTTCTCCCTCTCCTTCTCGTCTCTGCAACTCGACGAACGCAGGAACTCCGGCGAGTTTCTTGAATTTCTCCGGTTAGGTAAGCTTCGGGTTTGCCTCTTTTTGTTCTAGATTGAACCTTATATGTGAAATTTAAGTTCAACATCGTGTTTTTGCAAGGTTTTTGGGACGAAATCAGCTCGGGAATAGGCACACCCATCTCCGGCGAGGCCGTGGTTGTCGACGAACTTTCCGAACACCTCCGACCGTTTCATGGCAAACAGAATATATAAAAACATTCATCTCGTCTTCTATTTCATTTTGATACCTAGATTGGAGTCTAGGGTCCTCTTTTACAGTCGGTCGGAGCTGTAGAAGCTCCGGCGTTCTTCTCCGAGTAGCACAGTTCCAAAATATCGCGATATTTCGGTAATATCGCGATATTATCGATAATATCGCGATATTTTCGAAAACCCGTTGGATACCTATTAAAATATCGGTCTCGTAAAAAACCGATAATATCGGCGAAATATCACCGATATTATCTACATTTTGTTTCTTGATTGTATGGAGGTAAGCAACAATTATGTGACTGTTTTTTTGCTAAAAGGATTGTGTGACTTTTTGATATATTGTTCATTACGAAATAAAGAAGAATAGGAAGAAAGTGTAATATATGATCTCTAACTCTTCAACTTTGTTCCAAGCAATATTGTTTGGTGAAATAGTTGTGTTAAGGTATTGGAGTAAAATTAAAAATATTTAAAATTCATTTTGAGGTGGTTCTCATTTTCCAGGTGAAATCCGGGTACCAATTCTCATGGCAATTATTCAAAAGAGCCCAACAAAACTCCAACCAGCCCAATTCTGAAACCCCAAAACCCTCCCGACTAAAATCCTCCACCATGGCCGACGCTCTCTCACCGGAACCCGAACTCTACTCACCACAACTGCACCAAAACACTACAAACAGTCCAAGCAAACCGAACAGCCGCAAAAGAAAGTCCACCGACGACGGCGAAGCGCACCCCCAAGTGTCTCCCCACGTTCAAAAACTCCTCAAACGAATCGTCTTGTCCCTGAGCCAGCCCTTATCCAGCGGAGTCCTGAGCGTGTTGTTGGAAGGCAGGCAGAAAGAAAGAAAGGTCGCTGGTGAACAACCGGTTCAAGTATTGGGTAATGAGATTAAAGTTTGAAGCTTTCTGGGCTTTAACTGGTGTCTGAAATTGAATATTAGTAAATTAGAAGAAACACTCTGATAATTATAAGTTTTATCCAAAAACACTTTGAAAGCTCAATTAGAAAGAAAAAAAAAAATCCGTCATTTATCCACTTGTCATGCTCTAATTGAGTTCTTAGGTGGTTTTTTTTTCCATAAAGTATTGAATTTGAGGTGTTTTTATCGAGGGCAAAATAGCCCTTTGAATAATTTGATTGTTTTGAGAATAACCCAGTGATAATTTTATTGTTGGTTTTTGTTAATGTGTTTTAGGTTTTGATGGAAATGCTTGAGCATTTGGATTCCAATGCTTATAAGGTTATGGAAGCTTATGCTGTTTGGGAGGGCAGGAATGCGATGGCAGGTTACTCGCCTGAGGTTTGTATTATATTTGCTATGATTTTATCTGGCTTATGCATTTAATTTCGGTATATGTTTATACTGATTACTCATACTTTCTTTTTGTTGAGCAGTACCGGTATGCGCTTCAACTGGAGCGTATTACTTTGTTGATTACTGAAGGAAATTACAGTGAGCATGCCCATCACTCTACCGTGATGTATGTATGATTCTTATATTTTCGCTGCTTGGCAGCTTTCTGCATATGGTAGCAATTTCTGTACTGTTATCCTATTGAACGCTGTTTTTGCTAGTTCATCATTCACAACATTGAATCGGGAAACCCATGTGTTATATATTTGAGTAATGCTGACATTTGCCTTGCATTTTTATGACTTCTCAAGAAATTTTTGGCCCTTCTTTATCTTTACTCAATAGATGCAATGAATAGAACAAGCAGTTTTTTATCAGGGTATCATCCATCCCTTGACTTGTGATTCTCTTGTTTCCTTTTGACAACGTGTTGTGTGTGCCCAAATTTTTTAAAGTTACATGTTGAGTTTGCTACTTTGAGAAAGAATTTTCTGATATCTAAATTTTCGCTCTTTTTTGAATTGTATTTGAACTTGTTATGTAAGTAGGGAAATGTATACTTTTTTGTGTGTCCCCGCTATGTCATGCTCTATTTCTAGAATTTTATTTTCCTGTGTCTGTGTTGTGTCTCCTTGCATCTCACGTCTGTAATTCATTTTGATGTAGTTTTTATATCCTTGATATTTGTTATAGGTGGACTTTCTCTGCCCCTTTTATTTGGCTAAGTACAGACTTTAACAAACGAAAGACAAAATTGGCTTGTTGGATAGCAGAAATGAGTCTTCAATTTTCCGTACTAGTTTTGAATTACCTTTTCCTTTTTTTATCTGATTTAGGCTGCAAATATGGCGGCTTTTAAGAGATACCATATGCAAGACATCACCTAATCAATCATGTTTGTTTTTTTCCAGTCTTACGCAATTAAAGGAATTTGGAAATGAACCACTGTTAATGATGATTGTAGGATTGACATACCAGCAACTCTGGTATTCCAATCTTCCAAATGAAATGAAATGGAGGGAGTCCGATCAGTTTTACACTGCTAGGGAATCAAATGAACTACTTCCACACTCAGAGGGGCATTATGCTGGTAATACTCACAAGGCTGGTACTGGCATTCAATGTGGTCCAGAGACCTCTGTAATGAATGATAAAGTATCATATATGGGTACCGACGGTGGCATACATAGAGATATATCTATGGGGGTCGATGACATGGAGATAGAAAATTCTCAACCAAACTTTGGGGCCCAAAGTTTTTATGCGGACCCTGATGAAGATACAGAAAATGAAAATGATGGCGAAATGCAGTATGCTCCCATTTTTGAAGCCCTTGGTGAGTAACTAGTTTCCTGCATTCTCTCATTGATGTTATGTGTTAGGCTTTCAATCATTGAATTTCTTTCTTTGTATAAGGAAATATAAACGTTGTCCCTTTTCTCATCCATATTCATGATGAAGAGTTTCTGTAAATGCAGTTGCTATAAAGGGGGAAGGTATAAGTTTTATAATCTAGTTCCAACTGATTTAAATTAGCACAGTTCAAAATAGTACGTGCGTTGTTTAGTCTGCTAGTCTTGACTACAATTACCAGATACTGGTTGTAACCAGAATGCGTCGATTACTCAACATATTGTGTGTACGAGTTTGTAGTACACATCTGTTACTTTTACTAACAATTAACAAATCACTGTTTCCATTCACTCTGTATTTTCTTAGGTGTTTATTAACTTCCTAAGTATATTTTTGTTCAAGGGAGGATTTCATGAATTCACAGACGGCAATTTTTAATGACAATTTTAGGAATGCAGTGAAGTATTTAAGGCTTGCTCTTCACTCCACACCCCCAATATTGCAGGCCTTGCTTCCTTTGGTACAGTTAAAATTTTTTTCTACTGAAGTAAGAACATTATCTTAATATGATTGATAAAGTTACGGCAACCCTATTATAATTTTTTATTACTTTTCTTAAGTACCAAGTGATATAGTTGTGAGATCCCACATCGCCCAAGGGAGTGGATCCTGTGAGCCTTATATGTATATTCCCATCTCTACCTAGCATGAGGCCTTTTGGGAGCTCACTGGCTTTGGATTCCTTTGGAACTCCGAAGTTAAGCGAGTAGTGCGCTAGAGCACTCCCATGATGGGTGACCCACTGGGAAGTTCTCGTGTGAGTTCCCAGAAACAAAACCGTGAGGGCGTGGTCAGGGCCCAAAGTGGACAATATCGTGCTACAGAGGAGTCGAGCCCGGGATGTGGTGGGGGCCCGGGCCGGGATGTGAAGCGCGCGAGAGCACTCCCATGATGGGTGACCCATTGGAGAGTTCCCAGAAACAAAACCATGAGGGCGTGGTCGGGGCCCAAAGCAGACAGTATCGTGCTATGGCAGAGTCGTGCCCGGAAAGTGGTCGAGCCCGGGCCGGGATGTGACAATTTGGTATCAGAGCCTAACCCTGGCCTTGTGTGTGCCGACGAGGACGTCGGGCCCCCAAAGGGGTGGATTGTGAGATCCCACATCGCCCAGGGGAGTGGATCCTGTGAGCGTATATTCCCATCTCTACCTAGCATGAGGCCTTTTGGGAGCTCATTGGCTTCGGATTCCATTGGAACTCCGAAGTTAAGCGAGTAGAGCGCGAGAGCACTCCCATAATGGGTGACCCACTGGGAAGTTCTCGTGTGAGTTCCTAGAAACAAAACCGTGAGGGCGTGGTCGGGGCCCAAAGCGGACAATATCGTGCTACGGTAGAGTCGTGCCCGGGAAGTGGTCAAGCCCGGGCCGGGATGTGACAATAGTTGTAGCTTGTGGTACCCGCCAAAACTCAAGTACTCTCTTCTCAGGCTTTTTCTTTTTGTGGCAGCTGTTGCTGATTGGAGGTCAAGTAAAAGAAGCCCTAAATGAGATTGAAAACTGCTGTAGTCCAAATACTGCACTGCCAATTCGGTACTGATTTCGTTGGCAAATTTCTTTTTATCTCTGACTGTGAATGTGAATTGAATATATAAGTTCACCAGATGCATGGAAATTAATAGGAAATTCTACTAGATTGATTCTAGAAAACATGGGATAAAAGGTGAAATGATATATTACTGTCTCCGGACAGCAGTTGTAAAACAAATGACCATGTATTAGAGTCTGAACTTTCAGGACTTTTGATTTTTTTTTTTTTTTTTTTTTGCAATTTTTTTTTTTTTTGCAATTTTTACCATTCAACATTTTGATAGTTCTGCATGTGAAAGTTCCTATATTGGACCATCATTGGTGAAGTTGGATCTCTTTTTGTCAATAACTAATGACTTAAGGTAGTGTATGGTTGTTGAACCGAACTTTGAATGGATGGAATCACGATTACAAGAAAGACATCGGTATCAACCATCCTTTTGATGGAGTGACATTGTATAGGAATGCTCATTTGTGGTTTTGGATTTGGTCAACCAAACCTGGAGTATTCCTATGGAATATGGATGCACATTCTATTCCAAGGTTCATTCCAATAATGCAAATACTACCTCATTTCTAAATATTTGCTTTAGTTCTGTTTGTGAGATATGGATTTATTTTCTCATGCTAGTTATTGCTCTATGGTCTTGTCACCAATCACACGACAGTAAAGATTTAATGTGTACACTTTGGGCACATTAAGGGCTACACTTTTGGAGCAATTTGATCGTTACAACAGCGTCCTTCTTTCTACCTGTTTTGAGGATGTCTTAAAGAATGATCCAACCTGTTACTATTCATTGGCAAAACTTGTTCAACTGCATCGAAATGGTACGTGATTTTTCTCAGCTTGTTCATATATGCCCATTATTCTTGCAAACAGACAGAACACTAACATTACATGCTGATCATGTAATTACTATATATATTTCACATTCATGTAATTAAAAAAGATATATCATATGAGGAGAGAGCTTATAAATTCATGGGTTCTCTCTAGCTCAGTTAATGAAGCATATCGAGAATTCTTCCATTCTCAAGTCAGACAATTCTCTTAAAGAAATAAACCTAAAGAATAAAATCTCTCAGAATGCAAAACCCCTTATCAGGTGTTTAGAAATTTTTCAAGTTACTTTGAGGATTGACATGACGACATCTCCTTAGCTAGAACTTTTTCTTTTTACTAGTAAAAGGTTTTTGTAGAACAGATAATTTATTTGTTGCTGTTCCAATTGTTAAAATCCCTTTGAACCTGTCTAATCCCACTAGTCGTTTTGAACTTCACATGGTTTGGAATTGAAACCAAGTTTCTTGTAAGTATATGACCAGAATTCCCTAGGTGCCAACTTCTCCATTATACAGATAATTTCTATTTTCTTAATTTTCTCAAATCCCTGATCATTTTGCTGTGGAACTTAATAGTCTTCCTCATTTTCTAAGTTTTCAAGGTTTTAAATGTCTCATCGACTTACAAAATTGGTATTTGTGACTAACAATAAACTTGGTCCTATTTCCGAAAATCCTGGAAATCCTTTGTCTTGCTCTGTCTCCGGTCTTTTTGGGCGATATATTTTTAGGAATTAATACACCTCTTCTTGTTTATGTAGTTTATCTCATTTTTTTGAAAAGACTCTGTACTTCATCGTATTGATTAACTTTATTTTGACACTCGCAAACAAGAATTTGAACTGAAATTTTGATTTTTATAAATTATTAACGGTTTCTTATTGCTTTCTTCTGATATTTTGCAGATGAATATAGTCCCGAGAGTCTACTGGAAATGATAGCTTTGCATTTAGAGATGCAACCTATGCAGACTACAACACCTGGAGAGAATTTGCTTTATGTTTCCTGAAGCTTTCTCAGTATGACGAGGACCGAATGTCCGTGTGTCTGAATGGAAATGAAGGTGAACATAAAGAACGCTACTCCGTTTGTTTCGATAGGACCCCCAAAATGTTTATAGAGGAAAAATCTGGAGAGAGTTGGAGATTTCGCAGCAGATGGTGGTGTACACGTCATTTCAGCCACCTGACGCTAACCTCGGAGATTGCAACGGGTGAGTTGCAGCTGTTAACTTACAAAGCAGCATGCGCGGTGCATATGTACGGGTCAGAGTTTTCGTACTTTGTGGATGCTTATGCCTGTTTAGAGAAAGAAAATGAGAGGGATTTGCTCATGTTTTTGCAGACCAACATTCAAACCAACATTCAAAATTCAGTTAGAATACAATCAAACTTTGAACAGAGAAGTAGATGAGTTTATGGAGACAAAGCCTGATCATATTTTGTAACTCTTTTGTTTCCTTGCGTCTCAAGCAATCAAAATCAAGTTATATCATCTGTAGGACTAAGATGATCATTCTTTTATTTATTTATTTATATTAGTGAAATCGAAAAGTGCATTGAATCTCCTAGTTGTGCCTGAAAAGGTCATGAAGCTCAATTTTTACACTAGTAACATGTTTACTTGGAATGGGAGAAGTCATAAATCGGGAGAGGAAAAGACGGTTACTGGACCGATTAATTCCCGCTTGATTAATTCATGATGTTTTAGGTATTTGAGCATAATCTTTAATGTGGAATTCACCTTTTTCTTTAATTTCCATGTGCATCAATAAACATTGGAATTCAGGACTTGAAAATAGGAATAATTTCAATACCTGTGTTGTTTTAGTATCGGAAAAATTAATAGTGAAGCAAGGTTTTGCACAAGTTTTAATTAATTATAATGCCATATCAAACAAGAAAATATATCGCACCACGTTTGGCACATTCATTTAAACTCGACACTTACTAAGCTCACATGATCCAAAACACGTGGTTTTACAAGGGCTTGCTAGAGGGGTTGCAGTGTGAAAGGTTACGTAGATCCACAAGGCTCATGAAAACTCTTCAATAATGGAGACTTTGGTGTGCTTAGGAGCACCAAAGTCCAAACCCATTAGTGCATTGTCCATGTCAATAACCTGATTCTATAACAGCCTATCGACCCAAGAGATACATTCTCCTTTTTTCTATAACCCATTAGAAAAAAGATTTCATTCCACAAGCCTAGCCTCAAGTTGCCCACTCTCCTTCCTCCAATTCTTTCCTTTCCATCTACGGTAAAAAAAAACCAAATCCACAAACCAAGCCTCAAGTTCCCCATTTTCCTATACATAAAACTCAACCACCATGGCCAAACTCATCCATCGTTAAAATCTCTTAGAAACCTTCATGCTAAACTTAAGCCTAGTCAACACCAAGTATTGTCTCATTTGATACACTTGTGGATCTTTAGTTTCCACACTTCAAGCTCTCATGCCAAACCATTTTCGACATTAATTAACCACCTTAAGGAAGCACTTCAACAACCACCGTAAGAACTTCGATGAACATTGAAAGCATTTCAACAAAAGATTGACCCAAAAAATTGGTGATTTTGGGGTGGCTTTTTTTTTTGGGTTTTTATCACAAATGGTTCCTGAAATTGACGTATCCTATCAAGATGGTCTCTGAAATTGAAAATCAATCAATGTAGTCATTCCGTCATAATTCCGTTAAAAATCTTGTTATGTGCTGATGTGGCAAGTGACGTGGTACACTTTATATTAAAAAACTAAAAAAATATTATTAAAAACTAAAAAAAAATCAATTAATATATTTTTTTCTTCTTCTTCTTCTCTTCTTCTTTCTGGGTTGCAGCGAACTTGGTTTTTTTTTTTTTTTTTTTTTTTTTTTTTCTTCTTTTTCTTTCTTTCTTTCTTTGTGGGTTGCAGGGGTTGGGGGGAAGACGAAATTGGGTTTTTTTTTTCCTTTCTTCTTCTTCTTCTTTTGGGTTGCAGGGGGTGGGGAGAAGGGGGCCGCCGAGGGGGGGGGGGGAGGGGATGGATGACGAACATGGGTTCTTCTTCTTCTTCGGGTTGCAGGGGTGGGGGAGATGGGGACGGGGGGTTTGACAAACATGGTTTTTTTTTTTTTTTTTTTTTTTATAATAATTAATTATTATTTTAACATTTAAAAAATATTAAATGATTTTTTTTTAGTTTTTTAATATAAATTGTGCCACGTCACTTGCCATATCAGCGCATAACAGAATTTTTAATGGAGTTATGACGGAAGGACTACATTGATTTGCGACACCCAATTTCAGGGACTACATTGATTGATTTTCAATTTCTAGGACCATCTTGATGGGGTGGGTCAATTTCAAGGACCATTTGTGATAAAGACTTTTTTTTTTCTTTTAATTTTATTTATTTCTATTTAGTTTTTAGTTTTTAGTTTTTCATACGGTGTGTTTTTATTAGTAGGTGTTGCCGATATGTTGAAAGAATGATGAAAAGACTAATTTGCTTATAATTTTAAAAGAAGTATAGATGGAAAATTTCAAAAAGTTTAGATCCTTAATTTATCACACAATAGGTTTTTTTTCTTTTTTTTTTACGAACGTTAATAGTGAGTTAAATTGTTAATTGTTAGAGAGAAATTTATGGGCCATATGAAAGAAAAAAGTAATGCTAAAGAGACCAATTTTTTTAAACCAAATTTGCCAAGTAAATGATGTGGTTGTAAATAATTGGATTATTAATTAAGTGTCGATTAATGTGCTTATTTTTTATTAGTCACACATTATTTGGTTTGCAAATTTGGAGAAAATTTTCATTGTGACGGGAACATGGGTGGTACACCACGTGTTTTTATATATGTGGTGGGAAATTATATTTTTTAAATTATTAACATTTTAGCACACATATTCTATCATTAGTATAATGACACATGACGAACCACCTTTGTTTCAATCACATTAAAAATCTTTCGCAAATTTAATTTAAAATTTTAATTTCTCTAGTATTATTCGAGAGAAAAATATAATTCAGGCTGAAAATGTAGTTTAGCCCATCATTTTATCACCGCCAGTAGAAAACTCATAAAGTCGATGTCCTTCCCCTTTTCACACTGTCCCTTCTCCCTTTGTTCCATGTCTCAGAGTCCGAGTCGCTCTTCCAATTGAATAAAAGAAAAACTAATGAAAAATGTTTGAAATTTTTGAGTTTTAATGATAAGGACAAAATAAAGCGTAAAGTGAATAGTACTAGGATTGACTTTTTAATGTAAAAATATGGTTTTTCGTTAAAGTGAACAATACCGGAAACTTTTCATTAAAGTTCCCAATAATAAATCGGCGACCCAATTCGGATTCGACTTGGAAAACCAGAACCAACCCAACCACCGAGTCGAATTTGTAATTTGTGAGGGAGGAGGGCAGCTATGGCATACAGGGCTGACGATGACTACGACTATCTGTTCAAGGTGGTGCTGACTGGCAACTCCGGCGTCGGAAAATCCAATTGATGCGAGCTTCGGGATTTGACAAATTTAGATTTTATCACCAAAAATTCCAATAACTAATTAAACACTGCCATTGCATTTTAGGAAAACTAATAAAAAGGGTTTGAAAACTTTGAGTTTTAACGATAAGGACAAAATAAAGGGTAAAATGAATAGTACCAGATTTGACTTTTTAGTGTAAAAATGTGGTTTTTCGTTAAAGTGAACAGTACCACGGGCTTTTCTTTAAAACTCCCTTGCATTTTTCCTTCAAGAAAACATTAAGAAAAAAATCAAAGTTAAACTAGAAAAGAAAACGAGATTAGATAAGATGCTAACGCGATCAAACCAACCATTTTTTTACAGCTCACAACCCAAAGCGCCATAATTTAAATTATGAAAATATAATCTAACCTAATCCAATAGACAAAGAAACAAAGAAAAAGGAAACCATGTCATAGAGACTGAGAGCAGCGCTGTAGCAGAGATTTCAAAGTTCACACTACAGTGCTCAATAGAATTAGAGTTGACAAGAGACATAAACTGACGTCGTTTTAATTGGTTTTAGAATCAGTTCGGTGTTTGTGACACACCCCGACCTGGAAATCAGGACGTGCTGGCCATCACTAACGTGACATAACCATAATGCAATGCGGAAGCGATAAGATAATAGAGTTATGAAAGACTAAAAGCCGAATACTAGCAGTACCATCCAAATGACATGCTAGCGAGAGTTTAAGTGTGAAATACACACAATCAAAGCATAAGATTCTACATGCAGTCAAGTAGGACAATTACTAAATTACAACACCCGAAGGTGAGTCCTACATGTGTGAAGTCTGTCAGAACAGCCGTGGGGATCCTCGTGAGCCACCAAACACTCCTAACTATAACTTGGAGGGGCGTAAAACAAAAATGAGTAGGTCAGTAAAACAAAGCTTTCAAAACATTTCCTTTATCAACATATATAACCTCTCACTGTAAAACCTGTATACTTTCCCAAAAAATAGCATATAACATATATATCTCAACATTTCCACAAATCATCGTTCAAAATCCATAATATGAAAGTATGCCATGCCATATGCATCAAAACATAGTGAGGATATGCAAATATATATCAGGTAGAATAATAAATCAGCCGGAGACCCTGCAATGGTCCTGTATGGCTAATCATATAGCTCAATACCTATACTTGCACACGAGTCGGAACCACAAAAGTGGTCTGTACGACAAGACTTGGTGTAATAATACGCTCTAATGCAACTCTCATCAAACAATTGTGCGACGTATCGCAGTTCACCTACGAGTCGGAACCACAGAAATGGTCTGTACGATAGGACTTGCACCTACTTGGATCCAAGGGAGCGTGCGGTGTGGGAGGTGAATATCAACATAAGCACTAACACCGATGGTGCAGGTTATGAGCTCTCATCACAAATCACATTATCAACACAATATAGCTCACCTGATACTTACCTGTGCGTCCACCGCACCATTTCATACATATGCATCATATACCAATTCATATATTTCATATCAATTATATGCATGGCATTTAAAACATACTTTCAATTAAATTCGATTTATGGGAAAATCAGTAAGTATATAGGTATATAAAGAAAGCAACTGCCCACTCACTAGTATGTCGAAGGGTCGTAACCCCCGTGACGCCTTTGATTGCGCTCGTCCTCGGGATAAGTCTCACCTATATGCGAAACAACTATAATAACGTTATTTAGAGGACATAACCAACAATCCAAAATAACTTCTCATACGATGCTCAATTGGGGTGTTTGAATATACCAACGTGATCTACACAACCTCACAAACATCCCCATATTTTTAAAATAATTTTTGGACCAGTCACGCGCCCCTATGCGCCAGGAATGGCACGACCTACGCGCCCCCACGCGCGGTCACGTGCCAGGCACACTGACGGCAGACCAAACGACGTCGGGAATATTCCGTTAACTGCTAACTGCATCCGTCAGATTTAACTAACGGCGTCAGGAATATTCCGTCCGAACTGACGGAATATTCCTTCTTCTTCTCCGGCGACTCGCCGGCCGCTGGTGACTTCGCCGGTTTCTGGGTAATTTTTCCAATTATGGTTTCTCACTCATTTTTCATGAAATTGGTACCAAAATGAAGCTCTAAGCATGTAGAACATATCTAAACAAGATTCAAGGCTTGAAAATCACTAGATTTTACCTGAGAAAGCTCGATAGCTCGGCAAACTTTAAAAACCTTTGATCTCGGTCCTCCGACGTCCAAACTCTACCAACGACGTACCCCGAGACTCATGAGGACCTCCTTAAGCTCACTGTGAGCTTGAAATTCCCTGAAATGCAAGGTTTTACGTGTGCATGAACAGTGCATATTTTCGGGGTTAGGGTTTCTCCCCTAATCCGAGGGTTACAAGTTCCAAATTTGGTACCAAAATGCTCATAAGGTTGCAAGGATCAAGAATCTTACCTTTTTGACGTCAATCTGTGAAGAAATAGACGAGTTCCAACTTCGTCCGTACAAGAACAGTACACGGGGAGGGGTAAACCGAGAGGGAGAGAGAGAGAAAGTGAGGGTAGGTTAGGTATGTGTGTGGTCCACTACTACCCCAACCACACAAAATAAAATTAATTAGGTTCCAAATATTTTTCCAAAAACTTAGGGATATAACTTATTAATCAAATATAAATGTCACACACCTTAGCAACCTTTAGGGCAATCCCGTCATTTCACGTCCTCGATAAAGTAATTCCGAGACGGGCTGTGACAATCTACCCTCCTTATAGAATTTCGTCCTCGAAATTCACACAACCAATCAAACCACTAATACTCATAGAACAACCTCGTATACATCTCTCTCATTCGATCTTCAATCTCCCAAGTAGCTTCTTCTACCGAGTGGTTCCTCCATAATACTTTCACCAAGCTCACTGTCTTATTCCTTAAAACCTTGTCTTTCCAATCCAAGATAGTCACTGGTTCCTCATAATACGTCAAATCCGGATTAATTTCCATAGGTTGAGGAGGAATAACATGTGAAGGATCTGAAACATAATGTCGAAGCATCGAGACATGAAACACGTTATGCACCTTGGATAACTCTGGAGGCAACTCTAATCTGTAGGCAACTTCACCAATCTTTTCAGTAATCACATAAGGTCCTATGTACCTAGGACTTAACTTGCCTTTCTTTCCAAATCGTACCACACCTCTCCAAGGTGATAATTTCAAAAATACCAAATCACCCACATTATAAACCCGATCAGTGGCATGTCTATCCGCCAAATTCTTTAGTCGATCTTGGGCCGCTTTCAAGTTAGACTTAATCACCTGAACATTCTGAGTAGTCTCTTCCACTATCTCAACAAAGCTCTTTCACCTACCTCTGACCAACACAAAGGTGTACGACAAGCTCTACCATAAAGTGCCTCAAAAGGTGCCATACCAATACTCGAATGAAAACTATTATTGTAGGCAAATTCCATCAAATCCAAGCGATCATGCCAAGAATCATCAAACTGCAACACTGAAGATCATAGCATATCTTCCAACGTCTGAATGGTCCTATCAGATTGACCATCTATTTGAGGATGATAAGCAGTGTTGTAAAGCAATCTCGTACCAAGAGCTTCTTGAAAAGCTACCCAAAACTTAGAAGTAAATCTTGGGTCTCAATCAGAAATAATACTCACTGGAACTTCATGATACTTCACAATCATCCTAATGAACAATTTAGCCAACTTGTTTAGAGGATACTTCTCCCTCACCGGAATGAAGTGCGCTGACTTGGTAAGTCGATCTACGACCACCCAAACACCATCAAAACCATTCTGCATACATGGAAGCTTATACACAAAATTCATAGTGATATTTTCCCACTTCCACTGAGGAATGGGAAGCGGTTGCATCAACCCAAACGGCTTTTTCCTTTCTACTTTAACCTGTTGACAGATGATACACCTACTTACATATTCTGCAATCTCCCTTTTCATACCCGGCCAATAATAAAATGGTCGAATGGTATGATACATCTTAGTTCCTTCTGGATGCATGGCATAAGCCGAACAATATGCTTCATCCAAAATTTCCTTCTTTAATTCCTCATTATTAGGCACATACATCCTATTCTCTTGCATAAGTATACCGTCTGATTCCCTGATTCTGAAATCTTTCTTCTTACCTCTCTCAACAGCCTCAATTATATCCTGAGATTCCTCATCATTCACCTGGGCTTCACGCACACGATCAACCAAAATTGGTCTGACTTGGAAACTGGCAAGAAATGCTTCCTTTCGATCTTCCGTCTCCAACTTTACTTCAGTAGACCTCAAATCTGCAAGAAAAGGAACACGACAAGCATACAAAGCATTAAGTCGGCCTTGAGGTTTCCTACTCAGTGCATCAGCTACTACATTTGCACGACCAGGATGATACTCAATCGTGCAGTCATAATCACTTAGTAACTCCAACCATCTTCGCTGACGAAGATTAAGATACTGAGTAAAAAGATACTGAAGACTCTTATGATCTGTGAAGATCTTACATTTCTCACCATAGAGATAATGCCTCCAAATCTTCAAAGCAAAGACAATAGCTGCCAACTCAAGGTCGTGAGTAGGATAATTCCTTTCATGAATCTTCAATTACCAAGAAGCATAGGCAATCACTCTATTATGCTGCATCAAAACACATCCCAAACCATTCAATGAAACATCAATGTAAATCTCAAAATTGCCACTATCATCAGGAAATACCAATACAGGTGCATGAGTGAGACAATACTTCAACCGTTGGAAACTCTGCTCACAATTATCATCCCACTCGAACTTAACATCCTTCCTGGTTAACCTCGTTAGTGGTAAAGCAATCATAGAAAAATCTTGAACGAATCGTCCATAGTACCCTGCTAGACCAAGGAAACTCCGTACCTCAGTGACGGTTCGTGGTTGCTCCCAATTCTCCACTGCTGCAATCTTTTGAGGATCTACTTGAATTCCTTGTGCCGATACAACATGCCCCAAAAATGCCACTTAATTTAACCAAAGCTGGCATTTACTAAACTTGGCATACAAACGATGCTCCCTCAATTTCTCTAACACCAAATGAAGATGTCGAATATGCTCTGTTTTCGATTTAGAATATACCAGAATTTCATCAATGAAAACAATGACAAACCTATCAAGATATTGCTGGAATACTTCATTCATCAACCTCATAAAAGCTGTTGGTGCATTAGTCAATCCAAATGGCATCACCAAAAACTCATAATGTCCATAACGGGTCCTAAAAGCCGTTTTAGGGACATCCTCATCTTTAATCTTCAACTGATAATAGCCCGATCTCAAATCAATCTTAGAAAATACACATGCACCCTTAAGCTGATCAAATAAATCATCAATATGAGGCAATGGATAACGGTTTTTAATCGTTACCCGATTCAGCTGCCTGTAATCAATACATAATCTCAAAGTTCCATCTTTCTTTCTCACAAACAATACGGGGGCTCCCCAAGGTGAAGTAATAGGTTGAATAAAACCTTTATCAATTAATTCCTACAACTGAATTTTCAACTCTCTCAATTCAGCCAGAGCCATTTTATATGGAGTCAAAGATATAGGGTTTGTACCTGGAAGCAAATCAATAGAAAACTCCACATCTCTGTCTGGCGGCAATCCAGGTAAATCGTCAGGAAATACATCAGGATAATGCCTGACTACTCCAACTTCCTCCACACTACTAGGAGTAACATCATTTAACACCATATGTGCTAAGTATCCCTGACAACCTTTCGATAACAACTTCTTTGTCTTCATGGAAAAAATAACACCATGCCTCACCCCACTTCTCTCACCCACAAACATAACCTCAGGTAGTCCAGGACGATAAAAAATGACTGATTTCCCGTAACAATCTATATGGGCACGATTATAATGCAACCAATATGCCCCTAAAATCACATCAAAATCCACAATATCTAACGGGATAAGATTAGCTGGCATAGCTACATCATTTATCATCACTGGACATCCTGGATAAACACTATCAACATGACATATGTCCCCTCTAGGCATAGCAAACTATAAATCAAATCCTAGAGGTGTAGGATGAGGTTGTGTCATTTGAGCAAATGTATGAGAAATCACAGAGTGCGTAGCACCACAATCAATCAAAACTCTACCAAAGTGACCAAGGATGTTTAACGTACCCATAATCAAGTCCGGATGGTTCTGAGCATCTTGCAGTAAGATGTTGTTAACACGTCCCTGGGTTTGTTGTCGTCCTCCACGACCTCTGTTACTCTGATTACCTCGCCTCTGAGAATTACGTCCCTGACCTGCTTGGCTAGACTGCCTAGATAGTCCTGCACTACTAGTAGCAACCTCTCCCTGCTGGGACTGACCTCCCTGATACCACTGAGATCCGCTAGCTGGCATAGAAGGATAAGAAGTATAACCTCTAGGATTTTGGGAATACCCTGATAGGAGCATATTTATGCGACTTAGTTAGCTTGTTTCCTTGCATTTACGTTGTTAGTTTTTAGTTATTTTAGTATTTTAAGCTATTTTCGTGTGTTTGTAGGTCTAAAGTGCAAAGTAGGCAAGAAAGTGCATTTTGGTGCTTTTTGGAGCAGTTTTGGGCATTGGATGGTTAGCTTATGCTTGGAGCTAAGTGGATGGACGAAATTGAAGATCAAATGAGCTTAGGATCAAATGAAGAATGAAGAGTTCAAAATTGGAAGCCAAGGTTTCTAAAGTTGGAAGTTTCTATTTGTGAAGGTTTCCATTTGTGGAGGTTTCCAATTTTGGCGTTTCCAAAACATGTAGGTTGCCTAATTACTCATTCTAGAAGCCCAAAACTGTGCCTAACACATTCCCCTTTTGTTTCAATCCTTGCTGCACAAGGGAGAGGTTTTCTTGCCTATTTTCTGTCATAAAACACATTCCCCTTTTGTTTCAATCCTTGCTGCACAAGGGAGAGGTTTTCTTGCCTATTTTCTACCCAAAAATACTTCCCATTTCTCTTACAAATCAATGCCACACCTTCTTTCCCTTTCTCTCTTAATTTCTGACCTTTAAAACACATTCATTTTCTCTCCTGCATATTCTGCAGAATTTCACATTCCTATTTCTCTTTAAATTTTGATTCTTTCTTACCTATTAAATTGTGGAACCAAAATAGCTAAGTATTGAACCTTTCCTATTATTTTCTGATTGCCTTTCAACCCTAGCCCTATAAATAAAGCCATCCGCACCATTTAGGCTCTCTCTCTCTGAACAGATTCTCTGCATCCATTCCATCCACCTATCTACCTATCCATCCTTTACCACTCATCACCACCCATTCTACACACCTTAACCCCTTGTGCCGCAGCAAATGAGAAGGAAGGAGACCCCTGGACGTGCCTGGCCATTCAAGACGTTGGATTGCTGGAACGTTTCTAGGTGTAATCTATCTTTGTTTTCAATGTTTAATTTAATTTCTCTTTGTTTTGCTGTAAACATGATGAGCTAAACCCTTTTGGCTAGGGGTGATTTCAAAGCCATGATTATGTGTGCAGTTTGAGTTGATAAATTCCAGTTATGAATTCTTGAATTGTGAATGCAATTGGCTTAACTGTTTGATTAAGAACTTATTTGTGTTTGTTGATTGAGGGTCGACACTTAATTGGCATGCATAAATATGATGCTAGAGTATAAGGGAGTTTCACATAATCGTTACAAAGTTATATTCATATGTAGTGAAGGTTGCTAGTCACAATCGCGTTAAGTTCAATTCCTAGCATGAGTGACATGATGTCATAGTCGCAAGTGTTTTGTCAATGCTTATGATTTTCATTGAACGTAATGATCTTTGATTGTATCTCTATTATGATGTCATGTAGGGGACTTTTGAAAAATGTTTTGGGTTGTCGAATGATGTCATCCAATCCAATAATACAAGGAAAATCTGAGGGTTAACTAGTGATGTCACGGTTAATTTGGGGCATTGTCGTTCATAATTCAATGAAGAAGTAACTGGAAATCGAGTCGTTTGCATACATGTCATGTGTGGAGAAAGAGCCTCTAGCTAGCCCATCATCCATCCAAATCACCAATTTCGTGCAAACCTGTTTAGTTTTAGTTTTAGTTTTGTTTTTAGCTTAATTTCGTCCAAAACCCAATCGCCCTTTACTTTCTTGTGTTAGATTAGTTAGAAGTGTGTTTAAATCTGTCCAATTTAGTGTTTTGAGTCTTACTAGTCTAGAATTCGTCCAAATCAGTCCCTAGTGTCTGTTTTGAGTCTTTTTAGTTTGTTTTGAGTCTTGTGAGTCTTGTTAAGTGTTTTTAACTTTGTTTTTATGTTTTTGAGTCAGTTTAGAGGTTTTAGCAAGCCCTCCTAATCCCCGGTCCAGAACGATTCCTACTTGCATCTATACTACAATTGTCAACAAGAGGGTTTAATTTGTGTGCTTAACTTTTACCACATCATACCCACTCTAAAAATAAGGATCCTGAGAATACTGATACTGTCCAAAAGCATAGGGAGCAGCATCACCCTGGTAGTGGTAAGCAGGACCACCCTGACTCATCTGACCATAACTGCCTGCTCTGGGATTCTGCTGAATCGGCGCTGGAGGAGGCATAACAGGCTGCTGAGGCCTCTGCTGACTCTGGGGACACTGCGCAGCTCTATGTCCTGTCTGTCCACATGTGTAGCAAGCACCGCTACCTCTCATGCACTCCCCATAATGTCTGGAATTACAACGGCGGCAAAATGGAAGGCCTGAACCACCAGCACCACCAAAATCTCTCTGCCTCTGAAACCTGGGTCCACCAGTAAATCTTCCACCTCTCCTCGGGCTTGTAGCACTAAATCCTCCACTAGAAGAACTCGAGCTCACTCCACTTTTCTTGAAATTCTGGGTCTTATGGGGTCCCGAAGTCAATGTACCTTTACCCCTATCATCTCTTCTCTGATTATTACCATTCTTATCTTCCTCTTCTTCACTTTCACTAGGCAAGTTTTTGGAGTCCTCAATCCGAACCAAAATCTCAGAAAACTCATGATAAGTGGTGCAAGGAATAGCACTGGCAAATGTCCGCCATTTCTTCTTTGTTCCCAACTTAAAGCGACGAAGCTTTTCCACCTTATTAACAGCCACTTCTGGATCATAGCGAGATAAGTCTGTAAACTTCCTATAGTACTCATTCGCCGACATTTTCTTTTGCTTCAGCTGAGTGAACTATTGCTTCTTAGGATCAATATACTCTGGAGGAATGAATATTCTCTTAAATGTCTATTTAAATGTTTCCCAACAGTTGCTGCTTCAGGTGTCATATATTCCCACCAACCTGCAGGTTCTCTTCCTAAAAACCACGTAGTAGTCTCAACCCATCTACTAGCAGGAAGATTCCTCTGACTCAACATCACCTGGTAGGTCTTCTCAATACGGTCTAACCACTTTTCTGCTCCTTCATGACACTCATTACCAATGAAATGATCCAACTTCAAATTATAGACAGTCTCCAGGGGTGTTCTCTGAGGAGGACGAAATGAAGTCTGAAAGGCATGGGCTATGGCTTCCCCTACTTGAGATACATTGGGGAAACTGGGCTCAGAGGAAGAACGTGGATCCCTACGAGGCGGCATAGTTCTGACAGACGACACCAAAGATAATCAAAAAATTCACAATTTATACATGACTGCAAACCTGGCTCTGATACCAAACTGACACACCCCGACCTAGAAATCAGGGCGTGCTAGCCATCACTAACGTGACGTAACCATAACGCAATGCGGAAGCGATAAGATAATAGAGTTATGAAAGACTAAAAGCTAATACTAGCAGTACCATCCAAATGACATGCTAGCGAGAGTTTAAGTGTGAAATACACACAATCAGAGCATAAGATTCTAAATGCAGTCAAGTAGGACAATTACTAAATTACAACACCCGAATGTGAGTCCTACATGTGTGAAGTCTGTCAGAACAGCCTTGGGGATCCTCGTGAGCCACCAAACACTCCTAACTATAACCTGGAAGGGCGTAAAACAAAGATGAGTGGGTCAGTAAAACAAAGCTTTCAAAACATTTCCTTTATCAACATATATAACCCCTCACTGTAAAACCTGTATACTTTCCCAGAAAATAGCATATAACATATATATCTCAACATTTCCACAAATCATCGTTCAAAATCCATAATATGAAAGTATGTCATGCCATATGCATCAAAACATAGTGAGGATATGCAAATATATATCAGGTAGAATAATAAATCAGCCAGAGGCCCTGCAGTGGTCCTGTACGGCTAATCATATAGCTCAATACCTATGCTTGCACACGAGTCGGAACCACAAAAGTGGTCTGTACGACAGGACTTAGTGTAATAATACGCTCTAGTGCAACTCTCATCAAACAGCTGTGCGACGTATCGCAGGTCACCTACGAGTCGGAACCACAGAAGTGGTCTGTACGACATGACTTACCCTACTTGGATCCAAGGAAGCGTGCTGTGCGGGAGGTGAATATCAACATTAGCACTAACACCGGTGGTGCAGGTTATGAGCTCTCATCACAAATCACATCATCAACATAATATAGCTCACTTGATACTTACCTGTGCGTCCACCGCACCATTTCATACATATGCATCATATACCAATTCATATATTTCATATCAATTATATGCATGGCATTTAAAACATATTTTCAATTAAATTCGATTTCTGGGAAAATCAGTAAGTATATAGGTATATAAAGAAAGCAACTGCCCACTCACTAGTATGTCGAAGGGTCGTAACCCCCGTGACGCCTTTGATTGCGCTCGTCCTCGAGATAAGTCTCACCTATATGCAAAACAACTATAATAACGTTATTTAGAGCACATAACCAACAATCCAAAATAACTTCTCATACGATGCTCAATTGGGGTGTTTGAATATACCAACGTGATCTACACAACCTCACAAACATCCCCATATTTTTAAAATAATTTTTGGACCAGTCACGCGCCCCCACGCGTGGTCACTTGCCAGGCACACTGACGGCAGACCAAACGGCGTCAAGAATATTCCATCTAAACTTACAGAATATTCCGTCTTCTTATCCGACGACTCGCCAGCCGCCGGTGACTTCACCGGTTCTGGGTAATTTTTCCAACTATGGTTTCTCATTCATTTTTCATCCATTTTTCATGAAATTGGTACCAAAATGAAGCTCTAAGCATGTAGAACATATCTAAACAAGATTCAAGGCTTGAAAATCACTAGATTTTACCTGAGAAAGCTCGATAGTTCGGCAAACTTTAAAAACCTTCGATCTCGGTCCTCTGACGTCCAAACTCTACCAACGAAGTACCCCAAGACTCGTGAGGACCTCCTTAAGCTCACTGTGAGCTTGAAATTCCTTGAAATGCAAGGTTTTACGTGTGCATGAACAGTGCACATTTTCGGGGTTAGGGTTTCTCGCCGAATCTGAGGGTTACAAGTTCCAAATTTGGTACCAAAATGCTCATAAGGTTGCAAGGATCAAGAATCTTAACTTTTTGACGTCGATCTGTGAAGAAATGGACAAGTTCCAACTTCGTCCGTACATGAACAGTACACAGGGAGGGGTAAACCGAGAGGGAGAGAGAGAGAGAGTAAGGGTAGGTTAGGTATGTGTGTGGTCCACTACTACCCCAACCACACAAAATAAAATTAATTAGGTTCCAAATATTTTTCCAAAAACTTAGGGATATAACTTATTAATCAAATATAAATGTCACACACCTTAGCAACCTTTAGGGCAATCCCGTCATTTCACGTCCTCGATAAAGTAATTCCGGGACGGGCTGTGACAGTTTGAACCCCTACAACTGAAACCGAACCACCGAATCAACCAGATTAGTTCGGTTTGCCTGATTCAGATTCGTTTTATTAGGCATTGGTTCGGTGTTCGGTTTTTCGAACCCATTCCTCATTAATAGTGATGGCTTTGTCATTGTGAGAAACTTTAGTAGGATTAGCCAAAAAACTCAAAGAAGCATAAGGCAAATAAAGTATTAGTTTCCTCGAATATCTAACTTCTTATAATTGCAAATTTTTGAAACATTTATCTTTGTTACAATTGTAGCCAGTTTCTTAATATCTGGCCGCTCCGAAAATTCCAAAATTGCTCATCTTGAGTCTAAATACATTGTTTTGATGGTCAACTTATCATATATTTCATATGGCTATCATATATTTCATATGGCTAGAGTCACGCATGAACATAAAAACTGTATGATGTTACAGCTTCACAAATATTCTTATTAATTTCACAACATTGATGGAAAACGCTGCTCTTGCCCTATCTCGTAATATTCAAGCTGGACTAATGCGACTCTAGGCTGTTGGGCTTCTGTTAGGACCAATTGGACTACCTATTGTTATTGTTATCCATTAGGTTCATTACATAGGTAATATCATAAGACTCATTTACATTTTAAACCCTACGTATCCTTAAATGTATTTAAACCTCTTTTATGATGTAGAGAGACTATGAATGAAATGATATGAATTTACTCTAATTTCTTCTACTTTTCTTACATTTCCCTTTCCCGTAATTTCCTTTTCCGATTATGTCGATCAATGATCCTCTTCGGATTCTTTATGTGAGGACCCTAGAGATCAACTGATCCTAGCCGTTCACTAAAGATCGAACGGGCGTGACTCAGTCTTTCAATTTCCAACATAAAATTCCTTGGGCATAATTTTTTCTCATATGCAGCTTCGCCAATCCAAACTCTCTGCAGGCTTGCCTTAGCTCATAAATGGTGATGAACCTGCTTCCGTCCTTGTCGAATAACGAGAACGGCGACAACAGATTTTCCTCCCTCTCCAGCTTGTTCAAGTGCACCGTAGCCGCCAGAAACTCACCGTAGTCATCGTCTCCAGCTGTCAATTAAAGGGAAAAGACGAAGGGAGAGAGACCTCAGTCCGGGGGTTTGGATTTGGGTGGTGAGTTATCAGTTAGAGAGAAAAGAGGGAGGAGGAAAGAGGGAAAGATAGCACGTTCCTAGCCGCACGATTCAATTGAACGGCCATGATTCTAGGATCTTGAGGCTCAGGATACTACCAAAAAATATCCGTAAAAATGAAGAAAACTACTAGTGAACATCCAAAGGCCTCAAGGTACAGTACTGCTAGTATATATATCTGTATATGAAGCTTTGATAAGAAAACAAGTTGTGAATCAACAACTTAACGGCACGAATTGCAGCAACAAATTATTAGAAGAGTGGGAAAATTACATTGACAAACAGCACTGATCCAAATGAGAAGGCCACATGGAACAGCTCCGATTCAACAACATAACTCAAAAGAAACTATTCAAAAAATTCAAGTGCTGAGCTAGCTTCAGCTACTAAAAGCATGAACACGGGCAAATTTCAATTTCGGCATTGTAGCCTACAATTCCGTGTCAGCTTTAATCTTCCGCCAAGAGTCCATGCTCATTTTTCAACTGAATTGCAAAAACCTTATGCAAGAACAGAACACACGTGTCGGAATTCAGCTAATGATCATCTTGCTAAGGAAATCAGCTTTCTCAGGAAAGTACTCCATCAATTCATCCTTGGTCACCCAGACAAAATCCTTGCACTTCCCAATGTTCAACTTGTTCGTTGCAATCACTTGAGACTTGAAAAAGAATTGCTGAATCGGGGAAAATGAAATTCTGATTAATATACAGGATTGACAGGCAACACCCATATGTATGTTAACATTTATCAGCTGAAGCTAATCCCATGTAAGAAGGAAAACACAATTTATAAAAGGTTTTTTAACCAAAATTGTCCCTGAGATTTGCATAACTCATCACTTTGGTTCCTGAGATTTGAAATAAATAGAAGTGGTCATGAGATTGTCCACCATCAATCATTTTGGTCTTTCCGTGAAAGATTATGTTAAATAAGGATCAAAATGACAAAAATACCCTTAATTTAATAAATAGTAGGCCAAAATGATTTGACAAAAATTGAGGGTATTTTTGTCATTTTATTCTTGTTTAATGGAGATTTTTCACGGAATGACCAAAATGATTGATGGTGGACAATCCCAGGGACCAATTTTATCGATTTCAAATCTTAGGGACCAAAGTGCGGAGTTATGCAAATCTCAGGGACCGTTTTGGGTAAAAAGCCTTTACAAAAACATACCTTAATATTCTCTGCTGTCTGTTCCATATGGCCCATGGGAGCATTTCCAACAAAGTATGTGTGTGACAGATCTCCCAAAACTGATTTTAATGCAGATTCTGCGCACTGAAAATAAACTGGATTTATGTAACCGAGAAATAAAAACGAAGAAACTACATGGGATTTTAGGAGGATAAGAAGACGATAAGTGTATGGCATCTTATAGCAACCATCACCTTCCGTAGTGTCTCTTCAGACTGGTAAACTTTTTCTGGAAAATGCCAGACTGATTTTCCAGCAGATCCATCAGTGGTTCCATAGAGTAGAAGATATAGTCTTCTGTCAAGGGCTCTCTGCAATGACCTAAAGAACAAGAATCAACTTTTAACAGTCAAGGCCTAACTACCAATAAAAATCACTGAAATGTCCCACAGCTGGCAGTAAAGGACAATTGTATGTCTTCTAACTCCCAACAAGGTTGTAGAAAAGGTTTTACAAAGATTATGAAGATCTAGCAACATTACAAGCAATAAGAACTTTTCATGAGCTCCTTAACTTCGAACAAAAACTGAAAAATATAAATTAAAAAAAGAGCAAGAAAAACAGATTCTTATAAAACATCATCAAAATTGTACTGCATACTTTTTATCATTCTTTTTGTCAGCTTCAGTGATCCGCAGAGCAGGTTCATAATCTATCTGGTAGTCACCTTTTCCCCTGTTCAGCAATAGTAAGTGTCATGCTTGAGTGAAAACTTGTATTTGCATGTCTTGTGGGCATCAAGTGTGAGCAATGCTTACACAACAAAGTGAACACACCAAAAAGTTGCTTATAAACTATACTTCCAGTTCTACCCATAAAATTAGAACAGAATAAATGAATTGGATGGTGATGCAAAACACATTTCCTCGTACTAATATTAACATTATCCCTTTTCATAACTCTGAGACCCATGAAACAGAATCCACTACGGAATGTATCGTCATTTCAAAGAACTTTCAACCAATAATAACCTTTTGAAAAACTAAAGACATTCCAATCAAACAGACCTAATATTTGGATAATTAGTTCAATTAAGTAGTTCTAATGTTTAGAGCTTAGTGATTAGAACAATACTGAACGCCCATGATGTGTTTGCTACAGACAGTACAAGAAAAAGAAGCACCGACATTTATACAAAATGTAGTTGTCTCTTTAAATGAGAACATGTGATGTAGCTGCGATTAAATGAGTATATAACAACATAAACCTAGATATATGCACCAATATTGCGATTAAATGCGAACCATGATAACCTTTGAAACAAACCTTACCTAGCATTAGACTTGTCTAAAAGCTCATCGGGATATATGCGCCGATATTGCTGTCGCCACCGGAACCTAAAAAACCCAACATGAGCCACCCATAACACAAATTTACATATATAATCAACAGAATAAACCAAATTTTTACAAATTTAGGTACCCTAGTCAATATCTATCACCATATCACATTCATCACCCAAAAAACCAATATTGAAGCCTTCAGTCACTTGCCCAGAACCCACCATCGCGGCTTAGAAAAGTAAAAATCGCCCAAACAGAGCAATTCAGGACAAAAAGCAAACTGAATCTGATTTACATGCATACACAAGAATGTATTGTCCTAATATTATGCAAATGTAAAGCTGAGCTCAATCCAGCTCAATTCAGGAAGGCCACCTATTTTGTACAGTAAATTAATCAACATTTTCAGTCCTTTCCACAACTTTCTGTGCAACTAAGCCCTACCAACCCTCTTTATCTAGTTAACTTTCTCGCATTTTCTGAGCAACCAAACAGAAAGTAAACAAGAAAAACATAAAAGAGAGAGATTAAGAAGCAGACTTACGCGAATTCCTGATACGCATAAACGACGGGGTCGATTTTGGGAATAACAACGGGCAGCCTCTCGAAGAGCACGGACGCAACGATTTTGTCGGAGGAAGACGATGAGGTGGAGGACAACGCTCGGCCTCTGCCCAGAGGACCACGCAATATTGTGATCGTCCGCTGCATCCTGGATCAGAATATCAACCGGAGATTTTCAGGAAAAGCTCTTTCTAAAACCCTAAATTCTCAGTAGCCATTATAAACAATGAAAAAGGGCCTGCTAGGCTGCTACTGCTGAAAATTACAAAAATAGCCATTATAAAGATAAATAATAATTATATACTAGTGGAGAAGGTGTTGGGCTCGTTCTTTTAAAATGACTTAAAACGTTTTGATGAAATATTTTTGGAACCTTGAAAAAACACTTGAAGTGTTTCTTTTAATTGGTGCTTCTTGCAGGAAACATTTAAGTGTTTCTGAAAGGGTTTTTATCGTTTATAGCCAAAATTTGGCCACCCAATTCATAAATGTCAGTTTTTATAAAAAAATTCAATTATAACAGAAAACTCAACTGAATAGACTTATATGCCCTCTAAATTAAATTCTAATTACCATTTAGAACCCAAAACCCTTTCAAAGTTTTTGCACGGTTGTTGAACGAGGAATGGGGATGGAAAAGGTCGAGGACCAGTTGTAGGCATATAGAACAAGCCATGAATACATGGTCAGCTGCCGCATTGAAAAAATCGAAACTTTTTTCATATGAATTTACTTTTTTATGGAATCGATTAAAAAGTGTATATGCTCCATGCTAAGATTGAATTTATAAGCTCCTTTTCTTGGGAGAAAATAAACAATCAGTGAGGTCAAACTTCGTCATTCTTTGTCATTGCCGTCAAAACCCTAATACTAAAGTACCAGTTAATTGTTACACAAAAATATGCAGAAATTTTGCTCAATGAAATTATCATTATGACCTATGTTGTAGCTTTATCAAGTAAGAAATGAATTTGACAATTGTTTTTGCTCAATCTTTTTTCGTTCATTCTACTTTTTCAGATTGAGATCTGGATATTATCAGACATTCAAACTATAAAATCGAAAAGAAGGCCATCTCTTGTTAGTTTTACATTTATACAGTTTTCAACGGTGAGGACATTTGAGTCTATTTATTTGGTCTTTTTGCTATATTTGAAAATTTTAATAAAAACTGATATTTATGAATTGAGATGCTAAATTTTGGCTAAAAATGATAAATACTCTTTCTGAAACCCAAAATTATTTTATCTAAAAACGTTTTTAGTCATTTTAAAAGGCTTGGTAAATTACGAACATGCAATCATGAACACAGACACCATACAAAGACTTGAAACCTTCCACCTTCAAGAGAAGAAGGTACTTTCGAATACTTATGTTATACGCTTTTACCCTATTTCGGAACAAAAAATATATGTTGTTCTGGAGTGTAAGATGTTTTTAACTTTTAACTATTAGATCTTGATTTTTGTGCTTTTTAGCAAAGATCTAACAGTTAAAAAAATTGGGAGTATCCGATACTCATGGAATGTGGAAATCATATGCAAACTCTTTGTTTGATTAATGCTCGTATAGGTCTTTTGACTTGGGTACGTGGCCAAGTGAATTTCTCTAACACACATGGTGAACATTTAAATTACACATCTGAGTAAGACCTATTCAACTTTGATTTTGTTAAGTCAAACAATTTAAAGTAACAACATTTGTTCAACTTTGATTTTGGACTTGTGAGGTTATTCGGGCTCCTTCAGTCTCCGTTGAAGGGGATGAGTATCAACAAGAAATATTCGTAAAAATAAACCTCATTTCTATTCATTTGTATTTTTTTTTTTTTGGGACAAACGACAGCATTCGTGGTGATCAAACCAGTACCAAAGTGCATAGGCATGACTGCATTCCGTCACTACTGTAAAGCACCATCTGCATTTGTATTTTTTTACCAAATTCTATGATTAGCAAAAACTAACACAATTAAAATAAAAATGAGGCTTTTTAGCTAAAATGGTCTTTGAGATTTGTATAACACATCACTTTGGTCTCTGAGATTTGAAATTAATAGAAGTGGTTGTCCACCATCAATCATTTTGGTCATTTAATGCAAAATTATGTTAAATAAGGTTCAAAATGACAAATATACTCTCAATTTAATAAACAATTGGCCAAAATGATTTGACAAAAATTAAGGGTATTTTGGTCATTCTATTCTTATTTAATAAAGATTTTTCAAAGAATGATCAAAATAATTGATGATGGACAAACTCAGGGACAAACCCAGGGCCCCTTCTTAGAGCCGCACCTTCTTTCATTGACAAAAACAGGATTACGATGATGGGGTTGTTTATATGTGGCATCGTTAAAATCTTGCTCGGTAAAAGCTGCATAGTAAAACCTCAAACCAAGAATAATTCCAAAATCTACGTCAATGTAACTCTATACAGATTTTCTCTCCTGCACACGGATTTTGTGTGTACGGCTTGCACATGACCCAATTGAGTCTAATGTCACCATGACGACACTCCAACAACAAAAACAGGTCAAAATCCGGCCATGCACAACCAATGGCGTTGTTGTAACAATGTCGTTGGATTGTTGAAGTGTCATTAACATCGTTGTGGCGTCGTACATGGTTGTTGTTGGGGTGTTGCTATGACATCATTAGACCCAACCAGGTCATGCGCAACCCATGCGCACACGATCCGTTGCGGAGGAGAGAAAATATGTAAGATAACTGAGAAATCTAGCTGTTGGATTTGAAAGAGTCAAAAGTAAGGAAAAATACAAATGTACCAAGTTGTTCATAGTGTTGCAAGGCAGAGATGAAATCAGTAAAGAAACGATACTTGTATCAATCAATACGATACACTGTTATTCTATTTGAACCAACGTATTCTCCATCATTAAGTACATTAAATAACAAAAATACACATTTAGAGGATACAAAAAGAATCGAAAAACGCTGTGTCCCACGCACAAACGCTAGAACACTTCGGCCACCTTGCTTGCGAGAACTCGTTCCCTTCTTTCGATGTATCCAAACGGGAACCAACCTGCTTTGCCTTTGCATTCGCCTTCTGCCCAACCGTTGTTTGTCACCTGTTGAAAGAACAAAACATAATCAACCTAGAAACTCGCATCAACAATAATGCACTACAATAATTTAGGCATACGCCTTCCCTCTCGTTTGATTGTTTTATTTATTCAACACAAGCAGCAGACACATGTGCAAATAAAGTAACAAGAACTGCAATCTGCAACCTGGATTCACTGACTTGCCTCAGATGACAGGCATCTGAAATCTGCAAAAACCAACCGGATCATGCCTTATTGTTGCAAGGTTAAATTGTTCTCAACCCAACCTAAAGTGGATCCAGTTGGTATGTATTAGTTATCACAATTAAAACGATAGATCGTGCTCATTTTTCCATTTAGATTAGATCTTAGGTTGGTCCAAATCCAAGCCCTGGGCCAACCCGAATTCAGAGTTTAAGGATCAAGGTAGTTGAAGTATAACATCTAAGTAAGTTGTAAACCTTTCGCACAACAACATAATCGCCAACTGACAAACTGAGCTCTATGTCAGACACAGCCTGATATGTAAACATAACCTGCAATAAATTGACAAATAAACAACACAAATGAACAGCCTTCCAGTGCAGCAGTTGCATCATACAAGCAATAAGAATTCAGAAATTTCATTGATTACTAACCTCCCCTAAGAAGTAGTCCATGCTATCTGACGATCCATTATGTGTTTGAGAAGCATATATGCCGTTAACTTCTTCATAAGATGGAGGTGGAGGCATGGTGGTTTCAACAGTAGGGCTAGGAGGTGCTTCAATCCGTTGTCGTTCTGATACCATCTATCAATATCAGAAAAAACATTACCCAAAATCATCAATTGACACGGAAATAAAAAATGGGATTTTGCACAGTTGAGAAAATTAGTTTATTTGGGAGGGGGGTGCATACCTCTCCTTCAAGTTGATCAAGTATCTGAAGGATCCTCTGATGATAAGTACGTTCTGCCTCGACCTTCATTCCAGAACAAAATTGACAAGAAGAAAGACATTTTGATAAGAACAAGAAGAAAGTTTAAACATTAATTCCCAATAAATAACACGTAAACATTTATTTAGGCTTAACGTATTTAACTCGAAGTATATATTCACAAAACTTGTACTACCATGGCAATGAGTCGCTGGAGTGTCAACCTCTGTTGTTGAGCCTCAACAGCTGCCATTGCTGCAGCAGCTTCCTTCCCTAATATTGCCATATTTGACTTCAGATCTTGCAGCTTTGACTCTGCAGCTTCTAGTTTCATAACATTTTCTGAATTTCCTGGTGTTTCCCGCACTTTTGCTTGGCGTTTGGAAACTTCAATAGCCTGTCTAGGTTCAAAAGAACGCACAATGACATACTTGTACAAGAAATCCACCAGATGAATTAGCCTTCACCAATTTGCATGAATAAAAGGTGCATCAGTTGACCCACACTGATTCCAGTATAAAATATTGTTGTGGGAAGAACACACTCAGAAAGTCTCTGGTAAACACAGATTAAAGATACCTGAGCTTCAGCTTCTTGTCGCATTCTATCATACCGTTGAGCAAGATGCCGAGCATCCTCCAATGGAGCCCCCATTACCATTGCTCTTAATGGCTCTGCCACCTAATAGTATTTTTAAACACCATGTCACAAACTTAACCTCTGATAGCAGTAAGAAGGAATGAATGATTTCAAATTAAATCATACAATGGTATTTACAGAGTAAAGGATAGAACAACAACAACAACAACAACAAAGCCAAGTAAAGGATGACTGAAATAAAATGTCAAGAAGAACAAAATGTACTTTAAGCATATAATCAAAGTTGGATGTGCAAAATGAGTTTGGATGAAGCCTTTCGGAAATTTAATTTTGTAGGGGGAATGCGGTAAAGATTAAACTAGGAGAACAGAATCTAAACAGGATATCGACGTCAATAACATCCTCTGTTCTACCCACCAGTAAGGTATGGCTTGAGGTTAAAGAAACTGGAACATAACAACCAAAAGAAAATACTAGAGACTGCATCTCATGAAGTTGTACCAGAAATATTGTGAATGGCAGGAACATGGTGGAATGCAACAATTTATTAATGCAGTATCCCTGTACAAAGAATGATGTAGACCGTTGGTTCTATAAATCTAAAAAATCTTAGTTGCTATAAGAATTTCCTTGGCAATTTAGTCAGAAAATATCTCAGAAGAGAAATAACTTGTTTTGTCATATCTAGTGTAACTAAAGTAGACATAACAGAACTGCCAATTTGAGTGCTTCATTCTGCATAAGTTTATGCATAATGTTTGGGAAGCTCTTGATGCAACAACTTGGGTTCACTATTGTCACAAAGTTGTATACAGAAGAAGAGGTAGAATTTTGTATCTGAATCCACATCCTCTTCACTTGTCTAATAAACGGGTTCTAACATTAAACCTAGGATAATTAAATTTAAAGCTTTCTAAGCAACTGTATGGTCCAACCCCCTATGGCCAAAAAGAAAAAATGCATTACAATTATCACGCAAATAAATTATAAAATCAGTATGAAAATGTATTACTCATTCCACCATTTCAGAAACATATGCAAGTCCTATCTATAGAATTATGCATCTAAGTGAAGAAAATTTTGTCACACCTGTGTACCAAGAGCTTTCAACAGATTCCCCCTCTCCTTCTCCATTTGAGCACGAGCTCGCCCATAGCTTAATGAAGCTCTTGATAATGTACTTCCACTAGTACACGTATTTTCAGCACCATATTTCCTACTATCTTCTGACAACTTCGTTCCTATCCAATAATTAAGGTTATGGTTTTTAATATGAATATTAGGCCTCGTGAAATCAGCTTCGAGCTTGACAAATGACATATTAGTTACGAACTCACCTATTTCAACTTGTTTGGACCCAGTGACAATATATCCCTCCACACCACGAACAACATCCCTTTGATAATGCTACAACATGAATTAAAATTTCTATAAGTAGAGGTAAAAAATTAGAGGAGGCAAGAAAGGAAGTAGGCCACCTTGCCGGCACGTGTTGATATGTAAAGCTTTTCAAGTTTCTGATGCTGCACAAGTTCTGCCTCATCAGTTACTAAATTATCTGAACCTCCGTATCCTCCAGCTCCAAACTGCTTGAGGACAGCCTAAAATAAAACGAAAAGTAATCAGATTGTCTGTTACACTCAAATGAAATGAAATGTAAGTAAACCTTTGTTACAACAAACATACGCTCAAGTTTAGCCATGTTATTTGTTCACTTAAAAAACATCGTTAATAACAGAGAAGGATGGAAATATACGGGAGCTTCTAATTGATAGATAGTCGTTGAAGACACACCATATACTTTTTTGGTGCATGTGTAGGAATATGACCACATGAACAGAAAACGTGACATGAAAAACAAAATTACAACAGAAACTGAAATCCCTTAACACATCGTTAGCACAACTTTCTTAAATGGTTAATAGTTTTTCAGCTGCACTTTAGACACCAAGGTAATCAGTGTGCTGCCATGACCATCTGGAATGTGCCCATGATCAAAACACATTGCCACCCAATTTCTTTAAGGGCACATTGCCATGTAAAACATAAGAAGAACACATTTACTTGTCATGACCTGCATCCCATAAAACACACTTCTAGGCTACAATTATCCGAGATATGGAACAATAAACGTATAAAAATGTTCTACCGAAATCTTCTGCTTGCAATCCTCCACAGACACATTTCTCAGTTCACCAATGAAGCTTCCAAGATCAACCATCAGATTCCAAAGATGTTATTGACGCCATACATTGAGGCGTAAAACATACTAACAACATTAGGTTTCATTGGATGAACAAGCTTGACCTGCATCCCATAACACAAACTCTAGGCTATAATTTTTTAAGGGGTATGGACCAAGAACTGCAGTAAATTGTTCTACCCATATCTTCTTTTTGCAATCCTCCACACATCATTTCTCAATTCACCAAATGAAAATCTCAAAATAAACCATCAGATTCCAAGAAGGTTATCGGAGCAATGCATCGCCTATCCTCATTACACATTACACTAACTTTCGGTTGCAGATCGAATCTCAATCAACAAAATTCATAAAAGATTAAGACTTTGAAAAGCAAATGCATTGCGTTGCATCACACCATGCGAAGTGAATCAAGAATCTCAAACCCAACTGAGATAAAAGCATTGCCAGCAGAACAAGATTGCAAATTTCACCAAGAAAAAAGAAAAAGAAAAAGAAAAAGAAGAGACTTGGAAAATGAAAAATCGAGCTAACTCAGCGGGGAATTAAAATTTGGTAACAAATGAAACATCAAATATGGATTCAGGACAGAGAGTTAGAGATTGAAAGAGATTGAAATAAAATTGGATCTGGTGGGAATTAGGATTGTGGGTTGAGGGTACCTGTTGCTGCCTGGCGACCTGTTCGCGAAGCCGGGTGGCTTGCTTTCTGATAGCTTCCATTCAAAACTGAAGGGCCAAATCTGCCGAGTGTTTGGGGTCTCCACCAACAGAATTTGTAAGAGAGAGAGATGAAAGCAGGCAGGCTTGGGTTTCAAATAAAATGGTAAAGACTTTGCTTTGATGGAGCTGTTTGAGCTTTTGGTCGTGTGCGTGCAGACATTTCACCTATTTGAACTCAGATTAGTTTTATATTTTAGTTTTTTAATATTTTGAATGTGTTGTTTACATAGGACTGGAAAAAAATCCAAAAAATCCCAAACCGAACCGAAAAATTCCAGAAACCAAACCGAAAAATTCCCAAACCGAAATTCCCAAAAATTTTGGCATCCAATACCGAACCGATCCCGAAATTTTGGTACGGGAATCGATCTCAAGTTTTTGGGATTTCGGTATTTCCAAACCAAACCGAAAAATATATATATATATATTATTTAATTTTTAAATATATAGGATCACATCTTTAAGGAGAACATCATCCACCTACAATAGTGAAAATTGAAATACTGAATGAGCACTGGAAATCGATGATGGAACATATACAGGAAGGAGCCCTAAGATAGATAGTGGAACATATGCAGAATTTTTAAATCACAGAAGATTGATAGATAGATACATAGATGCAGAATAAACATGGGAGATTGATAGATGGATACATGGATAGATTATAAGTTACAATTTGCTTGAGAAAACTTTACATCTATCTATAATATTTATATTATATATGTACAGAAGTTTACTCAAGCATATATTAACGTTTTAGACGTAATTTTGGGGACTAGCATGAATATAGATAGATTTACTAGTTTACTCAAGCATATATTAACGTTTCATATTGGCAGATTGCTTTTGAATAGGCAGATACTAACTGGGCCTTGCCATTTGATTGGCAGATTTGTGTGCACAGATTAGTAGAAACAAATTGGTAGATTGGGCATATACCTATATGTCAATTTTTCAATATAAAAGGTTGAATTTTAGCCCAAAAGCCCAAAACCATTTCGGGATTCCCGATTTGTCCCGAAATCCCGAAACTATTTCGGGATTCCAGAAAATTTGGTTTGGGATCGGTATTGAAATTGGGATTCTCGAAAAATTTCGGTTTGGGAATCGGGACAAGGGTTTCGGTATGAGAGTTTCAAGATTCCCAAAAATTGGGATTCCCGAAAATTTGGGTTTGGGAATCGGGACAAGGGTTTCGGTATGGGATCCCATACCGAACTACCCCTACATAGATGGAATCCAAATGACAAAAATAGAAATGAAATTAACTTTTTAGAATTTAAATAAAATATATGTAATTAACATGACCATCATTTGCCATTTTGCCATTTTGCCCTTTGGGACTAGGTCTGATGGTAATCCTCTCATTTATAAGTAAGAGGTCTTATATTTGATTATCACCAAAGGCGAATTTGAACCATATTATTGCTAGCCCCTCAATGTAGATAACATCTTATGTGTATTTAAACTGACCTAAATAATATATTAATTTAAACCAAATTAAACTCGCAAGCACACGAATCAATTGTAATAATATATGCAAATACGAGGTCGATCCCACAGGGATTGCTTTAATACCAATTTAACCGATTTATCACGCTAGACTTTATTTAACAAACAAATGATAAATTGAATTGAATAATTGAGTAAGACTATACTTAACAAGAATAAGAAAAAATAATTAATTAAAATAAACACACGACACAAGAAAACCTAAGGTTACGAATTCACCAATAACAATCCTATTTACTTTTCCTGGAACCAACTACTATCCAATTACCATGTCAATGTTAAAGGTTGTTCTTTCTAAGGTATGAATCAATCCGTGATCAGACAACTCGTGTATCTCTACATGATAATTATATCCTATTGGTTAGACATACAATTAAACACATAAAAACCCATTACGCATAGAAGAATCATGTCAACCAATTAGGACTAGCTTGATATTGGTCATCCTCACTAGTTTGTCTACTCTTCTTAATCTTAATTCCAATAAACCTAATTGATTGGTCATTCACATAGATTTATCTAAATATCTAGATGCAAAATTCCTAAAGGTGATTAGTCATTAGAAATCCGAATCTAGAATAAATTACACACAAAGATTAAGATTATAACATGGCATATAATCAGATAATAATTAACAAAATACTTCGCAAATATTCATGTCATGACTACATCATAAACCTTAGAAAATAACTTAGTTACACATAGAAATAAAAATAAAAGAAAGATAGAACCAGGAGTCCATGGCAAAGCACATCCCTAAGCTCTTCTTCACAAATTGCGAAGATGGTGAACGATAGTATGGATGTGGGGTGATGTCGAGAGGATGCTCTAGAGAGAGCTTAGGACACCTTATTTATACTAGAAAAACCCTAAAAGGTCTGGGAGAAACTCTCATAAATAACAAACTCCTAAACAATTAATGACACTAACTAGGAAATAATCTTTCTTGGCTTGGGAATACGTCATCTGTCTTGCGTGCCAAATTTGGAGTCAATTTATATTGTGGAAAATTCTGTAAAAATATGAGAAACGTAGCTTTATCTCTTATCTTTCCAAGCGTATATCGCACGCCACTAGGAAAAATCGGGAAAGCCTTCAAATCATCATTCTCCTACAGCTGCGCAGTTCTGACGGAAAAACAACTTCTGCGGGATGGATTTGTAAAACTGGAATGAATGTCTCCATGGAAAATTATGAAATTCGGACACAACGAGCTTCAGCCTCTTAGCTTCCTTCTCCAATTGGCATTGCACCAAAAGACCTTCGGAAAGTTGAATTATCACCAAAAACGTTTTAAGTGTGCAGATTGGCTAAAATTAAGGAAAGGAAAGTAATAAGGCTCTTTTATAATCAATTCCTTAACAAATTTTAGGGATAATTAACATGAAAATATGATAAATAATGCACCTATCAACATCGTTTGTTCAAAAAGAAAAACATGATCATCATTTGATCGTTGAGATGGTGATTGTTGTGGTAGCTAATTTCCACCGTCTTCGATCTTGACGAAAATGTAACTACAAAACAATCAACACCTTTGATCAAAGCCTAAAGCCTCATACGCTCAAGAGGAGTGGGGTGGGGGAGAGGGGTTGGCCAATGGATCTCCGATGCCTAAGCTAGTTTCTCTAAGAAGAGTGAGTGTTTTGAGCTTGTATGCGTAGAGAAAATTTTACCAAAATATTAATTAGGAAGTGGCTGGCCATGGGGTTAACCATTTAGTGAGGGCAATCTTGTCTTTCTAAAGAAAAAGTCTACATGTCGTCTTCTAGATTTTTGGAATTATTTCTAGCTCCACAAATGCCCGCACACCTGTTGGACTACAAGCAAAAAATGGCAGTAGGTGTAGAGCTTCCAAGCTGCTTAGGCATGCATAGAGTTGTTTCCCAATTTGATGTAGATTTTTCACTTCGTTTTGGAAACAGAGTCTTCATGGAAAAGGGAAGCCAATATCCACCAAGACCTATTTATCCCTACAAGAAAGAGAGAAAAATTTCATCCCTATAAAATAAAAAAAATTTTAAAAAAAAAGGCTAGAGGATATAGTAAACATCTCCCCTTGTTTTCTTCTTTTCTTGCCCATGCGAAGAGTTGATTGTCGTCGTTGTTTTTCTTCTTTGTGCTGCACCAAGGTAAGAAAAATTAAATTTTCTTTTTATTGATTTTTTTGGAGCCTTGGGGCTCGATGAAATGGCTTAAGGGGGATAATGATGGTGTCGGCGGAAGCCACAGGGCTGTTGTGCAAGTAGGCAGCATAAGGAGCTGTTGCAGATTGTGTGGCGCGGCTGGCTGGCGTAAACCAGGAACTCGGTTGCTCGGCTTTGGCCGAGGAAAATTGCGTGCTAGGGCGCAGAGCTTAAGCTAGCGCGGCCAAGGTTGCGAAAAAGACGTAGGGCTTCATTAACAAGTTAGCCTTCTTGTTGGACCTTCAGTTGGGAATAAGTTTTTCTGCTGTTCGTGAGATTTTGCTACTTCTAGAAAACTTGACATCAAGCTATTTCCAACCGGATCCAGAGATAGAGTGAAGTATCCATCTCTGGCTAAGTCTGGATCAACTTTTGAACGGCTAGCCACTACAAGAAGTGGGGAGAAAGTTTGTCACTTGGAAACGTAGATTCCGCCGTTAAAGAGGCGTTAAAGCCTGCTCCTTCTACTGCTGCCACGTCTGTGCTAGTTGCCAAGAATAAGGGAATTGCTTGAGTTTGATTTCTTAGCTACCAGCGATTAAGCAGTTGAGGATGAAGCTACCAAGATCGGAGTTGCTGAATATGAAGTGTTGGATGAGCAAACTGTTGAGTGCAAAGTGGCTGCTGAAGGCATGATGGCTACTGGAAAACCACATATCATCCAAGCTGCTAATGAGCAGTCTGCTTTGTGTATCTTATGTCAGATTTTGGAGACCTTCGTGCAAGTTTATCGACTTGCTAGAAATTTAATAGACTGTTTTCTTTGTTTTACTCCATCATCGTTTTTCTTGAAACTTTGCTTGCTTGAAGCGTATTGCAAAACTTTTAGCCATAGGACCGTCAGTTGGGCACGCTACTTTGAAAAAACAGACGATCATACATAGTCACTATGGCTGTGACCTTTCACTTCTTGGGGTGTTGAGCTGTTGAGCATGTCGTGAGCTACTGCCCATTGCCGTGTTGCTTAATCTGTCTTTGAATCTTCATTTCTTTGAGATGAGTGGCCTGCATCACAACATGATAAAAATATGTGGGACATTAAAATCGTTAACTAATCACATTAAAAGTGTGAGCTGTGTAAAAATTCATGGATGTCGAGGAATTAGTTTACACTCTTGCATTAGAGAGCAAACCCATATGGGTGTCGGAGAATTAGTATACCCTATCACGCTAGAAAGCAGACCCAGATGGGTGTCAGAGAATTAGTTTACCATATCGCATTGAAGAGCAAACCCAGATGGGTGTCTGGGGATTAGCTTATCCTCTCGCACTAGAGAGTAGACTAGATGGGTGTCGGGAAATTAGTTTACCCTCTAGCGCTAAAGAACAGACCCAGATAGGTATCGGTGAATTAGTTTATCCTCTCGCGTTGGAGAGCAAACATAGATGGGGGTAGGGGAATTAGTTTATCCTCTCACGCTAAAGAGCATATCCATATGGATGTCGAGAATTAGTATATATTCTCGCGTTGGAAAACAGACCCAAGTGGGTATCGGGGAATTAGTTTATCCTCTCGTGTTAGGGAGCATACCGAATAGGTGTCGGGGACTTAGTTTACACTCTCGCACTGAAGAGTAGACCTAGATAGGTGTCGAGGGATTGGTTTACCCTCTCGCACTAGATAACATACTTATATAGGTATTGGGGGCTTGATTTACCTTCTTATACTGGAGAGCATGAAAGTCGTTGTGAGTGCAGGTGAGGAAAGTTGGACTGTTGGACTACTAAAATAATCCTCAGCCCCCAAGGTCTTATTTGGCGATCTACTTGAGACTTCGAACTATTTGTGGAACCCACATAAGGGTGTAAGTGATGAGCACATTGAGCTGCTCTCAGACCTTCTCTAAGTATTTCGCACTTATTAGATGTTTCGCCTTGTGCTTTCCTGAGGCTTGGTTAGTGATTAATTGAGAATCTAAATGGATTGCAAGCTTCTTCACGGATAAATAATTTGCTAGCAAATGACTAATGGTTAAAGCCTCGTGTTCTGCTTCATCGTTGGATGCTTTTGAAGCTTAGTGTTGTGGGCCTGATTGGCGCGGCTGAGAGTCACTTAGCATAGGTTGGCATGACTGGGAGCAATGGTGCACGATCGAGAACGGCCAGCAGCTGCAGAGCAAGAAGGCTCGGCTGTGAGCCGCATAACGAGGATTGGCTTGGGCTAAGTTCTGCACAGCGGGAGGAGTTGAGGCACTAGGTCCGCGGTGTTCTGCCATTAGCGATGTTCCCCCAAGTGTTAAACTGTTTGGTGTGATGAGAACAAGACTTACCCCTGGTCCTTGATGGTTAGAGAGATTGTCCTGCAGGTTGGGCTGGTGCGTTCTTCTAGTACTTGTTTGCCCCTACGAGCTATTAGGTTGAGTTGTTTCGTTTGTCGGAGCATAAGTAATCTTTACATTCACCAATGTATGAGGGTTGGTTCCGTTTGCTCAATCTTGTTAATAAAATATGAGCTGCTCATACGGGCTGCTTCTTTTTTCAGAGTGCTTTATCAATGGTCTTGATGCACCCAAATTTACGCAGCTACTCGGCTAGGAACCTTTATACTTCATTCTGGATTTGCCTTTGCTGGGCTAGCAGAACCCCTGACATTAACCTGATGGTTTTTGTTGCTCTTCTGCTTGTCCTGCTCGTCTATGTTGCGATGGCGTTACCCGTGATTCGTTTCTTGCTGGTGAGCGGTGCTGCTCACTATTGTGTATGTCTTGGTCTGCCAAATGAACTTAAGCTGGACTGCTATCATGTTTCCCTCTATCTGTCATGCTGCCTACTCCAATGCTTAATAAGAGGAACTCCTTGCGGGCCTAGCCGTGAGTGGACGCTTAACCTGGAATGTCTATAATGCTCATCGGAATGTGGACACAATCGTGAACGTACGCTGACTTGAAGGCTAAGTCGGGAGTATACACTGCTAGAACCCACGGCTCATGGCTGGTCAAGTGGCTGCTTGCCAGGACGTTACTGGAAAGAGTCATGAACATCTGCCCTTGTCCTGCTTTGGGACACCTCACTTAGGGCTCGCTGCATCTCGATATGTTCCAAGAGCTTAATAACCAAGGTCATCTGTTGTGTGAGGGCACTCGTCAAATCTGCGACCTGTCGAGACAGGTATTAATTGCCATTTAGGGTGGAAGAGCTTGGCTGATAGGCATTTCCATGAGTGGTGGAAATGTAGTGAGCTGCAGGTCCAAAACTCGAATCATTCTCTAAGTCAATTTTAGTATTTGGCTAAAAATTTTAACTTTTTCTTCTAGGCCAACCATATTTTCCTTTCCATACAAAATAACAGGTGGTCTAACTTTTTCCTTGACCAAATTGATAATTCTCTTAGGCCAAGGTTTGATTGAGGTCGAAGCGAAAAATTGCCGATCTTTTGGCCCAACTATACTTTAAATGAAATTTATTTTCCTATCTCTTTATGGGCATCAAGAATTTTTTTTCGATTCCCATGCTCTTTTATTGTTCTCACACTGTTGAATGGGTTTCTCCATTTGCTCTCGAATCTCGTCCAATCGATTGAATTGAGCTGGATTAGAATATGAAATATCATATTAGCTTTGTATTTTAGCATTAAGTCCTATTGAGCGTGCCAAAATGTTGACCCTAGAAACTACTTAGCCTACGTGGCGCGCGGGCTGAAAAGCTAATGAGCTAACTCGTCATTCTGGTGAATGTGGGCGTGCCAACTGGCCATCGAACTCGGTCGGTGAGTATAATGAATGCGGTAGTGTTGTTGAATGCTTTTCTAACTTCTGTATCTAAGCAATCATGACCAAGTAAGGAACACGTCTCAGCCTCTGGGTTTAGAGCTTGAAAATAAGGCAACTAGTTTATGCGAAGTTCAAATAAGGCTCGACTTTCAATGTCTTGAACATTGAGTAACTTGGTAATACCTTACTTTACCAAGAAGGCTAATAAGATGACCTCTTCCAGTGAGAAGACCGAAGACTCCTCGCCGAAGAGACTTAGATGGGTAATTAGCCAAACTTGAAGCAGTGTTGTTACTCCAAACTAAAGATGCTCCTTAATTGCCTGATTCTGCAACTCCAGTGTTATTAATCCAAACTGAGATATCGGTGATTGTTAACACAGTGATGTTAATGCAAACTGAAGGTGTATTGACGAAGTTAGGGAATTAGTGTTTTAAGAGGATTTCACGTACATCGAGAATTTACGTAGAGCGTTTGTGTGTTGAGTTAAAGGTCCCTTTCCGTTGCAGTGTCTCTTTGTATTTATAGGACTAATACGCTTGAACGTGTTGTAGAGTCCATACTATGACTACCAATCACCTTTTGATGATAAACCAAAACCATCTTCATCCTAATTAACACTAAACGTGCTATTAGGAATAATATTATGAAATTGGCCAAAATGATAATATCACAAATGGATTGTACCATCTTTTATCCATTAGTTGTGTCCAATTACGAAAGCTACCACTGTCACCACATGCTAATATGTAGCATCACCACCAAGTTCTGACTCTTGATCAGCCAATCTCTTTGTTAATGGAGGCCACTTGCATGCATGATAATCCTTTCATCCAATTGGACTCTAGGATATAAAATATATCATAACAATCATTTCCCCCTTTTTTTTGCTTGACATTAATTCTTTCTACAGGACTACAAGATAATGATATATCATTATCCTCCTCTACAGATCATTATGAGGCCAACGTCTATCTTATTATTGAACAAACTCTTTCGGTTTTATCCTCATCTTCAAGTTCATAAAATATTTCCCCAAGATAATTACTACGATAATCCAATAGTAATATCTAAGAAAAATATTGATTCCTTTCGTGTGAGGGCTTTAGTTTTCTCTCTCCTTCGTCACTGTCGCAACTGCACTATAGGGTTTCACTGCATGGTTAACCGACGGTGGTCGTTTGTGTGGAATACCCTACTCTCTCTTCGTGGAGTAACCTTACGATTTCTTCAAGCTATAGATGATGTAGTTCATTCCTTTGCATCTCGCTTTGGCCTTACTGAAGCCGAAGAGTGCGAAGTTGTGATTCAAGATGATTCACAGATTCAAATTTCCAAGTTCCTGCTAGTTTGCAAACTTCTAGCACACAAAAACTACAGCAAAGAGGCGTTCATGAATTTCAGCCGCAACTTGTGGAGGCCTAAAGCTTCTGTTTCAATTCAACGTCTTAATGGGGATCGGTTCTTGTTCTCTTTTTAGTCGGAAGGGGAAAGAGATATGGTTCTCGATGGCGGCCCCTAAAACTTTATAAAGATGTTATTGATCCTTGCATTGGTAAAGGAGGGGGATGTTCCCCTACAGATTCCGCTTCGAGTTTAGGCTTTTTGGATCCAAATTTTTGGCCTCCCCCTCATGTATATGTCGCTAGAGATGGCTACAATCATTCGCAGCAGATTGGGAGAGGTCCAGAAGGTGGATTGCAATAGGAATGGTGATTGCTTAGGGGGCTTCCTTGGTGTCAAGGTTAGCTTCGATGTTTTTCAGCCGCTGCGTCGAATCCTATTTCTTCGTCTTCCCAATAGGGCGCGGGTAACCGTTGATTTGCTCTACGAAAAGTTACTTGCATACTGCTTCCTTTGTGGATGCTTTGATCATTTGGGGCCAGGATGCCATCTCTACAAGGGTAGTGTTATTGAAGCTGCGAATGCTCCATATGGGTCGTGGCCACAAGCGGAAGTCCGACGGTCTAACAGGAACAACCATCGCGGGAGACGATATGGGCTTGATGAAGATGAAGGGTTTGTTGACTCCAATGACGACAGAAAACCAGCTGCTACTCCTTCACCAGCATCTTCGCCTACCTACGGTGGCCTGAATGACGACTCGAATATGGAATGTCCCCCTGATTCCAATCCTGATGTTTCCTCACTTCAACAGGAATCAAAGTCCTTGACTGCTGGTCTTCAACTCTCAAGTTTGGGAGGACCTCGGGTTGATTTGGTGCCTATTATTCCGCATTTGAATGCAGCTTATCATGTTTCCTATTTCAATAAGGTGTTGACTTCAGAGTAAATTGTACGAATTGCCCCTCAACTTTAATCAAATTGGAGCAATGGTCCCTCAACTAAAAATCTATTACCATTGGTCCCTCAACTTATCAAAATGTGTAGCTATAGTCCTTTTCATAAATTTTGTCAAAATTTTGTCAAAATAAGTTATATTAGAATGACCATTTATACAATTAGGGTCCCTCAACTCATCAAAGTGTATAATTATGGTTCTTTTTGTCAACTATGTCAAAAAATTTGTCAAAACGAGTTACATTGGAAGGACCATTGCTACAATTGGGTTAAAGTTAAGGGACCATTTCTCCAGTTGAATTAAAGTTGAGGGACCAATGGTAATAGATTTTTAGTTGAGGGACCATAGCTGCACGTTTTGATAAGTTGAGGGACCAATGATAATTGATTTTTAGTTAAGGGACCATTGCTCCAATTGAGTTAAAGTTAAGGAACCATAGCTACAATTTACTCGTTGACTTCAGAGCACTTGCCGGACCCGGTCATTCCTGGTGAGTGTGACGTGGAGTTGGATCACTCTTCTAGTGGGCCTTCCCGGCCTAATTTTCCATTGCCATTTGTCAATTTGGGCCCAGTTGTGGGTGTGCCTACTATCAACCGACGCAGATCCTTTTGATCTCGGTCCCATTATTCGTCAAGTTATGAGTGAAGCTGCTCCTGTTGACGAACCCCGCACAGGTCGTTTTGAATCCGAGCCATTTTCTCGACGGTGAGGCACCTATTCACGCCGAGCTACTAAATCCTCCCACAAAGTTGGTAAGAAACGACATGGAGGCTCCCCCTGGAGATCAATTCGACTTCGGCGAAATGCCCCCGTTCTTCGTCATCCCGCACCTCTGATTTGTACATATCGGCGGCTGTTGCAGTTGAGCAGCCCCTCCGAACGCCATGAATTATGTAGCTTGGAACTGCCGGGGGCTTGGGAACCTCTAGGTAGTTCAAGCTTTGGAAATTCTTAATTTCCAACAAGTTCCCCAAATCCTCTTCCTTTGTGAAACCAAATGTAATAGGAAGAAAGTTTCATTTGTTCAATGTCAACTGGGTTTTATTAATTCTTTTTCAGTTTCGAGTGATGGTCGATCGGGAGGTCTTGCTCTATTTTGGGTGGAGGATGTGCATCTGCGAGTTTTGAGCTCCTCTGCTCATCACATTGATGCAGAAATTGGTGGTATTGGTGATTGTCTTCACTGGTTTTTATGGCTTTGCTTCTACTTCAGATCGTAACAAATCGTGGGATCTCCTTCAGTCGCTTAATGTGTATGCTTCACACCCTTGGGTTTTGTTTGGCGATTTTAATGAGGTTCTTTTAGTTTCCGAAAAGGAAGGTGGCAGAGTACGCAGTACGGCGCAAATGCAAGGCTTTCGAGATGTTCTCGATCAATGTTTGCAGAAAGATTTGGGTTTTAATGGAGACAAGTTCACTTGGGCTATCTCAATTACGAAGTGCAGGCTTGATCGCTGTGTTGCTAATCCTGGATAGTGTGCTTTATTCAGCCATTCGAAAGTCACTCATTGACCCCCCCCCCCCCACTTCCGATCATGTGCCTATTCTCTTCATAATTTGTCAAAGCCCTGAAACCCCAAAACGTAAACATAAACAATTTTGTTTCGAGGAATCTTGGCTTCAGCGTGAGAGATGTGAACAGGTTGTTGCCGCTGGTTGGTCCAAACTAGTTCAAGGGTATATGAGAAAATCAAAACTGCTCGTGTTGAGTTATTAAAGTGGAAGCCTTCTTTTGCTTCTATCAAAGCTGAAATAGACAAGGTGCGAGATCAATTATGGGTGGTTTATCGGCAACCCCCTGATTCTGAGGTTTGGAAATTGGGTTCGGCTCTTCATGAAAATCTTGCAGCTCTACTTTCTCAAGAGGAAGCTTATTGGCGTCAGCAGGCGAAAGTGAATTGGCTTCGGGAGGGTGACAGGAATACTCGGTACTTTCACCAAAAAGTATCCAATCGCCGGCGGAAAAACTACATTAAAGGCCGGGGGTTTGGCGCGCAAGTCTTGGAGGAATTCAGCTGGTAGTAACCAGTTACTTTTCTAGTATGCTCTCTACTATTGGTGGTGGTCCGTCTCAGGAGATCCTGGACTCTATCCAAAGTCGTGTAACACCGGAGATGAATGATTTATTATTGGCAGACTATTCTGATATTGAGATTAAGGATGCTTTGTTTCAAATGAATCCCCATACGGCTCGGGGACCAGACGGAATGTCCCCATTATTTTTCCAACGCTTCTGGCCTATCGTGGGTCATGATGTTGTGTGTGTAGTAAAGTCTTTCCTTTCTACTGGGCGTATTTTAAAGCAGGTCAATTACACTCTGATTTCTGTGATACCTAAAGTGGCTGAGCCTCAGGATATGACTCAACGAAGGCCGATTGCGTTGTGTAATGTGATTTACGAAATTGGTGCTAATCGTTAACCGCTTGAAAGGTATTTTGGACCAGTTCATCTCCACTCAACAAGGGGTTTTTGTTCCGGGATGAATGATCTCTGATAATTCGTTGATTGCTTCCGAGGTGGGCTCTTATCTTCATAACCTACGACGAGGGAAGCGGGGATATCTTGTCTTGAAGTTAGACATGAGTAAGGCTTATGACAAAGTGAAGTGGAGTTTTTTACGCTCAATGATGGTTAAACTTGGCTTCGCTGCTAGTTGGATTGATTTTGTACTTTCCTGATAACTCTTTCTGGGATGCGACTCTTGGTGCCAACCCTTCGGCATGTTAGCGAGACATTATGGAGGCTCACTCCATTCTTGAGCGTGGGTCTAGATGGCAGGTGGACAAGGGCTCCTCCATTCGCATATGGCATCATCGCTGGCTCAACCGGCCGCACCTATTCCGGCCTTTCTCCCCACCACCACCAAATTGCGACATCAATTTGGTCTTCTCTCTGATTATGCCGCCCCTGGCAGCTTGAAATTCTGACTTAGTTGATGTGTTATTTCTACCCAGTGAAGCTGAGTTGATTCTATCTATACCGCTTAGTGTTCGGTTGCCTCCTGATCGACTGGTGTGGTATTATGATTCTAAAGGTAACTTTTCTGTGAAAAGTGCTTATAAAATTTCTGTTTCGTTGGGTGATGGTTCCTCATCCACCTCCGAGGGGTCTCCATACTCCTCTATTTGGAATTCTATCTGGAAATCTAAAGTTCCGAACAAAGTCAAGATGTGCATTTGGCGGGCCTCCTTGGATATCCTCCCTACACGTTCAAACTTGGCTAAGAAAGGCGTTGCAGTGGACAACATTTGTGTCTTGTGTAGTTCCTCTTCGGAGTCGGCGCTACATGTTTTCAACGGATGTTCATTTGCAAGAGCTGTTTTGTTTGCCTCTAACATTGCACCTGGTCCTAGCACTGCAGCAACCTCTTCCTTTATTGATTGGCTTTGCTACTGTGATACTGCCCTTCCTCGCAGCCAATTTGATCTTCTCCTCATACTTATCTAGTCCTTTTGGCGAGCTCGGAACTCTTTGCTATGGGATAACAAGGTGGAGAACCCTACTACGGTAAGTAAACTTGATGCCCTTTATTTATCGGACTTTCTTCTTGCCCAATCTGCCTCTTCGAAGTGTTCTGTATTGTCCCCATCTCACTGGTCTCCTCCTCCTTTGCATTGGATTAAAATAAATGTTGATGGAGTGTATTGCGCAGCTACTCAGTCTGGGGGTATTGGTGTGGTTTTCCGGGATGAAACTGGTAGGTTTCGCTCGGAAAATTTCACATGTGATTTCTCCCAATATTATTGAGATCCTGGCTGCTCGTGAGGGCCTTCGGCTGGCATCTCAATTTAGTTGGACCCAAATTATTGTGGAATGTGATGCATTGCAAGGTTGTGCAGGCTATTGGAAGCCTCACTTGTGATTCCTCTGCCCATGGTTTATTGTTTGAGGAAATTAAGTATAGTCTTCGGGGTTTTGTGTCTGCTAGAGTTCAACATGTTTGCTGATTCGCTAATTGTGCGGCACATACATAGAATGGCCAAATTGGCCTTAATTTCTAATTTTTGTAGTTGTTGGTTTGAGGAGTCTCCGGATCTGCTCCGGGATGCACTCTTACAAGATTGTACTCTTTCTTGATATTATGAATAAAATTAGCTATCGTTTCTTCTTCTTCTTCTAAAAAAAAAAATCTAAGAAAAATATTAAAATTCAACGGTCTCCATTATATGGGACGATGGTGCAAAATTAGGTCCAAACATGTTCATATCTTACTAACAAATCCTACTATATAAAATACTAAAAATACTCTTAACATGAAGTACATCAAATTGCTAACTTTTCAATATGTATTTAACCCCGTCTCAGTTGTCTTATTGTTTTGCCATATCATCCTAAGAAATAGAAAATTTCTGCAAAATTCTTGCGTTGATCTGTAGTGGCAACAAATAATTTTTTTGTTTCTGTACAATCACTTCGCAGAAATTATTGATGCATCATGCATGTATAGTGTATATTTGGATATAAATAGTGAATTTATTTTAACTAAAACTCAAATATGCGCGTTAGCAATTTCTGGATAACACTAGCTTAATGACTAGATTTAATTGGCAATCAAGGATGAAAGCTTGTCTTGTACTTGTACAAATCCATTTTACTTTCTTTGTAATCAATCTTCTCATTTTCGATTAAACTCTTTTGGTATTTCTTTTGAGCCAATACATTTCTATGGAAAAAAGGGAAGCCATTTTCACATTCCGTTGTAGTTTCTCACACATCCTTCTTTATTTCTAACCATTAAATTAAATATATCAAACACAACCAACTACCAAAATTAAATAAGAATGTACAAGAGGCCAAAAAAGATATGTGCTTATTATTTTCTAAAAAATATCCGGTAAAAGTAGAAGAAGTCTTCGTTAATGATTTTCCAACCGCCATCCTATGTTCTTCAAAGATCCTTTTGTGCATCATGTTAGGTGTCAAGGAAAATCAATTACGTCTTTGAAGGATACTTCTCTTCAAATGAACAAGTGGAAATTTATCGTCTCAACCATGAAGGATTTATATAAACCAATTGTCCAAGGAGCATTAAGATAATATTTCCATTTGAGACAATAATTAATTCCAGCATACACCTCCCACCACAGTAATTATTTCAGCCCTGTTTGACTCTAATACTGAAAGGTTGCATGTTTCGTTATTAAGCGAAATGCTAATGAAACTCTCTGGAAGTGGAACTCTTTGCCACTTTATGTTTTTTACACAATATTTTATAATGTTAGCATGAAAATTAATGTTAAACTGTGGAATGATAGAGAGTCCATAAAAATCTCACTTTAACAGTGTCTCCATAGCAATTTTCATGTTATCAATTTACTCATGTCGCAATATTTGTCACAGCCCGTCCCAGAATTATTTTATCCAGGACGTGAAATGACGGGATTGCCCTAAAGGTTGCTAAGGTGTGTGACATTTATATTTGATTAATAAGTTATAACCCTAAGTTTTTGGAAAAATAATTGGAATTTATTGTGTTTTATTATTTTGTGTGGTTAGGGTTGTAGTGGACCACACATACCTACCCTCACTCTCCCTCTCTCTCCCGTGAACACTCTCTCTCTCCCTCTCGGTTTTCTTCCCGTGCACTGTGCACGTACGGACGAAGTTGGAACTCGTCCATTTCTTCACAGATCGACGTCAAAAAGGTAAGATTCTTGATCCTTGCAACCCCTGAGTATTTTGGTACCAAATTTGGAATTTGTAACCCTCGGATTAGATGTGAAACCCTAACCCTGAAAATGTGCACTGTTCATGCACACGTAAAACCTTGCATTTCAGGGAATTTCAAGCTCACAGTGAGCTTAAGGAGGTCCTCACGAGTCTCGGGGTACTTCGTTGGTAGAGTTTGGACGTCGGAGGACCGAGATCGAAGGTTTTTAAAGTTTGCCGAGCTATCGAGCTTTCTCAGATAAAATCTAGTGATTTTCAAGCCTTGAAACTTGTTTAGATGTGTTCTACATGCTTAGAGCTTCATTTTGGTACCAATTTCATGAAAAATGGATGAAAAATAAGTGAGAAACCATAGTTGGAAAATTACCCAGAAACCGGCGGCCGGAGAAGATGACGGAATATTCCGTCAGTTTGGACGGAATATTCCTGACACCGTTAGTTAAATCTAACGGATGCCGTTAGCAGTTAACAGAATATTCCTGACGCCGTTTGGTTTTCCGTCCGCGTGCCTGGCACGTGGGGGCGCGTGGGTCCGTGCCATTCTCGGTGCGTGGGGGTGCGTGGCTAGTCCAAAAATTATTTTAAAAATATGAGGATGTTTTTGAGGTTGTGTAGATCACGTTGGTATATTCAAACACCCCAATTGAGCATCGTATGAGAAGTTATTTTGGATTGTTGGTTATGTACTCTAAATAACGTTATTATAGTTGTTTCGCATATAGGTGAGACTTATCCCGAGGACGAGCGCAATCAAAGGCGTCACGGGGGTTATGACCCTTCGACATACCAGTGAGTGGGCAGTTGCTTTCTTTATATACCTATATACTTACTGATTTTCCCAAAAATCGAATTTAATTGAAAGTATGTTTTAAAATGCCATGCATATAATTGATATGAAATATATGAATTGGTATATGATGCATATGTATGACATGGTGCGGTGGACGCATAGGTAAGTATCAGGTGAGCTATATTGTGTTGATGATGTGATTTGTGATGAGAGCTCATAACCTGCACTACCGGTGTTAGTGCTTATGTTGATATTCACCTCCCACATCGCACGCTCCCTTGGATCCAAGTAGGTGTAAGTCATGTCGTACAGACCACTTCTGTGGTTCCGAATCGTAGTTGACCTGCGATACGTCGCACAGCTGTTTGATGAGAGTTGCACTAGAGCGTATTATTACACTAAGTCCTGTCGTACGGACCACTTCTGTGGTTCCAACTCGTGTACAGACATAGGTATTGAGCTATATGATTAGCCGTACAGGACCACTGCAGGGTCTCCGGCTGATTTATTATTCTACCTGATATATATATTTGCATATACTCACTATGTTTTGATGCATATGGCATGGCATACTTTCATATTATGGATTTTGAACGATGATTTGTGGAAATTTTGAGATATATATGTTATATGCTATTTTCTGGGAAAGTATACAGGTTTTACAGTGAGGGTTTTACTGACCCACTCAACTTTGTTTTACGCCCCTCCAGGTTATAGTTAAGAGTGTTGGTGGCTCACGAGGATCTCCACGGCTGTTCTGACAGACTTCACACATGTAGGACTCACCTTCGGGTGTTGTAATTTAGTAATTGTTCTACTTGACTGCATTTAGAATCTTATGTTCTGATTTTGTGTATTTCACACTTAAACTCTCGCTAGCATGTCATTTAGATGGTACTGCTAGTATTCGGCTTTTAGTCTTTCATAACTCTATTATCTTATTACTTCCGCATTGCGTTATGGTTACGTCATGTTTGTGATGGCCAGCATGCCCTGATTTCCAGGTCGGGGTGTGTCAATATTTATTTATTTATACCACAACATAATTTGAGGAACTTGATGTGCAATATTGTTCGCACAAAAACTTCATATAGAACCGTGTTTTATATCCTAAAAAATTAAATTTGTAGGGTTCATAAATTGTTCCAACTCTTGGATTAAAACCTAAAATTTTTAATCCAGAAAATTCAGGTTTTAACCTAGAAACAGTTTTTTCCCCCCAACCCTTATGGGTTAAATTTTTAGTCCGAGAATATTAAAAAATGAATTTAGGAAATTTTTTTTTCTTCAAGTAACTTAAAAAAAAATAAATTATGTAGACTATCATAATTTAATTTTATGAACATTTTAACCTAAAAATATTTAGATTCCGATAAATATTGAAAAATCTCTAAACCGACACCATGAAACTCGTGGAACATTATGAAAGAACATGAAACACATAAAAAAAAAATTTTAATTACTTTAGCCGTTGAATTTAAATTTGGACCGTTAGATTTTTTTTTTTTTTTAATGTTAGATTTGATCATATTAGATTTTAGCTATTGGATTCAATGAATTTATAAATATAAAATTAAAAAAAGTGTACATATATGGCGGGCCAGCTGTACTAACTCGTGGGAATTCTAGGCTAAATTGACCCTAGAAATAAAACACATATTTGTCCCAAGGATTAAAAGAAGTTGAGTTAAGTTTAGATTCTAAAATTTAAGTTGGAGTAGGTCTTAGGAGAAATCATATTATATTATACCAAAAATAAACGATAAAGCCCCATGTCGTAGAAGATCCTCAGATTCTAGAAATAAAAAAGGAAAACAATGAAAAATATAAGAATTCATATATGACAATGCTAACGATTAATAATAAAAGATACATATGAAAAATTGACTCACCATTTCACTTCTAACGAAAGCAAAAAACTTCTAGAATTTCCTTTGCTAACGTATATGGATTCTAAAGTTAAAGTCTCTATAAACCAGTTTTTCAGAAAAATAAGTTGTTAAAATCATTAAAAAAAACAAGTAATTTCATCTCAGCTATAAGATTCGAAGTTATATTATTGAATTTTTCGTCGCTTTCAATTACTTGACTGGCATCTCATACACTTTAGAAGGTAGATTTGCCAGTTTTTAATGAGTTTCAAAGCTTATTTTTCTGTAAAAAAGTGTGTGGAGTTTATTTTAGAGAATAAATTGACAGTTAGATTCCATACCTATATGTGATATTAAGGGTTTATGGGTGAGTGAATGACAATATTATCCCTAAAGTCTGTCAAGTGCAATTCATGTGACTTAAATTGATAAGAGATTGGATAGAATAACTTCAGGGTGATTAGATAACAATTTCGTTTTCAATTTTTCATTGTTGGTTTCAGTTATCACTTTTTTGAAAACTGAAACTAAATCTTTGTTCGGTAAATATATACTTTCAGTTTTCAGCTTTCAAAAAATATGAAAACTGAAAACCAAAGAGTGAAAACTCAAGGCCAAATTTTGTATACTCAAGATTTCAATTTTTAGATTTAAAAAAAAGTGAAAGTAAAAACTAAAAATGAAATAGTTATCAAATGCCCCCTTCGAATCTCATAGTAGCTATGAAATTGAAATTTTTTTAATGAGTTTAAAAACTTATTTTTAAAAAAATAAAAATATTAGGAACTTAACCAAATCGACAGTCTACTCTTATATATAATCTTTAAATAACTAGTAGACTGACCAAAACAAAAAAGAACAACGGTAAGAATATGGAGGTAGTTTATCTAGAACTCCTGATTCCCATTAAGTCTAATCGTGAGCTTGATCCCAAGGTTTATGACTATATCATATAGATTATAGAGCACAATGTGCCCTAATCTTCCACTGAAAAGTAGCACCAGGACATAATAATTCACAATCCATTTGTAATTTTCAAAGAGCGACCAGTAGAATGCTTTGAAAATGTATATGATGTTTTAGACATTTGACTTTTTCCTGTAGCTAGCTTGAATCTGTCTTTCAACATCATTCGTGGAAGTTCATTTTCTCCAGAACTAGGTCACTATATATCCCTCAAGTAATATCAAGGTTTATTATATTGGGCTGGTAAGACTTTTGACTAGGTTGAAATAAAAAATGTCAACAATTTCGACTTCACCGACAACCAAAATCTTAGAAACTTCTTATATATGTATATATACTGAGTGTGTTCTTGGATATATCTCATAAATTCAACATGTTCTTCTTCAAATCAATCCCTCTGGGTCTCTTAGTGCTTTGCCTTTTCCACCATTCTGCAATTGGTGCCTCCCCCCTTTACCATATTTGTTTCAGCCCAGAAAACTACCCTGCTAACAGTCCATATGGTGCCAACTTGAACTTATTGTTCAATCTTTTATACACCAAAGTTCCTCCTACGGGCTTTGGCCTTGGTTCAACTGGCCATGCCGAAAACCAAGTGAATGGCTTGGCCCTTTGTCGCGGTGACGTCTCAAGCAAAGATTGCAATACTTGCGTGGTTGATGCGAGCAAAGATTTACGCGAGCGCTGCCCTTATCGTAAAGGAGCCATAATTTGGTATGATCACTGCCTTTTAAAGTACTCAGATGTGAGCTTTTTTGGGCAAATTGATACGAAGAACAGGTTCTATTTGTATAACGTCCAAGAAGTAGAGAATGGAACACTATTCAATGAGAAAGTCAAGGAATTGTTAAGTGGGTTATCTAATGAAGCTTCTGAAGATAATCAAAAGTTCTACGCTACTGGTGAGGTACAACTCGATACGTTCACAACCTTATATGGTCTTGCTCAATGCACAAGGGACCTCTCTGGCGTTGATTGTAAGAAGTGTCTTGATACTGCAATAGGCGAACTCCCAAACTGCTGCGATGCAAAACGAGGTGGGCGTGTTGTAGGTGGGAGCTGTAATGTTCGATTTGAACTGTATCCAATTGTCAGTACTTAATAGTATTATCTAAATGAGGTCCAAATGATATTGTAATAAGAAGGTCCAAATGATATTGTAATAAGATCTAGGTTTTCTTGTCCATGTAATTCTGTGGTTGCTTGTACAATTACATACTATTGATTTACTGTTTTGAGTAAGCGTTGTATCTTGTTCTCCTGCAAATACTTATCTACGAAGAAGAATAAAGTATACAAGTATTGTGAGATTATTCTGATTTTGTACTAAAACCTTAAATAATGTTGAGGGTAATGTTAGGAGACTAAATTTGCAAATTAAATGATGTGTAACCAATAACAAATAAGCACGTTAATCAACACTTAATAATAATCCAATCATCAATTTCTATTTTATTTAGTTTACAAATTTAGTTTCCCTAGCATTACCCTATTTTTGAACACCAGCTGCTACCAATTTTCTGGTTGTGCAAAATCATTTTCACAAGCCACATCAGTCCATATGTTTCATCTATCTTCTCTCCAACGTCCTCTGTGGTTAATTTGTACCTCTTACCCCTTAAGGATGTAATTAAGCAAGGCATGTGGGGTAATTGGAGCGATCCAATTTAATATATAGGCCGGAGGTTGGAAGAGGATGAAGAAGACGAGGAAGCCATAGGGAAAGAGAGAAGGATCGGAAAAAGAGGCTGTTTTATCTATGAAACAAGGAAAATTGTGCAATATAAGAAAAATTACTAAGTTGTATTTAAAGTGAAAGGACCAAATTCAATATTTAATCTTTCACTAGGTTTTAATGAAAAATGGATCTTATGTAAGGATTAAATTCTTAGCTACCCGGAAAAAAGAAAAAAAAAATCTCTTGCATGTGAACTTTATGATTGAGTATAATGACTAGGTTTGAATAATTTTCTCATCAAATATGAGCAAATTAGCAATATAATTATATTAATCGTTATACTAAGAAATTAAATCATTTAGTAAGACAATTCCCAAATCAAAACGACAATAAATCAACAAGGTCGCAAGAAGCCACGACGTGCGGTGGAACCGGTGCTTCTGACTCAACAAATTGCTCCATCTGAGCCCTTAACTCTTGCAACATAATTTGTGTTCCTGCAAATTGCTCCATCTGAGCCTTTAACTCTTGCAACATATTTCGTGTTTCTGCAACCTCCTCACGAAGAGTTGTAATCTCCTGTCGCTGCGTTTCCACAAGAGTCTCTCCAGCAGCAATCCTCTCGCGTAAGTCAAACATCTCATCATGATCATGATCAGATGTGGTTGTTGATGTGGATGATGACGCGGCCTTATCAGGGTAAAACAAAGATTTCAAGCGTGAGAAACTAATAGATTTGGAGCTTCGAGACAAGTTGGGTTCATCCTTAGTAAGTGTAGTCATTGTACTGTATCGACCACATGTGTGGGATTTGACTTTAGTGTACAATCCCAATCTAATTGATAATTGTGGTTTTAGAAGGCGTGATGGTAATGACGGAGGAGTTGAGGGATTAATGTCTGATGGTTCATCAGTACTGTAGTCCCCAAAGCTTACATATGTTTCATGCAATTCTGGTGCAGATTTCTCTTCTAAATTTTCTTGGGTTGAGGAGGAGGTCTCTTCAATTGTAGTACTCAGTTTTTCTTTTTCTGACATTATATTTCCCTCCTTGCTCAAGGTAATGCACAAAACAAACCTAAGATATGTCAATAAGAAGAAAAATTAACCACAAATTATATATGATAGGAGAAGGTTCAAGACTTGCGAGCAAAAAAAAAAAACTACTAGATCAAAAGCTAGCTGTTTATCGTATGACCTGATTTGAAATATAAAGTATGATAGAAAAGTTTGGTTAAAACTAGATCTTGGGGAAAAAGAAAAATGAAAAATCCAAATTTTATTTTGATAAAATTGAAGTGAGCAAAGAATCGAAAGTAAGTATAATCATATGGGATGAGCTAGTGTCGGAAAAATTAATTACCTTTGGAAACTTGATGCCAGCCAAGTAGATGCTGCAAATTTTTCAAGCTATTGGAGTTGATGTCAAGTTCAGCATCCAAAGGTGTAGTTAAAGCTGCAAAAAATTGAAGCTTCTACAAGGAGTTGTTGAGGGTTAGTGTTTAGGGTTTAGAGTTTAGCTCAACAAAGATTGTTTGGCCTCTCTAACCTCAGACGTTATGTTTATTTCCGATCCCTTTAAACATGTAGTTTGAGTGGTTGAGGTTTGGAGATTTCTTCTCGATCAGTTTGTATAATTCGAGGATTTTCAGAAATATGTAGTGAGATTCTACTTGATTGCCAGAACAAAGAGAGCTGTGTCTTAGGCTGGCAGTTTTATTGGTCGGATCACCGCACGTATACAATGTTATCCCAATAACTTTGCTCATCACTAGAACAAATACTAGAGAACAAAGTATCATCAAGAAACAAAAGAAAGACTTTAAAGTAGCAGGCTCACACACACCACATCATCATTGTTAGGATACTGCCAAGTGGCTTAATAAGATGAAGACATGTGTAAAGGGTTGTTAGTAGTTAACTAATAGTTAGAGGATTAATAGCAGATTGTAACCATTTGGGGGAGAACAGTTAATAAAGTTATTCTATTTTGTTGTTACTCTCTGTGCAATTAGGGAGACGTGGAGAAAGGGCTTAACAATTGGTATCGAGCTAGTCGTTTCTTCCTCTCAATCCTTCCTTTTGTATGACGCAACAAGCCTTGTGAAGATCTATGGAGTCTAGGGTTTCAGACCTCGAATCCAAGCTCGGTGACGTTCAGACTACCCAGGGAGAACTCAAGTCGACATAGAATTTGATTCTTCATCATCTTCAAGAACAAGGTTCAATCCTCCATCAACTGCAATCTTTTATGATGTGCTGCAATGGTGGGTCGATTGGGGAATCTTCAGAAGCTACTCTGGGTGACAATCAATTTCGTGATCGGGTGAATATGAACGGTCATCGTTCTGATTTTGGGCAGAATTGCAATCAGCAGCCAAGACAACCATTCTTAAAGATGGAATTTCCAAGATTCATGGAGGGTGATGATCCATTAGGATGGATTTACAGAGCGGAACACTATTTCGAGTTCTTCAACATTGAAGACTCCAAGAAGGTAAGGCTTGCATCGTTCCACATGGAAGGAGAGACTTTACAGTGGTTTCAATGGGCACGTTGTTTGGAGAACTTTCCTTCATGAGAAGAATTTTCTAAAGTTATGTGCCAAGAGTTCGGTCCATCAGAGTTGGATGATGCTGCAGAAAGTTTGGTGAAATTGAGGCAAACCAGTACTTTGCGGGATTATATCAAGGAGTTCAGATGACTGGCGAATCAAACGAAGGACATCAGCTCGTCTCTTCTAAAATCTTGCTTTATAAGAGGTTTGAAAGCGGAACTCAGGCATGACGTGAAGTTGTTGCGACCCAAAGATGTATTGGAAGGTTCAGCAATGGCACAACAACTGGATGCCAAGTTATCAGACTTAAAGGTGAAATCTTTCTCCAAAACTTCAATAGTTCAATCTACTTTTCATGCACCCTTACAAACGTTGAATTCCAATGCTCTGGAAGAAAATAAACCTAGACATCTTAGTGTGAAAAGGTTAACTCTTGAAAAGGTAAACTTTTATAGGAAGAATGGCATGTGTTTCCATTGTAAGGAGAAATATTTCGGGACATACCTGTGAGAAAAAACAATTACTTTTGATTGATGTTCAAGATGCTGAATCTTGTCTGGATGAAGTGGATACCAATGAAGAATTGGAAATTACAGCATGCGCACTGTTTGGTACTCCTGCACCACCTTCCATTAAGACTATGAAAGTCACTGGGTTTGTGAAAAATTGTCCTATCACCATCTTAATTGATTCGAGTAGCTTCCTTAATTTTGTGAATTATGGATTGGTGAAGCAGGTAAAGGGTAATCTTGATACGGGGCACACTTTTAATGTGAAAATAGCAAATGGAGGTAAGGTATCCACTCACGGTACCTTGGTGCAAACACTTGTGAAAATTAAGGATTATTCCTATTTGACAGATTTGTACGCTATTCATCTAGGAGGCTGTGATGTTGTTCTTAGAGTACAGTGGCTGAGAACCCTTGGTCCAATTCTATGGGATTTCGAGAAATTGTATATGCAATTCCAGAAATGAGGGGCTACTTATTGCATTGCTAGCCCAGCAGCACCTACTAATCAATTGGAAGACATCTCAGCCTTACAAATGAGTAAGCTTCTGCAACAAGAAACTACTGTGGGGGGTAGTTTTATGCCACTTGGAGATAGATGATGCTAGTGTGTACAGTTTGGCACCTGAATCTATGACAACTAAGTCAGATAATCTTTCAACAACTTAAGTTCTTCAACTGCAACAATTTTTAACTGAGTTTGGTGCTGTCTTTGCGATACCTACTACTTTACCACCTCACAGATCCCACAATCACAAGGTTCCATTATTGCAAGGGAGTAAACCTCCCAACAACAGACCATATAGATATGGCCCAGTACATAAGAGTGAAATTGAGAACCATGTGAATGAGTTATTGCGGTCGGGATTTATTAGGGTCAGCAACAGCCCCTACTCGTCCCCAGTAATTTTGGTAAGGAAAACAGATGATACGTGGCGTATGTATATGGACTATCGAGGGCTCAATGCTATCACCGTGAATGATCGATTTTCTATTCCTCTTATAAATGAGCTATTGGATGAATTGTTTGGTGCTAAATATTTTTTGAAGTTGGATTTGAGGGCCAGATATCATCAGATCCGCATGCATCCTGATGATATTGAGAAGACTGCATTTCAAACACACGATGGACATTACGAGTTTCTAGTAATGCCTTTTGGTGTAACTAACGCCCCCGCCACTTTTCAATGTCTTATGAATGACATTTTCCGTCCTTATCTCAGGAAATTCATTTTAGTTTTCTTTGATGACATCTTGGTGTATAGCTCATCTTGGTCCTTACATCTGTCACATTTGAAAACTGTCTTTGAAACATTGCAGCAGCACAGTTTATTTGTAAAGCAATCAAAATGTGCATTTGGGAAATCTCAGGTGGAGTATCTAGGCCATGTTGTTTCTGAAAATGGGGTTGCTGCCGATCCCAACAAGTTGGATGCAATCTCTAAATGGCCCATTCCAACCACTGTCAAAGCCTTGAGAGGGTTTTTGGGGTTAATCGGTTATTACAGAAAGTTTATACCTGATTTTGGGAAGATCGTGGGGCCACTGACTGCCTTAACCAAGAAAGATGGGTTTTCTTGGTCAGAAGAGGCAACTATAGCCTTCAATACATTGAAGAAAGCTATGCTCTCTCCTCAAGTGCTTGCATTGCCCAATTTTAATAAGTCTTTCATCATTGAAACTGATGCCTCAAGTGTTGGTATTGGTGCTAGGCTTCAATAGGACGGGGGGCCAATTGCGTTCACTAGCAAAGCCTTATATCCAAGGAATCAAACCTTGTCAGCTTATGAAGATGAGATGATTGCTATTATCCATGCCATCCACAAATGGCAATCCTATTTGGTGGCAAATCACTTCATCATACTCACAGATCACCATAGTTTAAAATACTTCCTTCAAAGGCGAGCACATACCCTTTTCCAACATAAATGGGTGACCAAGTTGATGTGGTTTGATTATGAAATTCAATTCAAACAGGGAAATGATAACCAAGCTACAGATGCCCTGTCTCGATCTCATCTCAACATTGATTCTTCTCATCTACCGTTGGACAAAGTGGCTCAGTTAACTACAATCTCTTATCCATATTCGAGTTGGATGGATGATCTTCGATGACATCTTGAAACAGAAACTTGGGTGTTTCAGAAAAAGAAAAAAAAACCTTGGTGGTTGGTAAAGAACCTGATGCATCACCTCTTGCCACTTATAGATTTCAGTTTGATAATGGGTTCCTTAAGTATAAAGGAACAATTATCCTCAGCCTCACTAGCTCTTGAAAGGATAAGATATTCAATGAGCTTCATTCAAGCGCTTTGGCAAGTCACGAGGGATTCCTTAAGGCATACAAGAGAATTACTCGATCCTTCTATTGGGAAGGAATGAAGAAAGACATCAAGGACAGAGTGGCTGCTTGCTCAGTGTGCCAGGTGAATAAGTACGAGACATTGTCTCCACCTAGACTACTCCAACCTTTATCACCCCCAACGAAAGCATGGGTTAACATATCAATGGATTTTATTGTAGGGTTACCTAACTGTAAGGGTAAGACAGTAATATGGGTGGTGGTTGACATATTTTCTAAATATGCTCATTTTGTAGCATTAGCTCACCCATACACAGCATCACTAGTGGCTCAACTCTTTATTGACCACATCTTTAAATTGCATGGTATGACTCAATCAATAACCAGTGAGAGAGATCCAGTTTTCATGAGTAAGTTTTGGAAATAGTTTTTTCACCTGCAAGGATCTGTGTTGTGCTTTAGTTCAGGATACCATCCTTAAACTGATGGGCAAACCAAGGTACTTAACAGATGTTTAGAAACATATCTTCGGTGTTTTTGTAGTCTTCAACCCAAGAAGTGGGCAATGTGGCTGTCTTGGGCTGAGTACAGCTATAATACAAGTTTTCACTCTTCTACTAAGATGACCTCTATGAGATTTTGTATGGTCAAGCACCCCTCGCAATAACTTCATATGAGAGTGGCACTACTAAGGTGAATTCACTGGATCAAGCTTTACAAGAAAGGAATAGGATGTTGTCTCTGCTCAAGTCTAATCTAGAAGCAGCTTGATGTCGGATGGAAATGCAAGCAGACAAGCACTGGACTGAACGAGATTTTGTAGCAGAAGATTAGGTTTATTTGAGGTTGATTCCCTATCAACTCAAATCCTTGGCATCATATTCATTCCATAAACTTCAGCCCAGGTTTTATGGTCCCTATCGGATAATTTCCAAGATTGGATATGTGGTTTATAAACTGCAGCTTCCAGAGAATACTAAGTTGCATCATGTATTCCATGTTTCTTGCTTGAAGAAACAGTTGGGACCTCATGTTCAAGCGACAGTGTCCTTACCAGTGATTACAGAGGCTGGAATATTACAGGATGTACCAGTTGCAATTTTGGATCGAAGAATGATCAAGAGAGGTAATGTTGCGGCGATAGAGATTTTGGTTCAATGGCAAAACCACTTCAAAGAAGATGCAACCTGGGAAATCTATCATGATTTGAAGATGAAGTTTCCTGAGATTGAGAATCTGTAACAGAGGTTGAATGACTATTGTTCTGTGTTGGTTCCTGGTTGATGAGTAGTTATAATGATTTCATTGTAATCTTACTCTGTAAGATTAGTTTTAAGGGGGGTATTGTTAGGATACTAGCAAGTGGCTTAATAAGATGAAAACATGTGTAAAGGGTTGTTAGTAGTTAACTGATAGTTAGAGGATAAATAGCAGATTGTAACCATTTAGGGGAGAACAGTTAGTAAAGTTGTTGTATTTTGTTGTTACTCTCTGTGCAATTAGGGAGACGTGGAGAAAAGGGCTTAACAATCATGGTTGGTCAAAACTTGTCTCCTTACCAATGACAACTCCATTCATAACTTAACATATCATGTGTCCACACAATATCAGTTTTAGTGAGAAAATGAATATGGACTAAAGACACCGCTATTTTATTTTATTTGGACTTAATTTACGGAAACATAAATGCATAGGATTTTGTAATAGGTTTATGATGAGCGTTTCTATTAGGGTTATATATTCTATGTGAGGTTCCATGCTGATGGTAGGTACAATGCACAAAATGAGTAGAAACCAATAGAAGAACTATTGCTAGCATGCATGGAACAACTAAACAACAAATAGAAGATGTCCTTGAAACCCGAAGATCCAGGTTAGTACTTAGCGTGTTTTCATTATATGCACACATACATTTGAGCATCAATAATAAACGTCAAGTTTTTTTTCTTTCTCTTATTAAGGCCTAGTCCCTATATGCTTAGGAAGCTGACACGGCCAACCCGCCGGTTGGGCTTTAAAGCATGTAATAGTACTTTCTGCCGAGATCATACCGGTCAGGCTAGTCTACAAAAGCTCTCTCGCATTTCTTTGGAGGTAAAGTCATGTTTATTCAGTCTAAAGCTTGATAGTCCTTATATAGTGTCAAAATCACACCGAAAACATGTTTTAGAAGTTTGAGATTGAATTCAAATGGGTAGATATATCTTTCTTGAAGTCGTGCCTCTTAATCAAATGGTGCAAATCAAGAGATGTAAGGTTTTGAATGGTTGTTTAACCATTCTAGAATGGAACACTTAAACCTCTATAGATAGAGACGAATTTGGAAGGAAACACGATTAACATTCCTACAAATACTATACAAATGTTGTATACAAAACATACATATTACCTCTACCTTTTTTTATTGAGAAACCAAAGCAGTAAAGACCAATTTTCTATAAATTCTCTTCTTGGTACAACTCGATACGTTCACAACCTTATATGGTCTTGCTCAATGCACAGGGGACCTCTCTGGCGTTGATTGTAAGAAGTGTCTTGATAGTGCAATAGGCGAACTCCCAAACTGCTGCGATGCAAAACGAGGTGGGCGTGTTGTAGATGGGAGCTGTAATGTTCGATTTGAACTGTATCCCATTGTCAGTACTTAATAGTATTATCTAAATGAGGTCCAAATGATATTGTAATAAGAAGGTCCAAATGATATTGTAATAAGATCTAGGTTTTCTTGTCCATGTAATTCTGTGGTTGCTTGTACAATTACGTACTATTGATTTACTGTTTTGAGTAAGCGTTGTATCTTGTTCTCCTGCAAATACTTATCTACGAAGAAGAATAAAGTATACGAGTATTGTGAGATTATTCTGATTTTGTACTAAAACCTTAAATAATGTTGAGGGTAATGTTAGGAGACTAAATTTACAAATTAAATGATGTGTAATCAATAAGAAATAAGCACGTTAATCAACACTTAATAATAATCCAATCATCAATTTCTATTTTATTTAGTTTACAAATTTAGTTTCCCTAGCATTACCCTATTTTTGAACACCAGCTGCTACCAATTTTCTGGTTGTGCAAAATCATTTTCACAAGCCACATCAGTCCATATGTTTCATCTATCTTCTCTCCAACGTCCTCTGTGGTTAATTTGTACCTCTTACCCCTTAAGGATGTAATTAAGCAAGGCATGTGGGGTAATTGGAGCGATCCAATTTAATATATAGGCCGGAGGTTGGAAGAGGATGAAGAAGACGAGGAAGCCATAGGGAAAGAGAGAAGGATCGGAAAAAAAGGCTGTTTTATCTATGAAACAAGGAAAATTGTGCAATATAAGAAAAATTGCTAAGTTGTATTTAAAGTGAAAGGACTAAATTCAATATTTAATCTTTCACTAGGTTTTAATGAAAAATGGATCTTATGTAAGGATTAAACTCTTAGCTATCCGGAAAAAAAAAAAAAAAAATCTCTTGCATGTGAACTTTATGATTGAGTATAATGACTAGGTTTGAATAATTTTCTCATCAAATATGAGCAAATTAGCAATATAATTATATTAATCGTTATACTAGGAAATTAAATCATTTAGTAAGACAATTCCCAAATCAAAACGACAATAAATCAACAAGGTCGCAAGAAGCCACGACGTGTGGTGGAACCGGTGGTTGTGACTCAACAAATTGCTCCATCTGAGCCCTTAACTCTTGCAACATAATTCGTGTTTCTGCAAATTGCTCCATCTGAGCCTTTAACTCTTGCAACATATTTCGTGTTTCTGCAACCTCCTCACGAAGAGTTGTAATCTCCTGTCGCTGCGTTTCCACAAGAGTCTCTCCAGCAGCAATCCTCTCGTGTAAGTCAAACATCTCATCATGATCATGATCAGATGTGGTTGTTGATGTGGATGATGACGCGGCCTTATCAGGGTAAAACAAAGATTTCAAGCGTGAGAAACTAATAGATTTGGAGCTTCGAGACGAGTTGGGTTCATCCTTAGTAAGTGTAGTCATTGTACTGTATCGATCACATGTGTGGGATTTGACTTTAGTGTACAATCCCAATCTAATTGATATTTGTGGTTTTAGAAGGCGTGGTGGTAATGACGGAGGAGTTGAGGGATTAATGTCTGATGGTTCATCAGTACTGTAGTCCCCAAAGCATACATATGTTTCATGCAATTCTGGTGCAGATTTCTCTTCTAAATTTTCTTGGGTTGAGGAGGAGGTCTCTTCAATTGTAGTACTCGATTTTTCTTTTTCGGACATTATATTTCCCTCCTTGCTCAAGGTAATGCACAACACAAACCTAAGATATGTCAATAAGAAGAAAAATTAACCACAAATTATATATGATAGAAGAAGGTTCAAGACTTGAGAGCAAAAAAAAATACTACTAGATCAAAAGCTAGCTGTTTATCGTATGACCTGATATGAAATATAAAGTATATGATAGAAAAGTTTGGTTAAAACTAGATCCTTGGGGAAAAAGAAAAATGAAAAATCCAAATTTTATTTTGATAAAATTGAAGTGAGCAAAGAATCGAAAGTAAATATAATCATATGGGATGAGCTAGTGTCGGAAAAATTAATTACCTTTGGAAACTTGATGCCAGCCAAGTAGATGCTGCATGTTTTTCAAGCTATTGGAGTTGATGTCAAGTTCAGCATCCAAAGGTGTAGTTAAAGCTGCAAAAAATTGAAGCTTCTACAAGGAGTTGTTGAGGGTTAGTGTTTAGGGTTTAGAGTTTAGCTCAACAAAGATTGTTTAGGCTCTCTAACCTCAGACGTTATGGGTATTTCTGATCCCTTTAAACATGTAGTGTTGAATTTTTGATGTGTATTTCATGAAGAAACAATTACAAGATGAAACATATATATAGGCAAAGAAAGAGGACATAAGCCTAACTTGCCTAACTTGCCTAACTTGCACAAGAAAGTTGACTTGCCTAACTTGCACAAGAAAATTGACTAGCCTACCATTGTTCCAACATGTTTATTTCATGCATCAACATGTTTATTTCATGCATTTTATCATAGCCTAACTTGACTAGCCATCCAATACTCCCACTCTTCCAACATGTAGTTTAAGTGGTTGAGGTTTGGAGATTTCTTCTCGATCAGTTTTTATAATTCGAGGATTTTCAGAAATATGTAGTGAGTATCTACTTGATTGCCAGAACAAAGAGAGCTGTGTCTTAGGCCGGCAGTTTTATTGGTCGGATCACCGCACGTATACAATGTTATCCGAATAACTTTGCTCATCACTAGAACAAATACTAGAGAACAAAGTATCATCAAGAAACAAAAGAAAGACTTTAAAGTAGCAGGCTCACGCACACCACATCGTCATGGTTGGTCAAAACTTGTCTCCTTACCAATGACAACCATGCATAACTTGAACATATATATCATGTGTCCACACAAGATCAGTTTTAGTGAGAAAATGAATATGAACTAAAGAGACCTCTATTTTATTTTATTTGGACTTAATTTACGGAAACATAAATGCATAGGATTTTGTAATAGGTTTATGATGAGCGTTTCTATTAGGGTTATATATTCTATGTGAGGTTCCATGCTGGTGGTAGGTACAACGCACAAAATGAGGAGAAACCAATAGAAGAACTATTGCTAGCATGCATGGAAAAACTAAACAACAAATAGAAGATGTCCTTGAAACCCGAAGATCCAGGTTAGTACTTAGAGTGTTTTAATTATATGCACACATACATTTGAGCATCAGTAATAAACGTCAAGTTTTTTTTTTTTTTTCTCTTATTAAGGCCTAGTCCCCATATGCTTAGGAAGCTGACACGGCCAACCCGCCGGTTGGGCTTTAAAGCACGTAATAGTACTTTCCGCCAAGATCATATCGGTCAGGCTAGTCTACAAAAGCTCTCTCGCATTTCTTTGGAGGTGGAGTCATGTCTATTCGGTCTAAAGCTTGATAGTCCGTGTATAGTGTCAAAATCACACCGAAAACATGTTTTGGAAGTTTGAGATTGAATTCAAATGGGTAGATATATCTTTCTTGAAGTCGTGCCTCTTAATCAAATGGTGCAAATCAAGAGATGTGAGGTTTTGAATGGTTGTTTAACCATTCTAGAATGGAACACTTAAACCTCTATAGATAGAGATGAATTTGGAAGGAAACACGATTAACATTCCTACAAATACTATACAAATGCTGTATACAAAACATACATATTACCTCTACCTTTTTTTATTGAGAAACCAAAGCAGTAAAGACCAATTTTCTGTAAATTATCTTCTTGGTATAAACCTGAGTGTTTCTTGTTATTTTTTGTGTGTTCGGGATTTGCTTTAGGAGTGTGCAAAACTTTGACAAACAATACGCGTAGGGTCAGACTTCATTAAATTTGCATGACATATTCGCATATCTCTTTTGCACGCTCGATGTGGGGGCAAATAAAGTTTGACTGGTAACATTTATACGTACCTTGAGCAATCTTTCGTTCTCATCATAACCATACTCACATGTTTTCATAAATTTTATCCACCACGAAATTCAAAAGTTAGTTAAAGTGACATTATCCAAAATATTCCTGTCATGCGTTGAGAAGAAATCCTATATATATATATATATATATATATATATATATATATGTATGTATACAAACTGTGATATTCCTATCAGCCGTTGAGATGAATCTTCTATATGTTTATGGGTTTGCTTGAAGCACATTACGAAAGATAATTTGCTCTAATTAAAACATGAATCTTCGCACACATGATGAATGAGTGATATGAAATGAAACATTTTAAATGTTCCAATAAGATAACTCTTCCAATCTAGCACTCAAGAACTTCGTGAGGAAGGTTATCAAGTTCCCCGAGCCTGAGGATTATTCAAATATTGTTAGCAAAATGGTGAATTGGAAGCGAGGAATAATCTGAAACCTGGGCGTCAACCCTTTCATTAAAAGCCGATTACGGTGTTCCAAGTGTTGGAAGAGATGCCATTTTCAATCGTGATTTCTCTGCCCCAACCGGAGAAATCAAGATGAACAAGACAAGTTTGCCCAAGGTCATGCAAGTCAAGAATTTTGGTTGTAGTAGAGCGATAGCTTGTAGCAGACGAGGACTTCTTTGGTAAAGCCCGAAAATAGAAATTTCATCCTCAAATCCAGATACCAGGGGTGGATCTTGTCTTGGTGCATAGCCGCTCCGAGTTAAATGAATCGGATAGCGGGGCGAGCACATCTCGCAAGCTTTACACCTAACATTGCAGCGGTTTAATTAGCATGTTATGAACCCAAAATAGGTCTCAAATGTGATTGTCTTAATCGGTGATTTAGAGAGTTAATTGAAGGTTTTATGCTTTAATTTTTATAAGAGGATCCCTTTCCACCTAATCCATCTAGTCCGGGATCTGGACCGTTGAAATTTGATCCAACGGCTACAGTTTTTATAACTTTTAAAGGGACCCCTATTTGTAGCCGTTGGATCAAATTTCAACAGTCCGGATCCCGGACTAGGTGGATTAGGTCGAAAGGATCCATTTCCGTATAAAAGAGCCCAGCTCCCAGAAAACAAATCATACAGAATTTTAAAAAAGAAATCAATACAAAAATATTGGAGCTCTGCTCCTTCTATCTTCCTCCTTCCCTCTCTTCTATGTGCAATAGTTAAGGTTGAGTTAGGGTTTGAGATTTGGGTTCTATCATAGCAATTCCCGGAGTTGCTCAATAAAGGTGCCACAATCTTCCTGACTGCGAACTCTGATCATCAGCGGCTCGTTAAGCGTATGGTAGTTTGCAGCTAGATTGGTTGCACACCGGAAGAAGCCATTTTTTCTCGTCCGCAAAGATGAAAAAAAAATAAGTCATAGAGTTTTGAGGAGGGGTTGAAGGCTTTCAGAATTTTGCACCAGAAAACTTGGAAGATTTGAAGGCAGTGAAGAAAATGAGAAGGAAGAAAGGGGATATTTATAGAAAATTCTTCAAAATCGTGTAGCCGTTAAACTCGGATCGCCTCGATCGCCTCGATCGCCTCGAGCTTTACGAATTCGACAGTTGAAACCTCTCGAAAAACTCTACCACTCGGGCTTCATGCACACGCAATGTGATGGCTCAATATCAGATTTGGATCCTCTCCTGAGCTCAGGTGGCTAAGCCTCCTGAGCAAATCACACGGGCCGTTGGATTTTGATCCAACGGCTACAATTATTATAACTATTAGAGGGGCCCCCTGTTTATAGCCGTTCAATCAAAATCCAACGGCCCGTGTGCTTTGCTCAGAAGGCTCAGCCCCCTGAGCTCAGGAGAGGATCCAAATCCACCCAATATCATTGGTGCCTTCATGGAACAACTTTCAAGGTCACATGACTAAATCCAAAATGTCTTCATTATCTAACATTGATAGCGGAACAGAATTGACACGTGTCAAAGAATTTGCGCCGCAAGCTATTCCGATCTACTTTGAAAGACATGATCTTTGGGCAACTATCCATCCTCAAGGGGAATGCCATTTCCAAAGCATAGTAAAAGGCATTTGTGGGAGTCCAGTCGTTGACTTAACAACTTCGAATTGGACTAAGCCACCTAAACGGACTAACTGTGCCACCACCCCATGTTGGACTCTAGAATGGTAGGCAACCCTCGAAAGCCTTGCAGAAATCAACCATGTTTGCTCCGCAAGACATAAAAACTTGATCCGATTGGGGTCATATTGACTTATTATATTCTTGGAGATTTTTACAATTAATCTAAGGATTGGCGTGCATTGCAAAAAATCACAGTTCTAAAGGAAGCAATATCTTATATTATATATCCTTTAGGATTCTACCAGTTTAAATATGGATTTCATATCCTAAAAGGATTCTCTCTTGACTAGTATAAATACATCATTCTAGGGCTCATCTATGATAACGCATACTTTGCTCCCTTGCCCACCGCTTGAGTTATAATATTTATATTGACTTGACTGTCCGAGAGCATTTGGCTGATATCATACCGGTACTTTACATTAACTACAGTTATTTGCTCTTGTTTGTAGGTGGTTGATCTCGCACAACTCAACCACCTACGGTGGTTAGACCTGGCGATCGTGTCGTTTTTGTATCGTTTTTCTAACATACCCTATATCTTAACGGATCACATCGTGTCAAACCCAATAAAATGAACGAGTAATATGACTCGGCCCGAACTCAACCAGTTAAAATTAACGGGTAATATGACTCGACCCGTTACCCGTTAATAAAAAAAAAATTACTTCAATAAATAATCAAATGAAAAAAGTCATACTAAATTAGTATCTACATACCACGTTGTCACTAATTTAGTATCTACGTACCATAAAACCCTAAACACTAAACCCTAAAAATCCAAACGATGATGTAACCATCGTCAAAGCTTAGAGAATGTTATCATGAGCGCTGACATAATTTTTTCACATTTTTTTACTTGTAAAGTAATTATTATGAATTATTACACATTCTCAACTCCACCTAAAAACAAATTTTGCTACAAAATATCAAAGTCCATTAAAATTTCATAATAATTAATTTACAAGAGTGAAAAATGTGAAAAGATATGCAAATGCTCGTGATAGCATACTCTACGCTTTGATGACGAGTACATCGTCCTTTTGAATTTTTAAAACCCACGAAACCCTTGTGAACAGTGTCTAGGGGATTCAAAATAAATAAAAATTCATAATAGTTAATGTACAAGTGTGAAAAAATGTGGAAAAAAAATACAAACACTTGTGGTTGCATCCTTTACGCTTGGAGATTGTTACATCATCGTTTGGATTTTTAAAACCCTTTATACCTTCATGGATAATCTTTTTTTATTTCAGTACAAATTAATAAACTTAATAAAAATTTAAGTACAAGTGTGAAAAAATGTAAAAGAATATACAAACGCTCGTAAGGACAAGCTGTGACGACTCGTCCCTAATTTTCCATGTAATTTCCTTCCCGAGTGTGTAAAATGATGTTTATGCTCTTGTTGGCAAAGTGGAACCTGACGTGGACGTTGTTATTCATCTTTTAATTTATTCTTCCTATTACCATAATTAAATAGTACTCGTTGTTACGAATGCGTGAGCGCGAGTTAGACCCGAATTGGATTTGTAACGAAGAGGTTACGCTTAGTTAAAGTACGTTAACAACGGGTAAAATTGTACACGTGTGTGCTAATTATTTAGTGTTGGGAACACTGTTTTTGATAATGTGAGCTAGATTTTGTGTACTTTTAAATTGTACAAAATCTGAATTCTTCCCACTTTAAAGACCGGTCCCGTGACCTTATCTCACCACCAATCAGTTTTCTTCCCTTACTTTCTCACCCAATCAGAAACCTTATCTCTTTTGTCCAATCAGAAACTCTCCCCCCCTCTCTCTCTTCTTTTCCTTCTCTCTCTCATGTCGTGTCTCTCTTCTCTCTGCAACAACTAAGAACCATCATCAAACATCATAGATCGGACTTCAAATCACCACCATCGTGCTCCTTTCATCCTCATGAGTCCATCCATCTAAAATGACCTAGTTTTGAGCCTCCAACTCGAACCTCCGACTCGGGTGTAGATTCTCCGGCGACTTTCCGTTCGAGTTGCAAGGTTTTGGAAGGTTTAGAAGCAACTACACAACTCCCTGGAGTCCCTAGCCTAAGTTTGAATTCAAGCCAACGTGTAGACACGCGACTTTGGGACGTTGGAATTAGGGTCGAGATCTTCGAGGTATTTTCAGTCCATTTCCGTCCACTTTTTGGACTTTTAAAAGGTACAAACTTGCTCTTCTTTTCCCAAGCTTCATTTCCATATAAAGTACGTCAAAAATGGTTGAGAAATGAGGAAGATATGAAGTTTTAAAGTTTTTACAAAAATCCGACCAACTTTTTCAGATTTCGACGAGCCACACGACGGCGGCGACGGTGACCGGAAAATTGGAGAAGAAGGAGAATATTCCGTTTAAGTTGATAGAATATTCTCACACCATTATTGACGTCGTTAAGGTAACTCCGATAGACTTAATGGAATATTCCATATCCGTCAAATCTGAAGAAATATTCCACTGGGATCTGCCCGCGTGCATACGCGTGACCTGCACGTGGCCGCGCTTAACCTGCGCGTGGCCGCGCGTGTGGCCTCAAGCTGGTGGCGCATGAAGGTGCATGAGGGCGCGTGCTGCTTCGTGGCGGCGCGTGGTCGACGTGTACGGGTCCATGACGTCGCATAGAATGTTTTCGTATATTTAAACCCTCCGTTTGAGCAAACCGTGGGGGATTTTTCTAGCCTTTTCGTGTATGTTCTAATTAATTAATTACTATAGTTGTTTCACATATAAGAGATAATTATCCTGAGGAGATACGAGGTCAAGAAAGGCTAGGAGGCTACGATCCGACTACGTATCAGTGAGTGGGCATTTGTTTTTATATATATTATTGTTTGGACCCAATTTTACACCATCGGCCCGAGTAAGTGAGGCCGTTGAATGAGCATGATTTTAGACCATTGAACGACAAAGTAGTTGAAATAATTTTGGTGGATTATTGAGAAATAATTTTGGTGGATTATTGAGAAATAATATTGTGATTTTAATCATGATATTATCTCTTAGTAATATATTAAATTATTTCAACCTGATATTTGTCTAAATCCCAGTTGATTTGAATAATGATGGAATACAGAGATATGCATAAGGCACGGCAGCAGATAAATATGTATGCAGGATGGGATGATTATCATACAAGTACAAATGGTATATGCCTTTTGATGTTGTGGTTTTGGCCACGTGAATGTGCTTTTTGGGATTATTTTCCATCTTATTATGCGTGCATGGCTACACCTGGATCAATGTGATGGAAATAAAGTTCTAATTGGACTAGGAGTCTTTGGAAGGAAGATATGGGTTTTTGAATAAATTGTGAAGCAGAGTCAGATGATGATGGTATCTAAAAGATAGGCTTTCACTTATCTTGAGATAAGTCTTTGACTGAAGTTCTAGCTGGCGAGTTTGAATTGAAATCGGATTCTACACTAGTGTGAAGCCGCGCCACACAACATTTGCTTCTATAAATACAGTATCGCAGACAACATTTGAGGCCTCCAACTCAACACACAAACTGCCCTACGTAAACCCTCGCTCTACACGAAACCTCTCAACAACCTTGAGAACTCTATTCTTACCTCATTTCTCATCAACACACCTTCAGTTTGGATAAACAGCACTGTAAAGGCAACCGGTGATATCTTCAGTTTGGATAAACAACACTATCGTCGTAGAATCAGCCGACCGCGGAGCACCTTCAGTTTGGATAAACAGCACTGCATCAAGGCCGACTGGTTATCTATCCAAGTCTCGGTCAAGAAGGATTTTCGAATCCTTATTGGCAGAGGTCATCTCATTAGCCTTCTCGGCGAAGTGAGGTGTTACAGGTTACTACATTCGGCACATTGAAAGCCGAATTTGACATTGAACTTCGTAAGACTAGCAGCCTTGTCTTCAGGCTCTAGAACCCAAAGGCAGAGACGTGTTCCTTCCTCGGCCGCAATCGCAAGACGCAGAAGTCATCAGTGCGCCCAACGCGACAATCAACATATTTTACTCCCCGGCCGAGCTCGGCAGCCGAGTTGGCACACCCTGCACACAACCGAATGACGTAGTTAGCTCATTACTTACTCGGCCTGCGCGCCACGTAGGCTTGGTAGTTTTTAGGGTCAACAATTATATATAAAGTTTTATAGTTTCGACAAATTCTTTAAATTAATATTATGCTTATCATGCAATGTTTTATTTCATTTTAAAAGTGATATTATATTATTGAGATTTATAAATTGTCATGGCATGTTCATATACATTTTATTTGCTTGTCATGCGTGCTTGCACCGGTGTAGTACTCGTCCCGGGCCAGGGCCAGGCTTCATGTGTATGTTCACATCGCACCACACACTCACCTTGGATCCATTGTACGTGCCAGTCGTGTCCTAGGCTGCAATAGGCAACTAGGACTCGTATGTTATGTGCCTAGCGCCAGTCTTCACGTGATTGTAGTACTATAGCGTATATTATGATTACACCCAGTCATGTTCATGTCAGAACTTCTCTGCATGAACTCGTGTGTTAGCATAGATTGATGAGCACCTGATTTTCTTATGCCACAATTGAGATATTATGATTTGTGTGTTTCTTGGATTATTGTTGAATTACCTTTGATTTCATACTTATACGTAGTATGATTTTCTGGAAACTATACATGTTTTATAGCGAGGGGTTAGTATATTCAGAAAATAAATGTGTTTCATAAACCTTTGTTTTTGCCCACTCACACCTTCTATTTTTCACCCCTCCATGACTTAGTTAGTTGAATCCTCTATGGCATACGAGGGAACTTTGGTGATTTTGACATTCTCCCAAATAAAAGTAGGAGCTTATTTCCAGTTGTGTAATAAGTAACTTAACTAGATTCGACTGTTCTAATTATGTCGTACTGCCATCTATGCTCTGACTACTTATGTTTTATGGGTTCTTCCAACTACTGCACACTCTTTTTATTAGCTTAAATAAATTCTAGCTTTGGTTTAAATCTATCCATATTTTTATATATCACTTTCCTTTAGGCTACGTCACCTTCGGGTGTCGGCCAGCATGCCTCGACTTCGGTCGGGGTGTGTCACAAGCTCTACAACTTTCATGAAGGGGTCAACTTCGAAATTCGATACTATAATCCATAAACCCTAGATTAATATTTGACGATGATTGTTGTTCACATTTACGCTCCATTCTTCTCACCATATTTCTTTTTTTCAGATTTTCTTTTTTGAAAACATGATCTTTAGCAGATGTAGAAAAATGAATGGTTCAGATTGTTGATATCATGTTCATATTTTTATGGTTAGTGAAAATATTGCTTGGAGTTTATAAAGTCTCTAGAAACTATATAACATATACTCATATTTCAATTAATTGTAAATGTCGAAACGTGATATCAACAATCAAAACCGTTCATCTTTCTGTTTCAAAAAAAGAAAATTTGAAAGAAAACAAAATACGATGAGAAGAATGGAGCTTAAACGTAAACGACATCGACGTGAAATATAAATCTAGGTTTTATGATTTATGGTGTCGAATTTCGGAGTTGACTCCTTCACAAAAGTTGCAGAGTTTGTCATTACGAGCGTATGCATATTGTTTTTACATTTTTGACACTTGTACATTAATTATTATGAGTTATTTATTAATTTTTCACTCGAACAAAAAAAAAAAAAACTATTCATGAGGTTTTGGAGAGTTTTAAATATCCAAGCGATGATTTAACTATTGTTAAAGTGTAGATGATGCAACCACGAGCGTTTTTATATATTTTTTTCACAATTTTCACACTTTTATATTAATTATTATGAATTTTTATTTATTTTGAACTCCCCATAAACAATGTTCATGAGGGTTTCGAGGGTTTCAAAAATCCAAACAAGGACGTCCATCATCAAAGTATAGAGGATGTACTCATGAGCGTTTGCATATTTTTTCACATTTTCACACTTGTAAATTAATTTATTTTTATTTTTAATGTACCTTGGTATTTTGACCACCATGAATGTTCACCGTTGGCCATTGTTAGTCTCATTGATCGTTGATAGCTGTTAACCAATCGTAAGGATTTAGGGCTGATTTGGTATTGCTGTGCTTTGAAAAAAAACTGCTCTGCTATGCTGTGAGAATAAGCAGCTGTGAAATAAAGCAGCAGAGTGTTTGGTAAACTTTTTTGTTAAAGTGCTTTTGGAAAAAAAAAGCAGTATGATAGTGTTTGGTAAACTTATATGTAAAACAACTGTGACGATATGAAATGACCAAAAATGGTATAATACTAGATGTGCCATTAATACTCCACAAATCATATACTAGTATGGGGATCTGAGGGAGTTTATTTCTCATTCATCAGAACAGATTCACCTGGAACCAGCCCCAATACTGATGGCATTCACACATTCAAGACTGCCAACATGTGGAAATCCATGGTGCAGAACTAAAATCCGGTAGACCTTTCATATCTAGAATTTTCGAGTATTTTGGCAGTTGACATCCATTTCGGAAGTAGCTATCAATCTGAATTGCAGCACACCAGTCCCATGTACTGGAATCACCTTAGAAAACATTCAGTACTGGAGTAATTAATTTGTGGCAGATCCAGACATGAAAATAACATCAAGCTGCCACAGTGTGCATGGAGTAATTAAGGGAATTGTAGAACCACCAGTTTCATGTCTCTAGCTAGCTTGGGGTTAACTTCCACAAATTAAACCATGCTTAAGTAGAGTCATTTTGTAATCTCTCTTCTTTTTCTATGGATAAGTTCTGTTTCAAGCTTTTGCATCCAGTGTCGAAATCTATATCACTTCCATTTTGCACTGTGGTTTAATTGGAACATACATGGTCTCAAATATTGCGATGATACAAATATATATAAATCGATTAAAGGAACCAAATCTAACCATATTTTTCTACGAATAAACAAAAATTAGACAAATAAAATTAGCAGAAATCATGAAAAGAAGCAGAGTTCACAAATCACAAGCAGAGCAGAGCCTTATCCTTTCTTATAACCTAAACCCTAAGATAAATCAGAAGCAGACCTTCTAAAAAAATGAATAGAGAAGTAATCAATTTTTCTTACTTCTCTCTCAATTTTTCTTGTTTCCTCCACAAACCCTAATTTTTTCCCCAATTATTTTTTTCCCAATTAATTGGATTCTGGAGGAGATTGGGATGAGATTGGGTCAAGAGGGTAAGTCGGGGTTCGAAAATGGGTTGGAATCGAATAGTATAGGAGTTTTATGTGGCAGCAGGTGGAGGCTTGAGCTGGGATTGAAGTTTACACAATGAAGACTGAGACTGAGAGAAGGAGGGAAGGCGACTGCGATGCCTGTGGCGCTGACACCGACGGAGAGAGAGGAAAAGGAGGAGGAGGAAGAGATGCAGCGGCATGCAACAGAGGAGAAGAGGGCGTGCGAGAATCTCTGAATGTTCTGCGAAATGAGAGCGTGCGAGAGAGAAAAGGCAGAGAGAAAGGAGGGCAATGTTGGCAATTTGAAAATTTCATTAATAAAATTACTGTAGCTCCGTGTTTTCACAAGAAGCTGCTTTTTGCATCTTCCATTTTTAGCTTTTTTTTCTATCTAAAACTTTGAAATAAAACTGGTTTGGAGTGTTTACAAAATATCAAAAACTTTTCCAACTTTTTTTCATACCCACTTTTTTTAACATCACTTCAATACCAAACCTGACCTTAGTCTCACTTTTTAAGATTAAATCCTATGACTATTATAGTAATTTTATTAGTAGTTTAAAATTGACAAACTAAATTTTTTCTTAACGGATTGAAATGAATTACTCACGGATAAACCTGTTAAGAGCCCATTATTAATGGGTTTTTAACGGATGAAACGATAACAACCCGATTAGTTAAGCTGTTGATCCGAAATTTGTCATTTTCGTGTCAGATTAATATGTCGTGCAAAAAATTCTCAGATTAAATGGTAGTGTAAAATTTTGGTTCCAGCATAAAAATAAAATAAAAAACTAATTTTTCTCTCTTTCCTATTTAATTTCCCAACTCCACCAAACGTGACAATGAAAAGATGCATTTTTCATACCCTAGAAAAAATCATAAAAAATTATCTTCCATGAATTCCTTTTTGCGTACGACATACACTTGGCGGTAGCTATTCAGTAATTTTATCACTCTGGACCACACCCCTACAAAATTAAAAGGACTGCTCTCTCCCCAACTACCAAACAAACCATGCCATGTAGAATCAACCTTAATTTTTCCAGCCTCCACCATGCCGTGTGCAAATTTTGGATGGAAACCACGGCTTAGATTTTTACAAGTTATTTGTTCTTGTAAGTCAGATTGGAAGTTTCACTTGCTACATTTTGTGCTTAAGGATTTTGCATACAGTCATGACCCTTGAGTTTGAATTGCCTAATTATTGCCATTGGTTACCAATATCACTGAGGATGTATCTCTTCTTGATTCAAAAAGCACTAGCTTTTCAGTTGTTGATAGTGATTATGGTAGCTTCAAACACGACATGGCAATACTGGTGTAGAAAATATATACTTGGTATAACCTTCTTACTTAGTGTAGATTAGTATAGAATATTGATTGTAATAAAATATAAAATAAAAACCAACTACAATCATAGGAGTTCATGTTGTGCAATGAGAAATTTTTTTACATGTGCTCATAACATAAGGTGATACACTTCATATTATTATAAAAGTCAACGAAATAGTTGAATGTCACACTTTAGAATATATTTTTCAATGTTTATGTACATATATTATGACATACAATGTATTATCTCGCATACCGAATCAATTAAATACCTCTCATTGTGCAACACGCTTTTGTAGCATGTAAGATGAGGTGGAGCACTTGGCTTTCATATCACCTTTCTAAATTAAAAGCAAAACTCCGAGAAATTTTTCAGTGTGTCTAGAATAAGAAGTGGTATATCACATATCATTATACAATTACAAAAAAGTTTTTTTTTTCAAGTGTCACTCCAATTATATAATCACATGTGGCGTACCGTCCGTGTTTTAGACACACTAAAAAAGGAATATTTTTGCTCACCACTTTCAAGTGATGATGATGTTCACAACTTTATTTAACACCGTTGGATGAGTTTAAATTTTGAGACACAAATCTCAAAATATAAACTCACGGTCATAAGTAAGACGGTGAACATCACCACCACTTGAGGGTGGTAAGAAAAATACACCCCACTAAAAAATCTCTCCCAAATCTGAAGAGCAACAAAAACTCAATGAAAAGGAATCATCTACGGATCCCTTCCACCTAATCATCTTTATCAAACAATTATCAAACGGCTACAAACAGAGACTCACTCTAAAAGTTATAATAACTTTAGCCGTTGGATTAAATTTTAAGGGTCCGGATTATATGATGAGGAGGATTAGGTGGAAGGGATCCAGATCCCTTTCCAAACGCAATGCCACTTTGCCTTTTAGGAAAGCGCGTGGGTGGATTAGTTATCAATCAATCCTATCATTAGCCTCAAAGTACAATGTTTTAGCAGCGGAAAAGACGTCGCAAATTAACCAGAAAAAGAGGCGCGATTAACGCGGACAAGCAATAATTTTTCCTCAATCTCGTAGATAACTCGAATTCCGGTGGCGAATGTCCATGACTAAAAGGCGCGCACGCAAAAACGCCAAATGATGATAGCTGTTTCCTGGGCGGTTTCGTTTAGTTTTTGAATCATCCAAGCGCCAAAATCTCACCTTAACCCATTGTTCCACCAATTATGGCAACATCCATCACTCAATTCAAACATTCTAACTTCTTCAATCTTGATAGGTATGGTATTCAAACAAATAATGTCACGTTCAAGTGGTCTTGGAAATGAGTTGAGTTCTTACATGACAGCATGAGTTTGAATCTTGTCGATGACTAATCTAATATCTAATCTAACGAACTTTATCGTTTGACAAAATAATAATAATAATAATGTCACAAGATAATTTATTTATATATTTTAGAGAAATGCTAAGGAGACTCTCTCAAAGTGGGACTCTTCATAGACTCTTTGCCACCTCCTAGTTTAACTTAATTTTCGTGCTAACATTATAAAATATTGTACAAAAAAATATGAAGTACCAGAGAGTCCATAATGAGTGCCACTTTTGAGAAAGTTTCCTTAACATTTTATCATATTTTTAATATTATACAAGTGATAAAGAGAGGGAGATTGAATAGGGATGGCAATTCTAACCGTTAAACCCGATAACCGTGGATAACCACCTGAATGGATTGGATTTGGGTATGAAAATTCGGGTATATTTTGGGTATGGGGAAAAACCATGAATATTATTCGGTTATGGTTTTGGATATGGTTATAGGGGTCCTCAATTCATATCCGTACTCGAATCCGAACCGAATAATATATAATATAATTATATGTATATATATGTATATTCATTATTCACCGAATCCATTACTTTGAGATTACAAAAATTGCATTGTGTGAGTTGCATTTTGTGGCAAAGTTCAAAAGTTTTGATATGAAGCAAAATCTATGAGAATTTAATAGTATTTATGCGACATATCAAAGATCAACCAACATTATCAATGTTTAGCTTTAATTTTTATGTTCCACAAGATCCATTAATTAAATCATTTTATACATCAAATATTTAGTGATGAAATTAATATTTACTAAATTATCATGCGTCAATTTGGCGAATATATTTTTTGTATTAACGAAGATGAATAGAACCGTTAACCGATGGGAAATCCGTTATTCGGTGGGTATGGTTATGGATAATACCCGATAGTTAATTTGCGGTTATGGATATGGTTAATTTTCGTGGTTATGAGGATGGATATAGCATTTTCGTCCCCAAACTGATCCGTTGCCATCCTTAAAATTGAACATCCGGTTGGAAATAAATGTGTTTTTAACCAATTGAGTAGCAAACCCTATCATGATTAATCACTTTTAAGATTTGTATCCGATAAGAAAATGAGTTAATACTTTTAACCTTGATACTTTTGTGTGTTTATATTCTGCTTGTTTTGTAAAAGGTAGTTTGATTGTAGAACGGTGAACATATTTCGGACACGAATGATAAATCTTAAGATTTATGAATAATAAGTTAAAAACACGTATGCATATCGCCATTATCGATATTTAAATCAACCTATTATTTCCAATGAGAAAGTGTATTGTGCAAGTCTCTCTTGTTGCTACAATTAACATTTTAAAAGACGCTAGGCGCTAGTCGGACATCGTACTGGAGCCTAGCACTTAGACGGCTAAAACGGGCTTAGGCGGATTTAAGTGTTTTTTTATACTTAAAAAATACATAATTATATTGAGTTACATAAATTGCAAAATAAAATGACATATAAATGATAAAGTATTAAAACATATTGAAAATATGTGGAACTATTATATAATAAGTGTTTGTTCGAGTATGAAACTAGTCTCTTCCATTCTATTGGGAAAAAAAAATGCAAGATGAAAGTTATCTATTTTTTGTATAAGTGAGAGTGGCGACCTAAGCGGGTCTAGCGTACTAGGCAGACGTCTAAGCATCTTTAGACGCTCTTTCTTGATTTTCAAATGCTTATGATTAATCAGAGTGATAACCAGCTGCCTAGCACGGCGCTAGGCTGAAATTTTTAAAACAATGCTAATAATCATAATACCAACGTTTGTGAGAATTTGTAAAAGCTCGAAAATCATTTGTTCATATATATTTTTTTAATATGTACCACTTCTTCATATAATTAATCGTGTGATATCAGTAGGATGACGTAGTATAACTGTTTCATATTATAAATAAGATTTTTCTATTTAGAGGGCTTGGAAAAGTTGGAACTGAAAGGAACCAATGCCATGATGGTCATTGGTGGTCATGGTCAAGCTCAGCTAGATTTGCTTTTATAGAGATAAGTGGATATGGACTTGGTCCGAATAGGCCAAGCTTGCCAACCCTTTGAGACCTATAATAGTCAGCCAGCCAGAGCCGGACAGCCATCCCCACCACCGTTTGTCACACGCATGCACCAAACACGCACCAAGTCACAACCCCTCCCCAATATTCAATTTAAAAATAATTTCGGAATTGCCCCTTAAGCTTTTGATTTTATTTTCACTCTTGTCTGTCATCTCTCTTTTTTTGTTACAAATTAGTCTCAAAACTTTTAAATGTGTGAACTAGTTACTAGTCATAATAGCACGTGAACACTTTATGAAGGATATTTCTGTAATCCATCTATTTGGAAAAAAGAAATGTCTTCCGTCCATTGGGACGTGACCACTTAAGTCCACATGTAAGCGTTGAGAATAAATTCGATATTGATAGAAATAATGATCTTGCTTGAGCTTATAAATAAGTTGGGTACTCTTCATATTGTCAATTGATTTTATGGTAGAACCTCAACTTCATGGTATCAGAGAAGGTTGTCCCACGTGTGAAGCCAATCGGCCACACGGGTACCACGTCATCCCGTTTGTGTTGTCCACGTGTTAGGCTTGAAAATTCATTTTTAAGTGAGAGGTTTTAGGTTCGAATCTCGTGGATGGAAAATTCGATACCAAATTAGGTTGTTCATTGTGTGGCTTAGCCGAACTCCCCATTCTCTTAGTGTAAAATATATCATTATACTCAAAAATAAAAAATAAAAATTGCCTCCAAGGCCCCAAACACAAATCTTATTAATTTTTAAACTATTATCATTGTTCCCAATTAACACATTTCAGGTCCTATTTTAATTTTTAACGTAGCCTTTTCACTTATAAAAGTGAGGTATTAAATTTGATTCCATGAATGTCAAGTTTAATACCAAATTATAATTGGTCATTGTGTAGTTTTGTATATATATTAAAAAATAAAAAAAAATTTGAGACCAGATTGTGATGAACCAAAGTTTGAGGTCCAGAGTGGAAGCACAAATAAATTTCAGGTACTAAATTTATAATAACTCATTGATTTAAATTTACTCAAAATTCCAAAAAAAAATTAAAAAAATAATAATAGCAGACGGACACTGAAAGAGATAGATAAAAACACAAAACCAATAACTCAGGCACTTGCTTCGCCCACAAACCTGCCTTTATTTCAGTGCTTTTAACCCAACCAACTGTGACCCCATCAATCATCCACACCGCACCACGCCACAGTTTTCATCTTTCTCTCCTTCTTCTTCCTCCTCTCTCCTTCCCCAATTCCAGGTACAATTATAATAATGGAAATTAACATAATTTAATATTTAGTTTATTTTAATTCCCATGCAAAACTAAAACCCAATTTTGTTCACTTCTTGTGCTTAAACTTGTGAATTTTTTACGACTGAAGTTTTGGGTGTCTAGAAATGGAGTACTGCATCGAAGCAAAGGCCTTGAAATCGAGTCTGCGCAGAGAACTGGCCGTGAAGTCGACCCAGCATGTTTTGTTGGAGGAGCTTTGGTGTGCTACTGGAATTTCCGGTGTGCCCTGTGAGGATTTTTCAGTGGACGACCTTCTTGACCTCTCCAATGGCGAATTCGAAGACGGGTCCGTTGAAGAAGAAGAAGAAGAAAGAGAGTCAGTTTCTGTGGATGATGAAATTTCTAATTCAAGCAGTTTGGTCTTGCCCGACTCTGACTCTGGTCTGGCAACCCAACTCTTGGTTCCGGTAACAATCTTTGAGTTTACAATTTTTTGGGTTAATTTTCTGTTAAATTATGTAATTATTTGAAATTAAATTTGGGTTTTGGGTTAATTTGACAGGACGATGATTTAGCAGAGCTTGAATGGGTTTCCCATTTTGTGGACGATTCTCTACCGGACCTCTCTCTGTTACACACAATTGGTAACCAAAAACCAAAAGCTCTTCTTATGAACCGGTTTGAACCGGAACCCAAACCGGTTCAATTAAGAGCTCCGTTGTTTCCTTTTCAAGTTCCAGTCAAACCCAGAACCAAGCGTTACAGACCGGCTAGCCGGGTTTGGTCCTCCTCCTCTTCATGTTCACCATCATCATCGCCTTGTTCTTCTGGGTTTTCATTTTCAACTCCTTGTCTTATCTTCAACCCGGTTCAAAGCATGGACGTGTTTGTTGGTGAACCGGCGGCTAAGAAACAAAAGAAAAAACGGGCGGTCCAAACGGGGGAGGGTTCAATTGGGGGACAGTTTCAGCGGAGGTGTAGTCATTGCCAAGTACAGAAGACTCCACAATGGAGAACCGGTCCGCTTGGTCCTAAAACATTGTGTAACGCATGCGGCGTCCGGTTCAAGTCTGGCCGGCTTTTTCCGGAGTATAGGCCGGCTTGTAGTCCTACTTTCTCTGGTGCTGTCCACTCGAATAGTCACCGTAAAGTGTTGGAGATGAGGAAGAGGAAAGAGGTTGGCGAGCCCGAACCGCGGTTGAACCGAATGATTCGGAGTTTTTGACGGGTGAAATTTAGAGAATAGTGCACTTGAACCGGCTTGAATGGAATGGACCCAATTGTGTTGTGCATGGTTGTAATAGTAGTGGTAGTAGTACTTAGTAGTAGTAGGATTTTAGGAAGGTTTTAGAATTTAGCAATAGTTTTAGGCTTTAGCTTTTCATTCTTGTATTATCAATTTGTTTTGTATTTAGGATAATGTTATCCAGACATCTATTTTTACTTCCTATGTATCTTTTGTTAATTTTTATCTTTTAATTTATAATAATTTATTAGATTCAATGGCCGAAAATTAAAAAATGTATGGGAAAGTAAAAAAGTTCACACATCCCATGTATTTATCGAGGGAGAGATATGGATATGAGGACTGATGAGCTTCTGTTTTGTAGGTCTCCCCCTCTAATTAGGGTTTAGTGGAGTCTTTGGATCTTTTGATTTGTTTTTATTAACTCCACTTTCACAAAGGCATTGAAATTTTCAAAACGCCAGAGTAGTTCAGCGGTTTTTTATGGATGTGGAATATTGAAACATTTTAGAAAGTTTAGTTGACCTAACCAAAGAAGAAAAGAAACTTGATTCTTGAAAGTCGAAAGGCCAATTTGAGAGAATGGTGAGCTGTAATTAAGGTTTAAAGAATGATTGTATCGGTCAAATCGCATGGCATGACTAATCAATCATTCATCGCTAAAATACTTCCCCAAAAATTTATATTATAGCACAATGCTCAAATTACCTCATCTATCACAATTAAAAGCCCGTTAAGGGGTTAAGGTTTTTTTTTTTTTTTTTTTTTTTTAAGGCTTAATGCCTGATTAATTCGATCTCAACATGAGGTGATAATGAATTTTTCACCCTTAGTGATAGGCCAGAGGGCTCGTTTTAGCCCTCTGGCCCTCCAAGATATTAATATTTTAATGAACAGTACAGGGTCATATTTGCCTCCGTCTCTAACCGAGGGCTAAAAGGCCAAAGGGCCATAGGGCTTGTTTTAGCCCTGTCACAAAAAATCGTCTCCAACTGAGGGCCATAGGGCCAAACATAATTTATTATTTAAATTTAAAAACTACAACAACTTAAATTTAAAAACAACAACTTAAATTAAAAAAACTACAACTTAAATTTAAAAACGACAAATTAAATTTAAAAACTACAAATTAATGGTGTAGGAATGGTGAATGAATAGTTTAGGTATTTATAGCAAAAAAAAAAAGAATTTTTAAGAATTTAAAACAAAACAAAAAAATTGGGCCAAAAAACCAAAAAAAAAGAAAAAAGAAAAAATTTGAATCCAACGGCTAGCTGACTAGCCGTTGCATTTGAATTTTAGTTTAAGCATTAAAGGAAGCGCATTCTTTTAGAACCCTTGACCAGAGGGTCGGTCGCCTGTCTTCCCCCCGCAGAAGCTAGTGCCTATAAGTGGACTTCCGCGCCGACGATTCTGCCGATTCTGGAAAAACCGGGGTATCCAGGCGAGGCTTCTTTTTTATTGAATAAGAAAGGAGCTCGCCTAGATCCAAGTCTCCCCAATCCCAGTGCGGCGGGTTGGGCCAATCAAATTCCATATTGAAGTCCGGTCGGCGACACCCGCTGCTCGGCCTTTGCCAATCCCATCGTGGAACCGACAGGAATACATTTGTATTAAATAATATAAATGTATTCCTGTCGGTTATAACCAACAGGATTGCTGTGATTTCTAGCCAGCCCCAAGCTAGCTGGCTGGCTACATGCAGCCAGCCCTTTCAGATTTCGTGGGGCCCTTCAGATTCCACGAGCCCTCTGGCCTAGCCCTCAGTTGGAAACGATTTTCAGGCTATTTTCGGCCATCTGGCCCTCTGGACCCTTCTGTTGGAGATAGCCTAAGGGGACTAACACCTTGACAAAAAATATAAATTATACACGATGTTGAGAAAGACTGAAAGGAGAGTGGAAGTTTGTTGTTACCAGTTTTATTTTATTTATTCGTCCTAAATTAAATTTCCTCCCCTCCCCCCCCCCCCCCTTCGTCCTAAATTAAATTTCCTCCCCTCCCCCCCCCCCCCCCCCCCCCCCCCCCCCCCCCCCCCAACGTTTCTTTTAGATTTATCGGTAAAACAATAATTGTACAAATAAATACAAAACTCGCCATATATTTGTGATGTGGTAAACCCTAAGCCTTTCCCCCTTAATCATTCTCTCCGTTGCCTTCTTCACCAAAAACCACCACCTCTTTACTATTTTCCCTCTTTTTGTTCTCCCATTGGAATAAGGTAACCAATAGAATAAAACCCTAGCTAGGAAACCTTGTTCGACAAGTATTATAATTAAATGTAAATTAGCTTTTTGCACTGTCCAAGGCATCCTAATCCTTTGAAGCCAAGACTTGTGACGTATATATAAAGGGTTTACCCTACGAATGAAATCAACTAACTCAATATTTCTACATCATATCGGACAAGTGAAAGCTGAAGCTTAAGAAACTCTCAAGCGCCACAATTTAAGAGGTATGTATGTTCAATTTCTATTCTCTTAAATGTCTTAATGTTAATTATTTATAGTATGAACATTAACATTAAGGAGATTCTGGCGTTGTATATATATGTTTCTTGTTAATTTATATTACAAAAACCCTAGACCACTAAATCAGTGAACTTGGCATACATGGTGAAGTCATTTTTTTTTTTTTTATGTAATTAGTATAGATTTTGGTTTTACTCAAGTTTTAGGAATTTAATTGTTTATTTGAATCAATTACGCTTACTGATTACATGTTATTAATTATTTTATGAACCCTAGAATGGATGGAACACAAGATGTACCAGTTTCGCTTCGTACTTTGAGAGAGTACGCTATTCATAAGCAGATGGCTGATCGTCCCCTACTGGAGGATATGAGGAGACAAGAAGAACTTAAGTTAGCCGGCGAGAAGGCCTCGGCACTCATGAATATGGAAGTTGTTGATGTAAACGATGAGGCGGACATGTTGAACTTGTGTTTGTTTAAGCTGGCAGATCACCCTAAAACCTGGCCTGGTTCTGCCCGGATCGCAGCTGCTCTAGATGCACTTGAGCTTCAAAAAATTCTCGCCATTGCTGTTAGGTGTGACATTCCGGTACTCCAGCCACCACAAAGATGTGTTTAGGGTTCCCACATCCTAGCAAGGGACTTATAGGTCAAATAGAAGAAAATTTAACTGTGTAGGCAAGGTTTTGAGTTCGATTATCCTATTTTTTAGTTTTGTGTTTTATTTTTAAAAATTCGTCACACTGTGTTGTAACTATGGATTGCTTGATCTTGCGCTTAAGGAACATGATGTGATGTTTGAATTTGGATTTAAATTTTTCTTATGGTGTTGTATGCATCGAAATTTTACTTCTCTCGACTCAATCATATGCATCAAAGGAACATGTGGCTGCGAGAGTATTCGCGGAAGGGTTTTACTGTGTAACTTGCTATTTATCCAATTTTATCTATCTCTCAAATTACGCGACGCTCATACACATGCACGTGATAAATAAATGTTTGCACCGTAGTTTTGCCCCTTGCCACCCCTCCTGTGTTTCAAAACGGTTTGAAGATTTTATCATTGGCAAGTTGGTTCATCTCAGCAACTGAGGACTTGATGCATGACTCTTGAATAGTAAACATGTGTTTAGCGCAGTGACTTTTGAAATTTCAGTCAATCAGGTGCAGTCAGTGATATTTTTCGCAGTCACTTCAAAGTTCCTGCACAAACTTGTCTGGTACAACACACCGTTTGTGGATAAAAAAATAATCAAGAAAAATATAGAGGTGACATGTGAATTCTTAGGTAAAAATGATAAAATTACCTTTGAGGCATACCGGAACTTCCATACGCAAGCAGCGGACAATCATGACTCAATCAAGATCAAATGTGATCAAAATACGTATTTATTCAAAACATATTTCATCCATCCTCATCAAATCCTCCCCACAAGGTAACCCTCAATTATTCATTCAAGTTAGGATTAATTACCTAAATTAATTGATTAATTTCTTAATTAATTAATTAATTTCCTAATTGATTGCAAGATATTATTTTGACATAATATCTTGTAATTACACCCAAAAACCACCATAAGTGGCCGGACCCCTTTTCTCCAAATAGGGGCCGGCCACACCCCTGTGAATAGCTCTCATTTCTCCCAAAAACCTAAGTTCATTCTCTCCCTAAAATTCTCTAAACACTTTCTCTCTTAAATTCTAACTTTGGCATTGGTGATTCTTCAGCCAAAGCCCCCCTCCCTAAATTCATCATGGGCGCATGAGGCTCTTGCCCTTGATCTTTAGGTGTTATTATTTTGCAGGAGCATTTTCGTCAAATGAGAAGAAGGCGGAAATTTGCATCCACAAATTGGTGCTTTCATTAAGAGTCTTGATTCACATGCTCGTAGAAGACTCTCGCATTCAAGGTTTCTAATTTTTTGTTCATTTGTAGATTTTTCGTACGTTCTTATTTCTAGAATTTTTTTATACAAAAATTCTCTAAATAAACGTAAAAGAAAAGTACAATGGCAAGAAATTCAAAAACCACGACGAACGAAAATTCCAACATTCAAGAATTGGGACCATAGCGACCCACAAGGCTCAACACGACGACAAGTGGAGCGGCACCACCCTGGAACACCACCGTGGTAGCCACCATGGCAACCACCACGGCAGCAGCTACCATGGCCACCCTCGGAAAAACCCAAACCCACGGCGCCAAGACAACGGCCCAAGGCTTGCAAGCCCAAGCCGTGCCATTCCAACCCACACGGGCCTAAGATTAAAGTGAGTCGGCCCGAGCCACTACCCAGCTCGAGCCTAGCACGCTCCCGAGCCAAGCCCATGCCCATCATCCACGTGCGCCGCAGCCTACTCCCGTGGTGTCCTAAGCAGCACAAGCTGGCCCAAGAGCAATTCAACCATCTCGGCTTCAGACTTCTGGGCCGACGATTGAACCAGGGGCATTTTCACCACATTTCTCAACGAATTTGACATTTCCCAACTCAAATCTCGCTCCCGGAGTCTACCACACTCCCACTACTCAAGGAGACGCATTTCGTCCAAGCTCTTCCAACCCAAATAGTGAACAAAATTTGTCTCAACAAGTCATAGAGTTGACAAGCGCCCTTGCACAACAGACGACCTTAGTGAATCAGCTCTTGCTGTGTACCGAGATGCAACGTGCCCCCGACGAGGTGTCCCAAATTAGGACAAGGGCAGACGAAAAACCTTTCTAGTAGAGTCCTGGCAAGCAGCCACGAACTGAGCATTCCGGCAGTGTACACTCCTGATTGGGCTCCCGAGATAGCGTATTCTTCTGTCTTAGCGCGCGGATGAGTGTGCACTCTCGATTTGGCCCACGAACGAGCATACACTCACAGTTGGGACCATACTCCGATGATCAACATGGACAACCTTCCAGGCGAAGTGTTCATTCGCGGCTAGGCCTGCAAGGAGCATCATCCACCTCGCATTGAAGTATGCAGCACGACAGACATAGAGAAGCTGTCACTCAATCCGGCTCAAGTTCAACCGGCAGCTTGTGAGGAATTCCCTCGCCTGCTAAGAACGAACAACATGCACCGCCATCGCGACATCGACCAGCAGAACACATAGAATAGCAGCTTAGACTAGCAGATTAAGATTAAGAACAGTCGAGAGTTCCGCTACCACAACAAAGGTAAATTCAGGAAGAAGTAAAGAAGCTCATGACCGAGCGATTGTGAGATTTCCAACGCAACGAGGTCATTACCGAGGCACTACAACAGGACATGACCAACATAAACAGGTTACCCTTCAGAGACGAGAACGAGCAGGCAGAGTCTCCACGGAAGTTCAGCATGCCACATTTCATATCCTTCAAATGGGATGGAGACCCAAAGAGACACCTAAAGCACTACTGAAGCACAATGATCCTCTATTGAAACAACGACGATCTCATGTGCAAGATATTCGCCACCACTCTACAAGGTGAAGCGCAAGACTGGTTCTACACCCTGCCGCCACATTCCATCCGAAGTTTTGACTAACTTTCTTTGGTTTTCACCAAAGAATATTCATCATATTGCTCGATCAAGAAGAAGTTTGACCACTTATTCAATGTCAAGAAAAACCCAAAGGAGTCGTTTCGTGACTATATGAAGAGGTTCAAAGCAAAGAAGGCAAAGATAGTCAGATGCAACAGCTCAATAGCTAGAGCAGCCTTCCAAAAAGGACTTCCAGCAGACCACCCACTGTTCGGAGAACTGATCATGAAAGAAGATCTAATTCTGGCAGACTTTTTCGCTTTGGCAGATAAGCATGCACTTTGGGACGAGGCTTGGCGAGCAGACAAGGCACCCGAGCAATCCTAGAGATGAAGTCTCTAACTTCATTGAAGAAGATTCAAGGTCTGACAAGATGAGCAGCCGCACTCAATCGTTTACCCTTGCGGTCCACCGATCAAAGTGGGCCCTACGTGCAGTGCACGTACGAGAAAGCATTCAAAGATTTAAAGAAGTACCTGACATCACCTCCCTACTATCCCAAACCGGAAGTAGTAAAGGACTTATTTACATGCTTGACGGTATCTGAAGCAGCAATAAACTCTACCCTCATACGAAAAGAGCTAGAGGCCCAACTACCTGTATTCCACAGTTTAAAAGCTCTCCTTGATGTCGAAACCAACTGCCAGAAATTCAAAAGCTAACTTTAGCTACAGTTGTTGCAACCTGGAAGCTCAAGTTACCTTCAGATGCACGCAGTTTTCTTCATAACGCACTATTTCGACCAATTCAGACGCGCGACGATAAAGGCGCAGACACTGGCGGATGTAAAGTTTTCTGATGAACACAACAACTCAGCCCAAAAGATGTGCCAAGGTCAGACGAACACTAGAAGGACACACTCGGAAGCAAGTTTTGTCCCCATAGCCCCACAAGATTCAACATAGGAGCAACATGTATCAGCAGTTGAGCACCACTTCCTGCTACGCGTCACACGGCCTCAGCTGACCCCTGCTCCATAATTCAGCTCTAAAGTAGCCCAATACCGGTAGTTAAGCATCTCCTGCTGCGTGTAACATGGCCTCAACTTCATGGCTCCTTACCATGCCTTCACACCTAGCGTAAGCTACGTAATAGAGCGACCTAACGATGCTCAGAAGGCAGCCGAGCACACCCTAGCCATGCCTGGTTCACCCGATGAAGGCTTCTGGTATTTGCACGTCGACGGTGCATCTAACTACAAGGGCTCATGAGCAGGCGTGGTCCTTGTCACCTCAGATGGTACAATGCTCGAGCAGGCAATCACTTTACGATTCAAAGCATCCAACAACGAAGCAGAGTACGAAGCCCTACTAGCAGGCTTCCGAATAGCAAAAGACTTAACAATGAACAAGCCTGTAATTTATTCTAATTCCCAGCTAATCACCAGCCAGATTACTGGTGAGTACACAACAAAACATTCGAAGATGGTGCAACACCTAGAAAAGGTACGAAAACAACTTGAGGCGTTTCAAACTTACACCCTCATTCAAGTTCTGCAGGTAGACATCGATCACGCAGACGCGCTAGCCAGCTTAAGCTCTGTCCTCGACCACTAACTCAAACGCTCTGTTCCGGTGAAGTGTGAAGACAAGCCAAGCATAGAGGTGGAGCTAGCAACCGAGGCATCATAGGTTAGTACAACTCCAAACTGGAAAAGTTCCATTATAGACTACCTGGTCAATGACACATTCCCCATGGAAAGATTGGAGTCTAGAAAGCTCCAAACAAATGCAGCACGTTACTACATGTGGAACGACAGTCTCGTTCGAAGATCCTACACTGGACCATATCTTCGCTGCCTTACGCCTCCTAACGACCTAAAAGTTCTAAGTTCAATCCACAAATGCGTTTATGGAAATCACTATGGATGATGATCTTTAGCATATAAGGTTAAAGAGTTAGTACAAAAGTGCGACCGTTCATGCCAGTAAACTACACCCACAGACGAGTCTTTGGTCGTTTATGCAGTGGGCAATCAACTTGGTAGGGCCAATGCCGCCCGTTACTGGAGGCAGAGGCATGATGATCGTGGCAACTGACCACTTCATCGAGTAGGTGGAAGTAAAGCCCATAACAACCACAACTCAGACAAACATAGAGCGCTTCATATGGAGGAACATCACTTGCCAATTTGGCATCCTTCAGTCCATCATCACAGACAACAGCCTGTAATTCGTAGGCAAAGATTTGGCGAAGTTCTTCCAGAAATATGGCATCAAGCAGCACATGTCCACGTCGAGGTATCCCTAAAGCAATGGGCAGGTCGAAGCATCCAACAAGATGATTCTCAACTACCTCAAGAAATCCTTCTTCGACAAGAAGGGAAAATGGTTAGACGAACTCCTCGGATATCTATGGGTATATCGCACAACCAAAGGCCGAGCAACCGGTGAGACTTCTTTCTCTTTGGCATTTGGTTCAGAAGCAATCATTCTTCCAAATGTCATCGTGTCAAGTATCAGCACTCTACTGCCAAGCATCGAGCAGAACAGAAAAGAGATGGCCATAAATTTAGATCTGGTAGAGGAGAAACGCAAGAATGTCATCACCCGCATCGCAGCCTACCAGCAGTAGCTCATCTCTAACTATAACAAAATGTTCTAGATCTAGCAGTTTCAGCCTGGAGATATAGTCCTAAGAAAAGCCTTCATCACTGCTCGTAGAGAAGGCTCCAAAAAGATGGATCATATCTGGGAAAGTCCGTACAAGATCAACATAGTAGACGGCAAGGGTAGTTACACCCTCGTCATCATGAACGACAAAGAGATCGAAAAGCAGTGGAATGCCTACAATCTAAGGAAGTACCATGCGTAACCTTCGACTACATCAAACCCCGAAGACTCAAGCAACTCGATGGGCACCACCTTGCAAGCCGATGACTATCCAGTTGTTATGCTGTTCCTACCTTACAGCTAAGTTTTCGTTCGTTTCACTCATTTTTTAATGAGGAATTTAGAAGTATTCTACAACTTGGCTCGGATGCATGCTTACAACAACTGATCACTCCTGCACTTCAAAATAAGACCGCACCATTCTTAGGGACTTATCGCTGGAATTGCGCCCCCTGGGGACCAACCATGCTCTCCAGTGTGAGAGGGTAAACTAATTCCCCGACACCCATCTGGGTCTGCTCTCTAGTGCGAAAGGATAAACTAATTACTCTCCAGTGTGAGAGGGTAAACCAATTCCCCGACACCCACATGGGTTTGCTCTTAAATGCAAGAGGATAAACTTACACTCCGAATATCCAGACGACGATGAGTCGGACTGCCTTAATATAACTAGGTGCACGATAGCTTGCGCCGGGATTCCTAGAAGTAGCCACAATGGACATTTTCAAGGCTTAGCTAACTGAAGGATTTTGGGTCTTTTGGCCTAATCCGTGGGGAACAGGGCTTCAGACATGGAGGAGGCACATTACGCAGTACGCCCTATGGACGGCTACCCTGGAACCCTAAAGCTACTACCGAGTGCACTAAGGTAGCCTACGATTTCCAGAAGACTACCTACAGCTTACCTTTCAAGTAGTAACCCGCGCTATACTTATACAACCGCACATTTATGTGAAAGGTTAAACAAGTTAGTGTGCATATACAAAGCTTTATCCATTGCCGATATGCTACGCAGTCGATAAGTTTCACCTCTACCAAGTGTGGAATGATCATTTAGATCTACATTAATTCCTAAAGTGTTGTGATACTTGCTACGCAACCCACGAAATTGGTTACATAAAAACCAAGGAGTTTTCTCGAACCTTTGCTTACAAAATTCCATACAACCATGTACTTTTGATACGAAAGGTTAGCGAATTTCATAACCCAAAAATCTTTAGTATGTTGTGATGCAGGCCACACAGCTCAAATGATTGAAGAAAGCCAAGGTTAACAGCCAAGTGGTCACGCTAACTCGTTTGCTTCTGTAAGTAAGGCATCCAGCTGCCAACCCTCTGGCTAACAACTTTGCAAAATTTCTACACCAACATCTACAGCTGCATAGGCTACGTGGGCATGTCTGCTTATAGAAAAGCAGCACGTCTATCGCTGGCCTAAAAGTCAAAGGTTAGGCGTAAACAAAAGAAACGAAGATGAAAAAAAGCAAAGGAAGCAAGTTTATTAAAGTTTCTAGCAAAATTGATAAACAAGGCCGAATGAGTTCAAGGAAAACAAAGAAAATCCTAAAGTCTACCTAGAAGACTACTCTTCAGCAGCTTGGACCTCCCACGACCACTTGTCGTCATACCTTCTGCAGCCACAACGCTCTCAGCAACGACATCATCTAGCACTTTACCCCCAGCTACCCCAGCCTGGGCACCAACTTCTCCAACTACTTCTCCAATGGAAGCCTCAAAAGTAAAGGCAAGCAAGTGTTCCAGAGAAATAGAAAAGGTCTTGAAGTCTTTCCCAGCAAACTCAAAGTCAGACGGTCTACCAAAGAGATTATCTACATAACCCAGCTTGTAGAAATCGGCATGACTCTGAACAAGGGAAGCCTCGAGCCCAGCCTTCTCACCGTTCAGCTGCTCGTTCTCTTCAAGCAGACCAACAAGGACGCGCTGTAGCTCATCCACTTCCTTCTTCAGACTTTCGTTGATCTTCAATGCACCTTGGAGTTCCAACACTTGGGGTTCAAGCCTATCGATGTTCTTCTTGAAGTGGATCACTTGATTATAAGCAGCAATCAACTCATTCATCATTTACGTAAGCAGCAGAACAAAGTTCAGAAAACTACATTCAAGATCTGGAATCTAAGGTATGTAACAACCAATCTCTTTCTCTGCACTTTCATACTTAACTTAGATCGTGTCAAGCCTAGTCTTCAAGTCAATGATCTCCTGGCGAACGGTTTTAAGCTACAGAGAAGTAGGGGTAGAGATATTGGACCCCTTCAAAGTGACGAGCTCAGACTCCAGCTTTCTTATCTTCTCGGTAGAAGAATAATCTTCAGCTGCCATAGTTTTTACCATCTCCTTAGCAGCCTTGGTATCCTCTTAGTCAAGGAGCATAGACTCAGCTGCCAGAATCACCATTTTCCTTATCATAGCAAGCAAAGCAGTCCTTTTATATTGGATTGTATGCTTCGCAAAGGAACTTAGGCAAACAACCCATCTAATGCCATCAACAAGCTTGGCACACACGTTCATGTCTTCAAGCAGATATGGTTTCAAGAACGCACAAATTTCAGTAGCCTCCCTAGAAACAAGCTTGGTGGATTTCTCACAACTGCCCACGCGAGTAGTTTCTTCTTTCTCAGCAGGCGAATCAATCTCAGCAGCAAAGGGAGTGGGCCTTAATGCCACTTTAGCAGCAAAGTCCACCTTATCGCTCTTCATAGTAGCAAGTCTCTCCAAAGGTGAACCAGACTTAGCTTCCAACGGACGTCTTAGTATAGACTTCGGCATTGGGGGCATAACAGAACCTCTATGCCGAGCAATCCTATCAGCAATCATACTAGACATTTTTGGCATGGCAGACGCTACAGGTTCTGATCTAGCAGCCTCATTTTTCTTCATGTTGGAAGAAGTCAAGTCAATCACAAGCTTTTCGGCAGCAGACGAACCTTTACAAGCAGCAGAGGAAGTCCTTGATTTTTTCTCAACCAGCATCTCTTAAGCAGGCTGGGAAAATCTCTTCTTTTCACATTTATTCATAGTAGGTTCCACGACAACGATCGGACGAGCCAACGCATGTGCCTTGATCCTCTTTATCTCCTCTCTCGGGAGCAGCCCATCTTTTTCACAGCGAATAGAACTAAGCAGCCAACGCCATTCACGGTACTCAATGGGAGAGCACAACCCATGCTGGCTTTTCCCTCATTTTTTTTCTCTCGGACCAACAAGCATGAGGCATGCATGCCTAACATTCCAATAGCCTATGAGGTCTGCAACCTCCTCATTTCTCTCAATCGCCGGCCTGGCCCGCATCAGGTCTAAGAGCCCAAAGGACATGAGCCATGCGGCTCACCTTGCACTGCGCCCTAGCGCCTTAATCCGCGACCCCAACCGCATAGCTGCCTTTGGCTTTAGCCAAGTTGAGCAACCCAAACAGTGGTCCCTACCACAAGATTCATTGACCCATGCCAAGCTGACTTCTGGCCCCTGCCAGTCTGCGTGCCGCACCACCTCGACAGTTGCCCCGCGACAGCACTATCCAAGAAGAAGACAAGGAAAATTAAATTTTTCTTATCTCGGTGCGGCGCGGAGAAGATGAAGAAAGCAATGAAAGACGGTCATTTGCACGGGCAAGTGTAGAAGATTGCTAGGGGAGGGGGAACAAATATCATCTAGCTGTCTCTCTCTTATAGGGTAGAATAAATTGCTCTGTAAAGTTGATTTAATAATCTACTTAAGGTAGACTTAAATAGACTTTAGAAGTAATTTATTTCCCTTTCCTAGAAGGATCTAATTTCCAATTAAAGAGGGAATCTACATCAAAATAGGAAACAATCATATGTTTCCTAAAGCAAGAAGATCACTACACCTGCTGCCATTTTCCTACGAGCGCCCAACAGGTGTGGGGGCATTTGTGGAGCAAAAAATAATCAAGAAAAATATGGAGGTGACACGTGGATTCTTGGGTAATAAAGACAAAATTACCCTTGAGGCACACCGGAACTCCCACGTGCAAGCAGTGGACAGTCACGACTCAATCAAGGTCAAAAGTAATCAAAATATGTATTTATTCAAAACATATTACATCCATCCTCATCAAATCCTCCCCACAAGGTAACCCTCAATTATTCATTCAAATTAGGATTACTTACCTAAATTAATTGATTAATTTTCTAATTAATTTCCTAAATGATTGCAAGATATTATTTTGACATAATATCTTGCAATTACACCCAAAAACCAACATAAGTGGCCGGACCCTTTTCTCCAAATAGGGGCTGGCCACACCTCTATAAATATCTCCCATTTCTCCCAAAAACCTAATTTCATTCTCTCCCTAAAATTCTCTAAACACTTTCTCTCTCAAATTCTAATTTTGGCATCGGAGATTCTTCGACCAAAGCCCCCCATTCATCATGGGCGCATGAGGCTCTTGGCCTTGATCTTAGGTGTTATTATTTTGCATATGCATTTTCGTCAAAGGAGAAGAAGGTGGAAATTTGCATCCACACCGCAGTAAGACGGTTTTAGCACCATATGCCACCTCATAACTACTCTCCTGTAAATTTGTAATTTAGGCGATCTGACGTAGAACCAAACAAGATTAGGAATTTCATATCCTTAAACTTTGTGTTTTATTAAATCTGGTGGATTCTAGAGATTGTGTTCTTGGTGTGTTTTCAAGTTTTAGAAACTGGTCCATGGCTTTTCTAACTATTCTGCTGCGTGACGATCTTTCTTGACAGAGAGTCATTTGTTGCAGCCATCTAGGTTAATTTTCTTCTTATCTTTGGTTTAGGCTGTTTAGCCCCCCTTTTTTTCACTAACGCTAGAATAATCTACACCAAACAATCCACCACTTGCCTGTTTATCCCCATTGAATCGCCAAAAAAAAATAAAAAAATCAGAATTTCACTTACATAGAAAATCAATACATATATTCAAGTGGCCTAGGGACAATGTGGACAAGGGATATATTCAGTCGTCGTCTTCTCTTCCCAACCATTACGCCTCGGTCAGTTCGTACATAAAGGATACACTTGTTCAGCATTAGCTTCATTGACAGATCTGATAACTCGTATTGGAAAATTTTGATATCCAGGGTACAAGGTGTGATCACAAAAAACTAGAGTTCCCCCCAGTGGCGAGAGAAACTCCGCAATCAATCATAGGTGTAGTGGTCTATCTCTCTCATCACGTATCACTAGGGGCTCAAAGCTAGAAAGGGCAACTGCGGATTTATCAGTAGCCATCATTCATTGATACAACATCCTTTATTCCTCTTTTGCCTCTCAAATATAGCAAAAGAGAAGCAAAACAAGGTCAACTGTGAATCAACATTTTCTTGAGACTACAACTATCTCGTTTCCATTCAATTTACTAATTGTTCGTTCTAACATCAAATTGCCATGACCATAGCAGCTATAACCCTGTAACAGATCTAGCATCACACTGCTTTAAAAAGAATAGTGACCTCTGAGTTTCTATATCTCATCGATGACCTAAGTACCTACAACCTTATGTGTCAAATATTTATTTTATAAATACATTGGGTCCTATAGTTACTTTAATTATTAAAAAAAAATTAAAATTGATTTTTGTGTTTATCCTATTAGTTGTCAATGGGACTCATGCATTAAAAAATTAAATTCAAACCATATAACTCTATCTTTGTTTGTGGTGGAAAAAGACAGCTAGAAAGCAACGTCATATATGATGTTTCCCTTGGAGAACATCTTATGTCTTTTAGCCTAGTTAGCATATTTGACATTTCCTTTGGAAATGGTAAGAATTCAAATTATTCTTTCCTTCTTTTGTAAAAAATCAATTAATTCCTTAATTAACTATAGGGTATAATCTGTTTCCAGACAAGTGGATCCAAAATTCCCACTGGCAATATACACAAAACAACGCGTGACGTTTGCAAGATAAAATACATAGCAGATATCACCACCAAAGTCACCAGTTATTACTTCCCACATTAGTGCATTCCTCGTTAAAGGCTGCATATCCCTTATTAACTATATAAGAACTCTCATTGTTCATACGAACCTCACCAACCCCATTTTCCCAACACAACCAAAGCCATGGAACTCCTTTGCCAAGCTCTTCAATCCCTGCAATCTTCACCCATGTTGCTTATTCTTCTTCTTCTCCTCGTCATTTCCTTGATTTTCCTGTTTAATTCCAGCCGGAAACTCCCATATCCGCCAGGCCCAAAAGGGTGGCCCATCATCGGTAACATGCTCATGACGGACCAACTTACCCACCGCGGCTTGGCCCATTTGGCCAAGCAATATGGCGGTCTCCTCCATCTCAAGATGGGGGTTATACATATTATTGCCGTATCAACTCCTGATATGGCCCGCGAAATCCTCCAAGTCCAAGACAGCTCATTCGCCAACCGGCCTGCCAACGTTGCCATATCTTACTTGACCTACGGTCGTTCGGACATGGCCTTTGCCAACTACGGCCCGTTCTGGCGTCGCATGCGCAAAATTTGCGTCATGAATCTATTTAGCCGAAAACGGGCTGAGTCATGGGCTTCGGTGCGCGAGGAAGTCGATGAGATGGTCCAAACCGTGACCGGGAAAACCTGCTCCCCTGTGAATATCGGGCAGTTGGTTTTCGCTCTAACGAGGAACATAACATATCGGGCGGCTTTTGGGTCAAGCTCACATGAAGGGCAAGGAGAATTTGTGGAGATTTTGCAAGAATTTTCAAAGCTTTTTGGAGCTTTTAACATGCAGGATTTTCTGCCATGGTTGGGTTGGGTTCATGCACAGGGTTTTCAGGACAGAATGGCTAGGGCACGTAAATCACTAGATGTTTTCATCGACAAGATCATCGACGACCACATGGCTGAGAGGAAAGCAAACATGGAGAAGAAGGATCACAGTGAGGCTGCTGATACAGATATGGTGGACGAATTGATAGCTTACTTTAGTGATGATGCTGGAAGGGAAGGTGACGACCCCAATTCTGGCTTCAAGCTCACCAGAGACAATATCAAAGCACTTATTATGGTATGTACATTTGACAATTAATATTTTCTTAATACGTTATATTTGTTGGTGAATAGTCACACATCGGAGAAAAACAAAAATAACATACAATTTTTATATGTGGGAGATATACTTCTAATATCATCGAGATTTCAACACATAGCAATAAGTGGTTAAGTTAGGACAATAGATGCACTTTATTAATTTTTAAGAAACAAATCTGATTTTACGTATTTGTCGTTAACTATTTTGGTAAGGAATTAGGAGAGAAAACTGTTCTGATATGGAATTCATGTACTTAATTATTACTATATTTATCATTTCCGATTGATTTAGTACTAAATAATACGATTATCCCATATATACGTAGGATGTGATGTTTGGTGGAACAGAAACGGTTGCATCAGTGATCGAATGGACAATGGCAGAGCTGATGAAGAGCCCAGAAGATCTCAAAAGAGTACAACAAGAGCTCACCGATGTCGTTGGATTGAACCGTAGGCTCCAAGAAACCGACCTCGAAAACCTAACCTACCTCAAATGCGCAGTCAAAGAATCCCTCCGTCTCCACCCGCCAATCCCTCTCCTCCTACACGAGACCGCGGAAGACACCTCTGTGGCTGGCTACTCGTTCCCAGCCGGGTCACGGGTTTGGATCAATGCGTGGGCTATTGCTCGTGACCCAACTGCATGGGACGAGCCAGAAACATTCAAACCCTCGAGGTTTCTGGACGATGGCTCGCCTGATTTCAAAGGGAGCAACTTCGAGTTTATTCCTTTTGGGTCTGGTCGGAGGTCGTGCCCGGGAATGGCGTTGGGGCTGTATGGGTTGGAGATGGCTGTGGCTCATCTGCTTCATTGTTTTGCATGGGAGTTGCCTGGTGGGATGAAGCCTAGTGAGCTTGACATGAATGATGTGTTTGGACTGACTGCACCAAAAGCGGTTCAGCTTGTTGCTGTGCCAACTTACAGGTTGAATTGCCCCCTTTGAATTAATAGTTTCAAGTAGACGAGGAGACGATGATGATGAAATATTACTTGGTTTTAAATCAGTGATCGATGAGTCAATTTCTCTATGTAAAGGTACTTTAACTAATAAGGGTTTGTTATGTTCTTGGTCTCTCTTTACTAATTGGATAATACTATTGCTTTCCCCATGGGGGATGAGCTCATTATTCCTCTATTGCAAATAACAATATCTTCAATATAGAAATTTCGTAATCGGAATAGTCCAATATCTTAATCTTCATTTGAAGATCATCCTTACAAAAAATAATTTGAATCTATGATCGTTATCCAAATGTATCAATAAATCAATGGTTCATCATTAATATGCTACTTGATACTTACACTTATGATTTATTTGATATATTTGGATGGCTAAACGATCACCTCAAATGATTTTTTGAAGGGATGATCTTAAAATGAAGATTAAGAGATTAAACGGTTGTAGTTATAAAAAATAAAAAAATAAAAAAAAAATCTACTTTAAAGATCCATTATTTGCAACTGGAGGAAGGACCTCTTCTCCCAATCCCAAGCAGAGTATGTAAGCATTATCCATTATTGTAATAATCATTTTTAATTTTGTGATTGATATAATATCATTATGTCGTTGATATTTAATATAAATATATGTGTATGTTGCAGTCATATTTAGAATAGGAATGTGATTGTGTAAATCCTAGAGAATATGAGAATGTATCTTATATTCCTATTAGGAGTAGATTACCTATTAAATGTTGTAATCCTAAAGGGAAAGGTTTTACCCTTCCTACTACTATAAATAAAGACACAATGGGGTGAATCAAACACACCTCATAATTAAATCAATGTCTCTTCTTTCTAAAGTGGTCGGCCCCCTCTCTCTCTCTAAACCCTAGATCGTTCAATCAAATAGGCCTACAACACGTTATCAACACGCTCTTGCCAGAAGCTAAGGAATTGACGCATCGTAGGAGGAGGCTATCATCCGCCAAATTCAAAGGCTTATTCATTTTATGCTAATCAGGTACACTTAAAATAAAAGAAGATATTTGAAACGTCCACGAAGCATGAAAACATTCCCTATGATGCATGAACCCCTCTATATTTATATTTTCCTTTCGATATATATATATATATATATATATATATATATATATATATATATATATATTGTATATGTTCATATATTTGTCAATATATATATATATATATATATATATATTTGGGGCTATATTTTCTATCCAATAATATTATTTTAATATTATTTAGCTTCTACAATCGACCCCGTATGACCCGATTTATTGAATTAATTAAAAGTGACATGCAGTCCATTAATTTGATAATGAATCCAAAATTATTGACCTGAAGATCACTTTTGGACATGAACGATTCAATAATTTATTTTTATACTTTGAACCGTCACATACTTTCGTAGTAACGAAGCTCTCACCCTTGAGTTCCCGAGGAACCTCAAATCCACTACACTTAGTATATTGCATTATGTGTTTCTTGCAGGAGCCTCTCATTATGAACTAATTGTTCATAAAAACTAAATTGAACTTGTAGTTTCAAACTTAGTGCCTTTGAAACCTGAAGTTTTCATTCAAAACATACCACATGAAACCTGTAGTTTTCATGCATAAATTAAACCAATACGTGTCTATAGAACCTATATGTTCTACGATATATGTCTATGGCTTACCATATGACTAATCACGTTTTCTCCCTCCGTTTTAGGGACTTGTCGAACTTGAACAAGCTCGATTTCTCCGCTCTAGAAGTCTCCGGAAGAAACTATCTGAAGTGGGTTCAAGACTTGAAGCTTTATTTAACTGCAAAGGGCATTAAAGCCACCATCGAGGCACCTATCGCCGACAAACCTGTTGACAAAGCTCAGAAGGCTACTGCAATGATCTTCATTTAAATACACATCCATGATGCACTACAGACTGAGTATCTCGCTGAGGAGGACCCACGCACCTTCTAGCTTGCTCTGGCCGATCGTTTCGATCACCAGAAAGACATATACTTGCCTGAAGCAAGACATGACTGGCAACATCTTCGCTTCCAGGACTTTAAGTCCGTGAATGAATACAACTTTGAAGTTTGTAGAATTCATTCTTTGTTGAAATTCTGCAAAGTGGAACTAACCGAATCAGATCTCTTAGAGAAGACCTATTCGACCTTCCATGCCACCAATATTGTCCTGCAGCAACAATATAGGGCACAGAAATTCACCAAGTTTTCGAATTTGATCTCTGTTTTACTTCTCGCTGAAAAGCAAAACCAACTTTTAATGAAGAACCATCAAGCTCGATCGATTGGCACGAACGCCGTGCCTGAAGCGCATGCAATCTATTCTAGCAGCCACAAACGACGAAAGAATCGTCGTGGCCATGGCAATGGGCGGCAACGGGCCCAAGGTCAACAGAGTGCCACACCTAAGGGAAGAATTGCGACCCAGCAGCGTCCACCACTAGCCCCTAAGGTCCCAAACCTTAAGAATAAGGGCAAAGCTCATGTTCAGGCTGCTTCTACTGAACTGGACATGTGCTATCGTTGTGGATCAAGGGATCATTGGTCACGCGTATGCCGAGCTTCCCCTAAGGCTATTGCCAAGTATCATTCCCGTCGTGAGTCTAACTTTGCACATGTGGATCATCCGGAAGATGCAACTACATCAATGGAGATATCGGATTTTCAGGAGGCATCAGCTCCAATGGATGAATAAATTAGACATGTTTGTACGGTGTTTACCCCTAGTGGCTGAACCTACTAGGAGTGGCCGGCCCTACCCCCCTATTTTGCTAGGTTTATGGTTTAATTTTGGACAATTTTTCTAAGTATTTGGAATAATTTGTTTGGTTTTGGTTTGTTTTGAATTTATGGATTGTTATTTGAATGGATATTATTTTCTCGAATTGCTTAATTGAATGAATGGACTTATATCTATGCATGTGACCAAATTCAATCAATTTATTTCTAAGTATGTCTAGTGGGGAAGTTAGTTGTCTGGCATATAGTGCAACTACGCACACCATCTTGCGTGAACGACACTATTTTACTAACTTAATACCCAAGAAAGCTCATTTGACAACTTTCTCAAGCCCATCCAACCTGATTAAAGGATACGGAAAGGCACGTATCATGTTGTCTAATGGTACAATCTTGACCATTAAAGAGACACTCTATTCTCCACGTTCCGGAAGAACGTTGCTGAGTTTTAGAGATATTCGAGATAATAAATATCATCTTGAAACCACTGAAGATAATGGTTCTGAATTTCTGTGTATAACTTCGTAAGAATATGGCCAGAAGCATATTCACGAGAAGTTGGAACGTCTGTCGAGTGGGTTGTACATCACAACCATTCGCGACATAGAAGCCCATAGTGTGGTCGGCCATATGCCTAAGTTCTAGGACACTTTATTGCTTTGGCATAATCGTTTGGGACATCCTGGACTTCACATGATGCGCCGTATCCTCAAATCTTCTCACGGGCATAAGTTACATCCCTATGTTGGAGTTCCGCCATGCAAAGCGTGTTCTTTAGGGAAGTTGAATACTCAACCCTCCCATACAAAGATTATTCATGACCCCCCCAAATTTCTTCAGAGGATTCAATGGGACATTTGTGGACCAATCCAAACAACCTGCGGACCATTTAAATATTTTATGGTGTTGGTTGATGCATCGACAAGATGGTCACATGTTTGCTTGTTGTCCACACGCAACACCGCGTTTGCTAAACTCCTAGCTCAAATCATTAAGCTACGGGCTCACCACCCTGATTATCCGATTAAGTCGATTCGACTGGATAACGTTGGAGAGTTTACGTCACAGACTTTTGACGATTATTGCATGTCAGTATGGATTGATGTGGAACATCATGTGCCCCATGTTCATACCCAAAACGGCCTGGCAGAAGCTTTCATAAAGCGCCTTCAATTGATAGCTCAGACTTTGGTTATGAGAACCAAACTACCGGTATCTGCCTGGGGCTATGCAATATTGCACGCAGCTATGTTGGTCCGCCTAAGGCCCACCGCTACTCAACCATATTCAACGTTATAGTTGGTCACTGGATACGAGCCTGACGTCTCGTATTTACGGATGTTTGGGTGCGCCATTTATGTGCCAATAACGCCGCTGCTATGTACCAAAATGGGTCTTCAAAGAAAAATGGGAATCTATGTAGGTTATGATTCGCCATCAATTGTTCGCTACTTAGAACCCTTGACAGGAGATCTCTTTACCGCACATTTTGCGGATTGTCACTTTGATATGACAGTCTTCCCGTCGTTAGGAGGAGATAAGCATGCTAACGTTCCCGTAGAACGCCGCGAATTGTCGTGGTATGCTCCCACTATGTCTCATTTAGATCCTCGCACTGCCCAATCTGAAACTGAGGTGTGACAAATTATAGATCTTCAACATTGCTTAAAGCATGCCGGATGCTTTTACTAATCTAGCTAAGGTGACAAGATCACATATACCCGCTGTAAACACACCTGCAACGATAGATGTACCTTACGTACGTCAACAACCCGCCTAGGAAAACCAGACCGTCCTCGAAGGTGGGGAGGTCGTAACTTCCATGTGGCAAAGTACATTGGCAGCTAGCCAATCATCTACTCTGACCCTGAAGCGTGGCAGACCCCTTGGTTCAAAGGATTCACAACCCAGGAAAAGGAAAATGGCACCAACTAGTGACCCTAGTTTGAATCCGACCATCGCTCACTCATCCGTTCCAACACATGAGGTTATTCTAGATTACGGTGATGCTTCAGATGAAACATACCGGCTTCCCGAGAATCGCGAGATTTCGGTCCACTACACAATATTGGATGAGGTTTGGAATAGGAATGAGATGATCATCGACGATGCATTTGCGTACTCAGTAGCTACTGACATCATGCTTAGCGATAACATTGAACCACGTTTCGTCGATGAGTGCTGACGTATAACCGATTGCTCAAACTAGAAACAAGCAATCCAGGTCGAACTCGATTCACTCACGAAACATAAAGTGTTTGGACTTATCGTTCCTACACCACCACGCGTGAAGCCCGTTGGCTACAAGTGGGTTTTCGTGAAGAAGCGTAATGAGAAAAATGAAATAGTGCGATACAAAGCATGCCTCTTAGCGTAAGGCTTCTCTCAGTGCCCAGGGATTGATTACGAGGAGACGTATTCTCCCATAATGGACGTTATAACGTTCCGCTACCTAATCAGTTTGGTAGTTTCCGAAAAACTGAATATGCAGCTTATGGACGTGGTAACCGCGTATCTCTATAGGGATCTAGATACGGAAATTTACATGAAAGTTCCAGAATGACTTCCATTGACTGGTTTAAATAGTTCTAGACCACGGAACACTCTCTCAATTAGGTTGAGGAGGTCACTCTACGGATTGAAACAATCCGGGCGGATGTGGTATAACCATCTGAGTGAATATTTGACAAGTCAGGGTTATGTGAACAATGAACTATGCCCATACGTGTTCATAAAGAAGTCACATTCCGGATTTGCAATCGTTGTAGTTTATGTCGATGACATGAACCTCATTGGGACTCCCGCAGAGCTTGAGGAAATTGATGCACACTTGAAATCAGAATTTGAGATGAATAATCTTGGGAAAACTCGATACTGTCTCGGCCTGGAGATCGAGCATTGTTCAGATGAAATCCTAGTACATCAATCGAACTATACCCAAAAGGTGTTGCGTCGTTTTAATGAGGATAAAGCGAAGCCGACATCTCATTCGTTGTGAATCTATTGGCTAGATACAGCAATGCACCCACACGCAGGCACTGGAATGGTGTTAAAGACATTTTCCACTACCTCAAGGGTACTACGGATTTGGGCTTGTTCTATACCTGCGAATCTCCGAATGTTGCCGCCCCCTATGATTCTCGAATTGATTCTCGCCTTATTGGTTACGCAGATGCTGGATATCTATCTGACCCACATAGAGCACGTTCTCAAACGGGCTATGTCTTTATCGTTGGAGATACCGCTATATCTTGGAGGTCTACCAAGCAAACGCTAGTTGCGACTTCGTCTAACCATGTTGAGATTCTCGCCCTACATGAAGCATCGCGTGAATGTTTTATGCTGAGAGAAGTTATGGAACATATACGAAGCACTAGTGGTCTTACATCAGTCGTTGACCTTCCTACGACGATCTTTAAAGACAATGCAACATGTATCGAGCAGCTGAAGAAGGGATACATCAAGGGAGACAATACCAAGCACATAACGTTGAAGTTCTTTTACTCACACCAACAACAGCAACATCAGAACATTGAAGTCAAGCAAATCCGTTCCTAGGACAACCTGGCCGATCTCTTCACCAAGTCATTGCCCAAGTTTACATTTCAGAAGCTCGTCCAAGGAATCGGTATGCATAAATTATCTGAGTTGAATCGCTTGTAGTTCTCTTTTTAGAAGTTATGTCTAACTCAGGAGGAGTATCTAGAAGCATACTCACATGATCTTAATGTACTCTTTTTCCCTACGATTATGAGCATTTTTCCTACTGGGTTTTTGCTACCTAACTAGGTTTTAACGAGGCACCCATCCTAGGATGATCATACTCCGTTGAGTTCACTACCTTCGTCCAGTTTGACGAGTGTTTTAGACATTATGCATATTTTCTTACTTTTCTCCTTAGTCTATGGGTTTTGCCCAATGTTCTAAAAAACGGCCTAGGCGCTGGACGGGTCATCACCGAGGCGTTTTCTTGCAAATCGGTTGGAAAAATCGGCTGGGCTCTAGGCGGCCGCCTAGATGGCCCTAGGCAGGCTAAGCGGTGCTAGGCGTCTAGGCGGTTTTTTTTTTTTTTTTTTTTTTTTGAAATTAAAAAAAAAAATCCTATTTAAGTTTGTGAACTTGTAGTATGTTGGAAATAAGAAATTAATGAGCACAGAAGAGATCGATGGGTTTTACCATTATGCATCGGCAAACCGTGATGGCTGAAATAGGTGAGCTGGGCTCAAATTTGAGGTTTGTGTTGATGTTAAAGAGGGTGGAGATAAATGAGAGACTTATTTCGGTTTCTAGAAAGAGAGGTTTCTGATTTCCTTGCGAGACATCTCTCATCTTTTGGAGAAATGAGAAAGAGACCTAGGGTTTCTCAATTTACTCAGAAATGGGGGAAGGGCATTCAGAAATAAGAGGGAATCCTAGGGAGCTCCTTTTCCTGATGCATTACATGTGTGTGCATCCTAAGCCTTTGTGCTACCCGAGGAGCAACGGTCAATTAGAGAGATTTTTGGGCTCTGGGCTCGAGGCATCAAAAGCTGAAATGACAGTGGGTGTAGCTGCTAGGGTTTTTCAAATGTCAAATGATGCTGCTACACTAGCTTATATTGCAATTGTTGCAAAGGACTGACATAGGTGTGGCCTTGTACGTGTTGGTCAGCGTGTCTTTATTAGCTTTCAGGTCACGAGTTCAATTCTTCACGACAGCCATTTTGTGTATCTTTTTCATTCTTTTTCCCAAGTATATTTTTCTCGCGTGTCATCCTACAATACTACTCACTATAATATATATGCTTAATGTGTTTTTAAATTTTAGACTTTTTGGATACTTTTTTTGCATTTTATCATTCTTTTATTATCTCTTATTCGTGGATTTCATACAAGTATAATTTTTTGTAAGTGTCAATATGCACTTATTTACAAGATATACAAAAAATTTACCTAAATCCGCCTAGCCGCCTAGGCGCTAGGCGCCAGTCCGCCGCCCGACTCACGCCTAGCGTTTTTTAGAACCTTGGTTTTGCCTATCTTGGGTTTTACCATAGCAAGGTTTTTGTGAGTTTTTGCAAATGCATACTTCAAATTAAATTTGAGACTCGCGATCACCCGTTGTGCCAATGACTTCATCAATTATTCTACCTTATCTGCTGAAGATTTGATGCGATGGTTCGTTGAGTATTTACGCACTCAAGGGGGAGTGTTGCAGACATATTTAGAATAGGAATGTGATTGTGTAAATCCTAGAGAATATGAGAATGTATCTTATATTCCTATTAGGAGTAGATTACCTATTAAATGTTGTAATCCTAAAAGGAAAGGTTTTGCCCTTCCTACTACTATAAATAAAGGCACAATGGGGTGAATCAAACACACATCGCAATTAAATCAATCTCTCTTCTCTCTAAAGTGGCCGGCCCCCTCTCTCTCTCTAAACCCTAGATCGTTCAATCAAATAGGCCTACAACAGTGTAGTTTTTTTTTTTTTGGAAAACAATATATGTGTAGTTGTCTTTTAACCTTTGTTGGCTTTTTGTCCTTTGTGGCTCAACCCTGTATCTTTTAGTCAGTTTTCCAAAAGACAAAACGGGAAGAGATCCCCTCCGGATCTCTCCCACCAAATCCTAGGGATCCGAAGATCCAGACCCTTAAAATTTGATCCAAGGGCCACAAACAGGGAGTCCTTCTAAAAGTTATAATAATTGTAGCCGTTGGATCAAATTTCAAGGGTCCGGATCCTTAGGACTTGGTGGGAGAGATCAGAAGGGGATCTCTTCCCAGACAAAACAAGTGGGGATGTACTTTTAATGTTGGACTGTTGAAGTCCTGGAAAAACATCTTTCGTCAAACTATATAGCAAAATAGTAGTAAGCTAAGATGCTTATGATGTTAGATTATGGATATTGATCAAGATCAATCTTTCGTAAATTTATACCAAATTTATAATCTCACAACATAATTTGATGAACTTGATATGCAATATTGATCACAATATAGAATATTGGTTTATATCCTAAAAAATTAAATTTGTAGGGTTTATAAACTGTTCCATTAGGTAGTAACATATTAATTTGATATTGTGATGATACAAAGGCTCAAATTAATAGTATTGTTATCAACTAACTATTCGTCTAGTATTTTTTTTTTCTTCCCTAATGTTGGAATAAACGTCTTGAGTTCGATTCCTCTATTCTGTACAGAAAGATAATATAAACAGTAGCATAGCTTTCAACAAATGGCCGTTGAAATAAATATTTTGAGTTCGGTTCCTCCCTTCTACATGAAAGATAATATAAATCAATAGCATAGCTTTCAACAAATGGCGGCTGCATTTAGATGAAAACCCTTAAAGTTTGCCGACCCTTTGACATGTTGATAAGTAAATAATATAACTAGTTAATTGAAGTGGTTGAGAAATGGACATTGTGAGATCGGAATGCGTTAGCAATTGCGCAATGCAAACTATGCTGTCGGTAGAAGGTGAAAGGATAAACCTCAGCCAATGACATTCTATGCAGCTGTTTAGCTATAGCTTTTTGCACCTGTACAAACGGTTTTTATTTTCTTTTTAATATTTAAACCAAGAAATATAAAATTTGAGTCCAACTTCAATGATCGATTACTCATCAAATAAACTTATTCATTCCAATCATCTTTAAAATAAGAGGAAAAAGAAATAAGCAAAGTTCTGTCATTAAACAAGAAAAGAAAAATTCATAAAAATTTACAATCCCCACCACGTAATGGTGCACCTACACGCCTTCATCGATGTTGTTTCTCAATTAGATAGATAAAAGTTTTCTTCAAGTCTAAACCCCTTCATCAAGTGGTGAATTGACACAATGATTAGGACATTTCTCTTCAGTCCACTACTTTCTGGATACAAACCATCCCTCTTCCCCTAAAGTAAATTTAGCAACATTGATTGATGCAAACAATTCCCTTCTAATCTTCTCAAATGAATATCATTTACACTTTTAATATTCATTCGGGTAATCCGCTCCAATCCAATCCCAGAAATTAGAAATCAAACGAGGCATAATTTTCACACTTGCAGGCAAACAACAGCTAATCAAACAGCTGCAAAAGGATATATTTACCTTCGACTTCTACAGTCAATTTAAACAAAATTGTAAAGTAGACCTTCCAATATACCTTCCGTCCATCGGTTCTCTCATTCAATCCAATCCTAGACATCAAACGTGCCCTTAGCGTAGAAACTTGGTTAGCATGGGATTAAAGCTCAATACATTTGTTTTCTAAACAAAATAAATCCGACAAAAAGAGAAAGCAATGCCAACCGTTACACGAGAAAATTTTCAACCAACCATGCTTAGTCTTGTATTTGTGATTACAAATGTTGAAACAAGGTGTAACCATGGCAGACCTACAACCCCTATTATTACAAATTTCCACTGTAAAAAACCCATCCCTTCGCCGGATGATTATATTGTTGTTACAAAAAAAGAGGAGAGCGAGGGAATGAAGGGTATAGAAATTATTTCTGCAATAAAAGGAAGAGTTGTTACTTGGGCCTTCTACGGTAAGGGTATAGAATGTCATCCACACTTTGTTTCACGTAGTTGCCCACTCTATTCACATTTCTAGCAACACCTGATGCTACTAGGACAGAATTCCTCTTAAACCTGCACATATAAATATAAGGTTTCTGAACTATAAGGCGAAAGATAATAAACAAGACCGGAAATTAAATTAATAAACCATGTGAAGAAAGTCATTGACAAGTGATAACTCATATTCTCTGCTATGTCGAGTTTCTGCCTTACCTGCGGAGGTATTCATCTCCTGCTGAATGTGCTGGTTTGTAGGTTCGAGGTTGAGGAATAGGCCGACCGTTTTCTGGAGAGGAGACACAAAAAGTTATCAACAAGATTGCTGTAAATGCTATAAGAATATTCAAATCACTTTGACAATTAGTATTCACATATTGAAAAAGTTTGCTGCTTCACAAGAAACACCAGTAAGAAGCATAAGCTGTTAGCATATGAACTAATCGATTATTTCATATTCTTCTAAGACTCCCCATCACATGTTAGTCTCTCTTGTGGTAATCAATCTATATTGAAGTTGCAATTGTAGGGATACAAACTCAGGATCTCGTTCTTTGGTAAAGTTTGCGAGTTTACTACCATTCCCAAACATTAAAGCTGTTCAGTGGAGACCTAATGTGAATGTAGCTCTATTGGATACATATCCCAATCAACGTGGTACAGTGCGAAACACTCCCCCTCAGGCGGTTCACCTCTTTTGGGTGATTAAACATGTGACATGGGGTCCCTCTTTTGGTGATCAGGATTCACGAGTTCTTATATCTATAAAGGTGACCTACACTTTGTGTCTCTAATACCATGATTTAGTTTGTTGATTTACCACTATCCCAAAAGCATCAACTGCTAGGAAGTGAGGCAAGAGTTATTGGATAATCTAAACAGACACAATAAGAAGTTCTAAAAGAAACTAGGCTAGTTGGGCGGTGGGCTGAGGCCTAGCTCCTAGGCGGCTGGACGGTGCCTAGGCGGATTTACGCAAATTTATTACATATCATATAAATAAGTGTCCATTTATACTTAAAAAAGATACATTATTGTATTGAGATACATAAATTGCAAAATAAAACGTCATATAAATTATAAAGTATTAAAATATATTGAGAACATGAGGAGCAAGTATATAATAAGTGTTCATTCGAATATTCAACAAGTCTGTTACATTTTAATGAAAAAATAAATTGCAAAATGAAAGTTATCAATTTTATGTATAAGTGAGAGTCGTGACCTAGGCGGGTGCCTAGTCAGGTCTAGGCGGGCTAAGCGGGCGGTTAGGCATGCTAGGCGGACTCCTTAGCAGTTCTAGGCGCCCTTTCTTAATTTTCAAACGCCTAAGGATTAATTGGGACGGTGACAGGTGCCTAGTGCCTAGGAGGCACCTAGGCAGGGATTTTTAGAGCAGTTATATATCTGACTTTATACATCAAGCGAGAAACTATAGAGCAAAATAAAGAACAAAACTGAGAAAATTCATTCTGATGGTAACCAAACATAACCTTTGAGAATGCAATAAAATCACACTGCACATTTTCTAAGCTGAGCTCTTCATAATGAGAAGAGAGAGAGACACAACATGGTATATGCAGACAAATAACGTCACATCACTAATCTAATTAACAAGAATTTTGGTATGCATTTCATTTGCAGGACGGGTTTAGAACATGAGAGACATTTTAGTATCAGAAACTAAGTACCCCATGGGAGAGATGTATTTGTTCAATATTAATGGAATCAAGACCTTATTGGCATTCCCCCTCCCCCTTAACAAATTTAAAAGAAACATAAAAAGAAAAACTTGATATACCTTCACTATTATGAGCAGGAGCCGGAGCATGCGTATGGCCTGCAGGTTTTTTGTCATACAGTACCTGACACAAGCTCGGTATGTCACATATCAACCAAGTTAACAAGAAGATTGTAAGCATAAAAGTATGAATATTATGAAGTATCAATGTAACTAGACTTTTAACTTAAACATAAGGATATTAGATAACAAAGTGATGATATTCCACCAGATAAATTTCGAACAGTCTTCAAGTGTAAGGTTATTTGTAAAATGAGTTTTACAATTAGAGAAACAAGGAAAAAGAAATAAGAGTCAAGATATAACACCTCGAGACCAACACAAAACGGCAGTTCTGCTTGTTTATTATGTGGATCAGCAGGAGTATCTTCTCTATCTAAGAAGACCGAATAACCAACACAGGCGTACTTAAAATCAGCAAGCGTCCGGTCTGCTTTAGACGCCTCCAATTCGGTTTCTCCCACAATGTAGCTCGGAACTGGGCATATAGAACAATAAATAAGAACATATCTTAATCGTGTTGACGCATAAAAACAAATATAAAGTTTCAGATGGTCTCTCAATATATATGACGAAAAATAAAAAACCCGAAAAAATATAATCATCAAATTAACTACAAAATACTCCATAAAGACACAGCCTTTTCTTGTCAGTACGAAAAATATAAGCATCAAATGAGCCTGTAAATGTTGTAGCAGAACTAAAAGCACCACGATTTGATTTCTGGGTGATTGGATTAACAAAACCATCAAATTCATTCATCAATTTGGAGAGGGGGAGAGAGAGAGAGAGAGAGAGAGAGAGAGAGAGAGAGAGAGAGAGTGAGAACCTTGTTGGAGGGTTTTGGAGAAGCCGACACAGGTGGGGTATTGGGATTTGGATTTCTGGGTGGAGGAGTAATAGAGGCAACCCTTGCATGACTTTCCCTTGGTAGATGACCCTCCGCCTCCGCTTCCGCTGGGAATAGGATTGGGATTAGGTTTTTGGATTGGGATTTCTCCATCTCCGCCTTCGCCGTTCTTATCCATCTCTCTCTCTCTCTCTCTCTCTCTCTCTCTCTAACAAAGATTTTCAGATTATTATCTCCGGAATCGAATCAATGATTCGGTTCAGAATCATATGATTTCTCCATCTGCTATTTATTTGTTGCTCTCTCCTTTCTTTGCTCTCTGTTTCTCTGGTGTTGTTTTGTTGATTCAGTTTTTTCACTTCCCTCCTCGTCATCTGCACTAGATTGTCCTCCACGGTTCGGTGCTGATCCTACGGTCCGAAAATAAGCGGTAAACTTATATGACATGATACCACTATGACGGTGTATTTATGTCATATAAGTTATTCTCTTCACTTATTCATTTACGTGAGTTGTAAATGACACACTACAAATAAAGATTTGCGCATTCCCTTTATTTGTAATGTTTATACGGTGCATTCATGATTTATTGCTTACTAACTTGACCTAAGTTCCTTGCGACTATGAAATAACTCACTCGGAGTTTCAAAGAATTGACGAATGACATACAATGAGTTACATATGGCGTTAGCTTAAGTTGTGAGCGGTATTCAATTGATGTGTTGGAATTGAGTTACCCCCAGAGTTGGATTCCCTCCAATTTAATAACTAAACTTGTGCCTACTTGACAGAATTATCATTGCAGATGTGCTTCCCCATATCCACACCATGTTCTTTTTATCACATTGGAAAATCTAAACAGTAACGAAGAATGCATGCAGGCCAAACAAAGCGACACAACAAATGAGGATTTTGACATGATCTACATTGAGGATTCCCCATTTATCCAACCCGTGACATGTCGTTAAAGAGGAAATGCCCCACACAGAAATTCGTGTAAACAAACCCTACACCGGACCACGGGACCACCGGACAGGAAACGGCGTGCATGCCGTCTTGCCGGCTCCGATCACAATGCCGAGTTGTATGAAGAACAAGCATCGGTACTAGGATTTAAAAAGAAAATAAGAAAATATACCATATAATAATAAGGCTCTTGATGAAAGAGCTGAATACACTAAACTGCCCTAGTTATGTAATTAGAAGATTAACAAAACAAAGGGCTTATGCAAAAGTCAAAACTATTTAATCGGAAATTTGCTGTACAGCTGCTGCTATGTGTTCCCAAAATTCTTACTGGTCGGGTGCAGATAATCACACGCTGCGCCCTTCTTGCAGTGACCACTCTCAAAGAACCTGCACACTTTTAAAGTAGTTCTCCACAAACCTCCTCCCCCACCGCCGCCACCGCCACCACCACCACCAAATGACGACTGCCTATTCCAGGGCTTGCCACCACCACAACCAGAACCTCCACCATGTGGGCCGCGATCCCTTTGATTTGAGAACCTATCTCCTTCATTCTGAGTTTGTGCACCCCAACCAGGATTGATGTTCCCAACCGCTGTCCCTTGACCAGATGGAGCCCAACCGGGATTTGCAGGCGGTCCTTGAGCAGCAGGTTGGACCCAATTAGGCGCTGCATTTCCAGGTACTGGACCTTGACCAGGCCCAGCCCACCCTGGACCCTGCCCCCCCCAATTCATGTTTGTATTTCCCGGCACTTGTCCTCCCCAGGTCATGTTTGGATTTTCCCCAATTGGCGCCCAACCTGCATTTTGATTCTCTTGCCCCGTTCTTGGCAGAGAACTTTGGTTATCTGGAACACCAATGCTCCAAGGTACCTGGGGTGATGGTGCTGGAGGCTGAATGTATGATTGATTAGCCGGAACTTGGGGTCTCCAAGGATCAGACTGGGGAACACCAGAGAAGCCTGATGAAGGGAAATTTCCAGCCGCATTTCCTGTATTAATAGACGGGGTAGCATTCTTGGTAGATGGAGCATTACCCCAGTAACCATGGGCCGGATGTTGTGCAGGCATAGTAGTAGCACTAATTGGTTCTATCCTTTGGGATGGAGCACCAGTCCAGTGTTGAGTTTCACTCCCAGATACTGGGCCTGAACCAGTCATTTCCTGTTTTGGAACTGAACCAGAAGCCCATCCTAGAGTATCACCACCGGGTGAACGACTAGTCACAGACTGAACCAGATTTTGCAGATTTGAAACAAGATTTTTCACATCTGCCACTTGATTCATTGAAGCATTTACTTGACTCTGCATTTGAAGACTATTTGTGGAGCCCAGAAGAGGAACACCTTCAGACTTGGGTGCTGCATTAATGCCATGAAGAGAGCTTGAGTGATCATTTCCAGAAACTCGCAGTGCACTTTCTGGAGTAGCTACTGTACTAGGTCGCGGCACTCCATTGCCAACAAAGACGGAGCCAGTTGGATGAACAGGGGTGGGTGACCAATTACTTTCATAAGCTTGACCCCTTGCCCCACCTAATGGAGTTCGGGATGGAGTAGGCGAGGGAAAGTTTGTTGTGCTCCACCCATCTGAAGAATACTTGGGGACCTCCACTGATGTTGGAGTACCCCTGCCTGAGGAAGGATTAAGTTCGTTTTGAGACCCCCAACTTCCTCCTCCAGCTTGGCCTTCTGTACCCCGCTGAAAGAGACCTCCTTGAGGCTTCCCAGAATGTGCAGGTGTGAGATGTGAATCTTGCACCATTTGGGCCTTTAGAAAACTACTGTCAACCGGTGAAGGGTCTTTCTGGAACTTTCCGGCCAATACATCAGTTACCAGAATAGAATCTTCTTCCTTCTCAGTGTTTTTCCAAACTCTCAAGTTGGCAGGAAAATAGCCAGTGTTGTTCCATTTGCGCAGCTGTGCCATGGAAAATGGTCCCTGAACTTTCCCGGAAGGATCTTTGTAATGCCAAATTTTTTCTGCATCATTGATAGTGGCCGTAGATTGCGCTATGCCAGTGGAGAAATGTGCCACTGAATTTCCCGAGCCACCACCAGGAGATGATTCAGATGGTACCATAGACTGCGTACTCCCAACACCTGTTTCTAAACTTGAAATATTTTGTTTCTTATCCCATTGGTTTGTTTTCTGTGTTTCTCTGTCTCTTCCTTGACCCCATGAATCATTCACTATCTCACCAGCTCCAGTTGTATTTTCTGCTTTGTTGTAGAATCCCTTATTCGACATATTCCTGCTTAACTCCCGATTCGGATTGGAATAATTCCTTGTCCCACTCCAGGAATCATTAAAAGAAGATCCTCCTCTTCGTGGAGAGATTGGATCCCTCCCCTTCCTTCCAAAGGCAGAACCTGTATATCTAGTGTAACTATCTGCATGGATTGAAAGCTATTTTATCAATGATTGAAGTAATGATTCGATTATACTATCATTCCGGTTAAAAACCTATGATTGAATTAATGACAGAGAAAATAGCACTACAGAATTAAAGGTATAAAAATTTCAAAAATAAATAAAAAAATAAAAAAATTGAATGGGACCTTGTCTCTTATCACCTCCTTCGTCTTCCTCCTCCTCAGATTCATAACTCGGGTCCATATTTGGATCTGCATGTATTTCTGGAGTTTCCTCTAGTCTACGCTGGCGTTCATCAGGTGTCTTTAGAAGCTGCAACTTCTCTACACACTCTCTAAGCGTGAAAAGGAAGTTAAGGATTACATCATATCCATTCCTAGTCATCTTAAAGTACCATATATAACATAAGCACCTCTAAAAAAATATAAAAAGTAGTTTTAAGGTTTTCTTTCCAAGAAATCAAGAAATTAATAAGACTGTTTTATATTAACAGTGAAAATGTGTATCAGCATCAACTAATGAAAAAGGAACTATCAAATAAAACATAGAGAAAAAGAAGACCTCAACTGGTTTATTAAAGTATCCCTTCACAATTCACTCATTACTTCTAATCATAGCGGGGGGGGGAACATGAGAGAGAGAGAGTTCACTTTCCGCCTTTACCAACATAAAGTTTTTAAGTTTTCTGGAAATCACTAAATATAAGAAACAGGTCAACTTATATCGAAGGCCACAGCCTTGGAATAGAGCAAGAAAATATAAAATTACACCAAATAGCTCAGACTGCAGGAAAGAGAGTAGTGCATAAGGTTCTAACACATTCAAACAGCGGGCACCAAGAAAAGGGAAAAGATTTCTGCACATCATATTTCACCTCTTGCACACCCGTCTTTTTTCTAGCCATTGGATTGAACAAAAAGGATAATCAAGGGCCAAAATTAATATGGGTGTGTAGAACTAGAAGGTAAAAAAGGGTCTGCAGAAAATCACTCGCCCACAAGAAAATTGTGCACAAAAATGTATTAAACATGAAAAGTAAAGGATATTCCTTCCTGCGCCCTTTTTCACTAGCTCGATCGCAAAGATGACTGAGTCTCACTATCTCCGTTTCTAACCACTGTATCAGAATAAAAAATAAAAACAAATAAATAATCCATCAAAGAAAAGCAACGAATTGTATCCAAGAAGAGGAAGACAAAAACAATCATTTTTAAAGATCAAATCTGGTCGAGATTATTAGAAATTAATTGGGGAAATGTAACTAGTTCTTGCCAATATTCCTATGTTGCAGACAAGTTAGGTCTTTGATCTCTTCATGAAAACATTAAAACTCCACTAGCAAATGGCACAGGATGGCTGCAAAGAACTCGAGCTGCTCATAAGTTCAAGATTGCATTGAGATTGTTTTATATTTGAGTTGATCTGGAACCCAACCATACAACAACAACAAAGCCTTTTCCCACTTAGTGGGGTCGGCTATATGAATCCTAGAACGCCATTGTGCTTGGTTTTGTGTCACGTCTTCCGTTAGATCAAAGTACTCTTACGTCTTTTCTTAGTCTCTTCCAAAGTCTTCCTAGGTCTTTCTCTACCCCTTCGGCCCTAAACCTCTGTCCCGTAATCGCATCTTCTAACAGGAGCGTCAATAGGCCTTTGTTTCACATGTCCAAACCACCGTAACCGATTTTCTCTCATCTTTCCTTCAACCATAGGGTTACAAAAATCAAGCACCTGCCTATCTCAAGCTTAGGTATTTAAGCCATGTCACTCTATGTTATACATCAATTTGAAATATATAAATGAGGGGCTAAGGCTAATATAAGGATCGACAGCTTGACTGGTTAACAAAGCTCAGCAAGTGAAATCGTCAAGCTTGAATTTTGGGATTCAAAGGTCGGCCTTTACTTGTTCAAGACCAATTCGAAGTGCAACCGTGTTGAAGCTCGACATCAATAGCATTCAGATGTCCAGTTAAGTTGGAAAAAGGAAAAAAGTTGCTTCACCTAGGCTTTGTATGCAGCCGTTTAGAGAGAGACCTACTTACAAGTGGAAAGGAAAACTATCACAACGTAGTGCTAATAGCAACTTGTACTCAACCTTAGACACAAGTTTATTACATGGTGATGGTGTAACCTACCCCAAATACCTTCTAAATTGAAAAACATAATAACACCAAAAATTTCTCTGTTGTGTCTTAATGTGGTACAGATAAGAAATACCAACATCAATTAAACTTGGAATCCATGACCCCATAACCTCTATAATCAAAACCACTGTTGTGAGCAATATGCCAAGCAAGGTTTCGCTTTACAAGCCAATACCTAAAGTTGGAGAACCAAACACAAAGAAAGAAGCCTACTTGGCCTAAAAAGACAACAAAACAAACCTAGGTTCAGATTGCTTGCCATGGCCTTTATTGCCCTGGTCCTTACAAAGCCAGTAACCCAACAAACATGTGTGGAGTTCAACAAACTCTTTCTTTATCACTTTTGCAGATTAAAGGCTACTTATTTTATCTTCTATTTCTTGGAGGAAGGAAAGCTGTTCTTAATTACCTTTTATCAGTGGTTTCTGCATTTTTTCTGGCCAATACAGTTCCATTATATTGCATAGAGTTCACAGCTTGTATTTTTTTTCGACTAATAATAATTTAAAATTTGTTATTTTATAATCAAGTATATTATAATTTTCTCCATAGAGGACACACAGCTGAAAATTCTTCTCCATAGAGGACACTCAGCTGAAAATTGCAGTCATGATAATATTTTCTTCACCATCATCATCGTCCTGGCATCATCATATTTTCTTTTGCTTTACCTCTCTGTGCAACATAACTTTCCTATGTGCACTCCAAAACTTTATCCTGGCAATCAAATCTACAGCCATCCCTAATTCCAATGCTGTAAAATAGATCTTAATTTTGAGATGTACCAAATTACCAATCAACCTTTGACGCGACATGACACATGTGCAAGCCTAAGCATACATGCAACATGTGCAAGCCTATGCGTACATGGAACATGTCCAAGATGCAAATAAAATATGTAAAGAAAAAAGTTAAGCCTGAAATCTACTTCCACGGAAAAAGGGAAAGAGTTTTACATCTTTGACTCTGACTGCTTGGAGCGCCGTTGCTTTGTCTTGAACATCACCCTGCAATCAACAACTTTCTCAGGACAAAATGAAAATTAACATCAACACACAAAAGTAAAAATAGCACATAGAAATACCACAGTAAGCCGATTGATAAGTCCACATTTTATGCTCTGACGCAGTCGTTTGCATTCGTCCTAAAAATAAAACAACAAGGAGATATATCAAACAATTGACATCCAAATGAAAGTAGAAACAAAACAAACAAAACAAAAACAAAAATTCAATCTCTCCCAATAAAGAGGTCAAAACAAACTACACTTTCCATTCGATGTGAGAATTAGTCACATTTCCCTTATAACATATCTTGCCCAATGGCAAGCATTATCTGTCTTCCTAATGTTATTTCTAATAGAGGCCATCCCCTTGAGAACAAGAATGTGCAAATCATGTCTCTTTAAGAGCCACAATTATGTTATTTTTTAACCGAGTTTGGGATTGAAATGAAATAGTTAGTTATATGCTAAATCACCTCAGTGAAATCTTGGTTTGAGATGATATCAATTGAAATGATCTCTGCCTTGTTTAAGTTTAATATCTCCAGCAAGATGTCTGTCATCCTTTTACCAACTTTATATGGCTCAGCACCTTTGCATGTACCTGTTCAGGAATCATTTAAACAATGAACCTTACAATTCTGCTGGTTTAATGCCTTCTTTGCTCAGGCCAAAAATACAATGAAAGACAATTAATCAAATAATTACCTATAACTTGGACCAGCCTATACAAATCTTGCTTTTGACCACTACCAGAAATTCTAATTCTGACAAACGAGCCAGCAACCTTATCTTGAAAGTTATCCAGATCATCAAGTAGATCTTCCACTAAATTACGCCTTAAGAAAATTAGATTAATGTTGTGCATATCAATGGCTGCAAAGTCGTCAATATTAGATTGAGGTCCTTTCCCATCACCCTTTTTACGTGTTTTACGTCTCTTATCTTTACTGACCTTTTCCGGGGTATCAGAGTTGCCATCAACCTCCAACTGATTGCCTTCGGTATCAGCAACACTCCCTTGAAGATCATCAGCATGAGCATCCTCTTTTACAAGAAAGTGGGATTCAAGAAGCCTTAACATTTCAAAATGCCCAACACGTGGTTTCCCAAATATATTTTGAAGCCTTCTATCACAAACTATCTGACTTTTTCGGCGAGGGTCACGAAGTTTGTTCCTTTTTATATATTCTAGCAAGAGAGCCTGAACATCAAACTGAGATAATGCAGACTCGTCACCATCTCTCATGTGCATAACCAACTCCAGAATTTCCTTTGATGCCCACCCTGTGCTGTCACCAGCAGATGGGCCTTCAGAGCCAGTTGCTGTAGCTGGACTTGATGAATCCCTCCCCCTTGCACGGGTTCTCATTCGTTTTTTGGACTTTCTATTTTTAGAGTTAACTAAATCCAAATTTTCAGAGTTGTCTGAATCAGAACCTCCACCGTCATTAGCATCATAGGGTTCATCACGTGACTTCTGTTTATTAGCACGTCCAGTTGAACCTTTCCATGGATTCTTGGCCTGAACAAGGTCATCAAGCGTTAGAGATAACTTCTCTTTTAAGTCTATCCAATAATCCTTGAAGAGGTACTCCCAGCTGCTTTTATCATCAAAATTGACTTCATCCTGCCCAAGCACAGCAAAAATAAGAATAAAATGAATGCCACTGTGAGCAATTAAACATGTGAAGTGAAAATAGTACATGTTTAAGGACAAATGGTTTAAAGGTAGAAACTTCCTGAAAAAGTTCCAAAATGTTCTAAACTCTAAACGATCAATCTGTTATTTGAGCAGTAATAACAGTGTGTAATGTAATTATCTCATTAGGATTAGTAGCATGGAGTGATGCAAATCTATATGAGCAAAACTCTGGTTTAGCCTGTTATATTCAAAATAACAACAAACATGGTAAATTAGGAAGAACCTAGAGTTATAGTTGTACAGCTGTATTGTCATCCTTTTGACAAGAATAACAAATACTGGACAGACTTTGGAGAAAATTTGGGATTAGGTGTCACTTGAAGAATTGCATGAAAACAAAAAAATATGCGCCATTAAGACCACACTTTTTTTTTTATAAAGAAACAATTGTATTAAGATCAAAGGATAAGCCCGCACTATTTTAATTAGCAGTTTATCCTACTTACTGCAGAGGGCTGGACAGCTTTTTCATGTATACATGAATGCTAGCATTCCAGGTGGTCATGAATGCTATTCATCAAGATTTCAAATAATCTAAACTACCTATTAATGGAACCCTCTTACCTATTAATAGAACCCTCTTTGTCAACCAAAAGAGGGTGAAAAGACTATCTAAACTTCTATCACAAAAACCAAAAAACAAAAAAAACAAAAATGATGGGCAATAATGTAATTTCACAAAACTAAATCTTGCTGTTTTTTATTGAAGCCTCACCTACATGTGATTTTAGCATATATCTAATACTAAAAAAAATAAAAAACAAAAACCTCTCTTCCCACTCCCACGTTCTCTCTCTCCTTCCTTCCTTCCCATTTTAAAAACAAAAATAAAAATTGTTCGCATACACCAAGTGTGTAGGCATATGCTAGTAATAATAATAATCATCATCATCATTATCACCATCTAAACTACCTATTAACAAACCCCTCTTTGTCAGCCAAAAGAGGGTGAAAAGACAATTTGCACTATCAACACAGGCAATGATAGACATAATCCCTAAGAGGGTGAACATATGCAACACCTCAACCATTTCACATGAGCTTTCCAGCCACATTATATCTTATCTTCTCTTCTTTCTTGTTCATTTTTGCACAAAATTATAACCAGACACTTTATTATGCCTTAGGTTTCGAACCAATGCATGGAATTACAATTAGATGATTTATTCTTGAAGCAATATTTTCCAACATATGATAAAAGAATTCTTATAAATGAAAAGAACATTACAAAACAAAAATACTCAATCAAACTAGTTTCCCTTAAATTTATTAACATATTCAACGTATAATTCTAGATATATGACTTGTACAAACTCAAGCAACTCAATATGTACCAATTCACTTCTAATTACGTTCTCATTAATTTCTTTTCTCTTCTTTTTACAGGTAACAGGAAAATTTTATTTTCAAGAAAAAACAAGTGGAAACGGTGTTCATCGAGTGAACTAGGATCCGCCAAAAGGGAAGACAAACCTCAGACAGCAACAAACCTAGGGCAAAATCACCAGGGAAACCAAGATACTGCTGATTCCCAGTTCACATCCAATTAGAAGAAACTAGGGAAGTCACTAACCTTATTACATACAGAGGCCCACAAAGACCACCCATATGTGTACGCTTTGTTGTTTCTTTTTTTCCTTTTGGCTAACTGATTTTTCAGGATGTAGCAAAAATGAATTTCTCAACACACTACTTTCACACACTAAAACACTCCCAAGAAAGATATAACCCTTGACCCTGATCATGACAATGCTAGCAAAAGGAAAATAAAAAAGTAATTAGGGAATAACAAAAGAAAGAAGGCAAACCTTGTCCTTGTTTCCTTGCTCATTCTTTTCAATCATCATGACAGTTTTCATGCATGTCTCACAGAAGCCTTTGTTTCCTCGAACACATAAGATAACAGCATCTTTGATACAGCCCTTGCACAAGGAAAAGGTACATGTATAACACATGTAGTGGGCAGTCTTCTCACAGTTGCTACAAAGGTGCCAACCTAAAATACATTTGTTAATACATCAGATACTGCCCAGCAATCCAAAAGAGATGTAAAATAATTTTCATATAAGCAATTTTATATTGATGTTAAGTGATGAAACCCAAGTCAAACATGTAAAAGAACTGGTGCTTATAAGATGAAGAGTTCAAAGTACAGCCATAATGCCTGCAATCTCTCTCAAAAAAGACATTGGCTACTAGATAAACTAAAAGTCTAAAACCACACGAAAAATAAAAAATGAAGCAGACACACAACTTCCAGGTTAAGGCTAGAGTCTGACTCTGAACTAATGTAAATGATGAATACTTTTGAGGGTAAATTACACTTTCATACATCAGGTTTGGCGTCTATTTCAATTCCTTACAACATCTTTAAAACATTTCACTTTCATACCTTAACCACTATTTTATTTCAAAATAATACTTCCGTTACATTTTCCATCCATTGATCCGTTAAGTGCTGACGTGGCTGCCACATATATGCCACATGGCTGCCAAATGTCTGCCACGTGGGAAAAAAATAATTTTTTAATTTCTTTTTAAAAAACCTGAATTTTCTGAAAAATAAATAAAAACTGAAACCCATCCCTAAACCTGCACCCCTCACATCCCTAAACCCGCAACCCCCACATCCCTAAACCTGCAAGAAGAAGAAGAAGGAGCAGGAGGGGGAAAAAATAGTGCTTGAACCTGCCTTCACCCCCCCCCCCCCGCCCCGCGAACGCGAACCCACCCAGACCATGACCTCCATATTTTTGAGATTTTCAGTGTGGGTAAGTTTCGAAAACACTTTGAGATGGGGAGTTTATTGGACTGGTTTTGTGGTAGATCCACCTAATCTCGGGTGGGATTTTTGGGGGTGGGTGATGGGGGATTTTTGGGAGGGGTGATGGGGGATGGAAGAAAGGGGTGGCTCGGGTGGGATTTTGGGGTGGGGGAAGACGATTTCTGGGTTTTTTTTTTTTTTTCCTCCTCCTCCTCCTCTTCTTCTTCTTCTTCTTCTAGGTTGTAGGTTTTTGGGGGTGGGGTGGGGGTGGGGGAGGATGAACTGGTTTTGGGCTTTTTTTTTTTTTTCTCTCTCCTTCTCCTTCTTCTTGCAAGTTTAGGGATGTGGGCGTGGTTGCGGGGAGATGGGATTCTTCTTCTTCTTCTTCTTCTTCTTGCAGGTTTAGGGATGTGGGGGTGGTTGCGGGGAGATGGGAGGGGATGGGTTTCAATTTTTTTTTTTTTCTCCTCCTGCTTCTTCTTCTTGTTGCAGGTTTAGGGATGTGGGGTGGTGGTTGCGGGGAGATGGGATGGGTTTCAATTTTTTTTTTTTTTTTTTTTGTTGAGAAAATTCAGGTTTTTTAAAAAGAAATTAAAAATAAATAAAAAATTTGCCACGTGGCAGACATTTGGCAGCCACGTGGCATATATGTGGCAGCCACGTCAGCACTTAACGGATCAATGGATGGAAAATGTAACAGGTATTAATTTGAAATAAAATAGTAGTTAAGGTATGAAAGTGAAATGTTTTGAAGATGTTGTAAGGAATTGAAATAGACGCCAAACCTGAGGTATGAAAGTGTAATTTACCCATACTTTTCATCAACCCTTATTCTTCCAAAAACAAAAAAAAAATATTGTTGACTCGTCTTGCCCTGAGCATGGGTTGCTAGGGCACTTGGTAAGAGTTTGGTACTTATTATGTAACTTTAACTTAGAGTAAATTGTATGGTCCCTTAACTTTAACTCAATTGGAGCAATGGTCCCTCAACTAAAAATCCATTACCATTGGTCCCTCAACTTATCAAAACGTGCAGCTATGGTCCCTCAACTAAAAATCCATTACCATTGGTCCCTCAACTTCAATTCAACTGGAGAAATGGTCCCTTAATTTTAATCCAATTGTAGCAATGGTCCTTCCAATATAACTCGTTTTGACAAAAAATTTGACATAGTTGACGAAAAGAACCATAATTATACACTTTGATGAGTTGAGGGATCCTAATTGTATAAATGGTCATTCCAACATAGCTTATTTTGACAAAATTGATGAGAAGGATTATAGCTACACATTTTGATAAGTTGAGGGACCAATGGTAATGGATTTTTAGTTGAGGGACCATTGCTCCAATTTGATTAAAGTTGAGGGACCATTCGTACAATTTACTCCTTTAACTTAACTGTACACGATACAGAGGGGGTCAGATTTAGAAGGGTGTAGCATTTTCAGTGGGTACGAAATTCAAAATTTGGCAAAGTAGGGCTTGATTTTAGGTCTGATGTATTTCTCCTCCTAAATCTTGAGTTTTATTTTACCTGCTTAACTTAAGCCATTCCATATTCTAACATAATCACATGAGCAGCTGTCATTCTTACTGTAAAGCCATTACGGAAAGAATACAATTAGCTGAAGGCATGTACTTCAGTGCTCAAAACACAATGTCCTTCAATTCCTTAATTAGCTGTCGGTCATAGGTCATGACATCAGCAATTGTTTCTCCCTTTGTCATTATAAAAGAAAATCTAAACCAAGGAACAAAAAACTGATCCCTATCTGCAGAAAAAGCAATGCCCTCCTCTTGGTAACAACCATATCTCAACAACTCAAGAATACATTTGTAAACGATTTCAATTTTTTACAACTGCAGGTACTTGTAGTCACAACTCTAAACAAATATAAAATCACTTGGAGACTAACTACCATCTTCAAAGTACACAAGCTTCCAAGGACAATTAACAAGTAGTCACTCAAATAATTATGTTCCAGGTCGGTAATTACAATATGCAGCCCCAAATCAACTCTAACTAGACAATAACATGAAATTACAGTACAAACTGTCCAATACTTCATGATACTGAAAGTAAGCAAAACAATATCTCTTACTTGAAAAAAAAAAAAAAAAAATCACCGAAACAATCAGTATTTTAGATATATTTTTCAGATAATTTAAACCAAACGTTAAAAACAAAAAATATAGTTTTATAACATGAAAACACTGACTCAATCATCACTGTCACTAAGGAAGCACTAATGCAGCTACGGTTTGAAGCTACAAAACAGCATGCTAAACACATAAATGAGCACCAAAGTAACAACCACACAAAGACACAGAATAAGTAAAAAAATAAAGAGAATTTAATGTAATAGAAGCTAGGAGATAAACCTAAGTTCTCAAAGGTAAATCTAAGAACTGATCAGAAAACTGAATGCATTTAAACTAAGAATATGCACTCTGCATATACACGAACATTCTACTACACTCCAGGGTATCCAATGCATTAAGATTTTTGGCCGTTAGATCTGGTCAAAAAATCCCCGTGTATGGGATACCCAGAAGCATACTAGAAAACCCCAAATAAGCATTGTACAACCAAGTATATTGTGCATTCATAATCTACTGAACCTTAATGTACTACATCAAAAATAAATAAAACGATAAAAACCTGGTGAAAAGAAGAGAAATTAAGAAATTAAGCTGCAGCAATTTACCACAATTCCATCGACCCTTAGCCCGAAAGAAGGCCTCATCACGATTAACACACGAAGGATGGTATGCCTTGGGACATCCCCTGAAAACCACCAATTAAACTAATCAATTAACCAATCACAGAAGTAAAGAACCACAAACAGTAAGCAAGGTTTAACTGACCTGCGGTCACAAAGCACAAGCTCTCCCCCATCAAAGCAAATGAAACAGACATCCTCTTCCATTTTCTTCTTTGAGAGGAGTTTTCCCGTGTCCTTAGAACTCTTCACACGCTTCCTCTTCCCGCCACTGCCGGCCCTTTTCATCTCCTCCTCCTCTTCCACCTCCATTTCTTCTGCTTCTTCCTCTGCTGCCCCTGTCTCCTCTGCCTCAGTTGTCTCCTCCATTACATCATCACCCATATCCACCTCCCCCACTGTGTCGGTCTCAGCCAACAGGTCTGCTGCAATCTCCTCATCATCTCCCCTTGCGTCATCCTCATCTCCTTCCACTTCGGCCCCAGCCTCCTCTAGCTCCGCTTCGGCCTCAGCCTCCTCTCCCACCGCCTCGTCCCTATCCTCCCCTCCTACCGCCTCGGTCTCAGCCTCCTCTACCCCTGTCTCAGCCTCAATCTCCTCTCCCTTGGCTTCGCCCGTCATTTGTTCTGTTTTGTTCTTCATTGAAAGCACAGCCTCCTCAGCCGTTTCAGCCACATTAGTCTCCTCGGCCTCCTCCTTGTCCAAGTTAACCACAGCAGCTTCCTCAGGCAACACCTTCTCCTCTGTATCCAGTGCCTTTTCATTCACATCCCCAACCTCAGTTTCCTCTGTGGCGTGACCTTCAGCCACATTCATCTCCTCCACAACCTCAGTTTCCTCTTTCACGTGACCTCCGGCCACAGTCACTTCCTCCTCCACCTTAGTTTCCTCAGTCACGTGACCTCCAGCCACATGCATCTCCTCCTTGACCTCCGTTTCCTCTGTCACGTGACCTTCTACCACATTCGTCTCCCCTTCCACCACCAACATCTCTCCCGCGTCAGCAGCAGACTTCTCCATCGCCGCCCCCAAATCCTCCACTGCGTCAGTTTTAATAGTCTCATCAGCCACCACCACCGCCTCCACCACATCCTCCATTTCCGTATCCCCCTCCTTACACCCGCCTTCAATCCCATCCCCATCGCCTCTCCCTACTGAAGCCGGCACCAAATCAGATTCTCCGTCGAACCTGAGCCCCGAGCCCCCATGCTCGGGCTCGGGTACAGTCTCCGGGTGGCATTGCGGCTCGGTGTTCCGGAGCTCCTCACCTGTGTGAGGCAACGGCAAAGCGTCGTCTTGGGGTGAAATCGAAGGCTCGCTCACCTTGGAAGTATCTTCCTCGTCCGCTTCCATGGCAGTTACTGAAATTGGAAATCGGAGATTGAAAACCCTAATATCGAAAGAGCTAGGGTTAGGGTTTTAAGCTCCCCGGTTCCCCTGAAGGGTTATATGTCGTCGTTTTATCGTTACGCAATAAAACGGTTGTATTAACTGAGGCAAGCAGTAGCGAAGGAGAAGGAGGCTACTGCCACGACAGCCGAAGAGAAGAAATGGCGTAAGCAACAAAGGGGTTTTTTTGGCGGTTCGCTGCTTTGGGACGTGGGCTGATTTACGCAAAATTACTAAAGGCTCCAAGGCCACTGCTACACCAGACCTAAATCATTCTACATAGATGAGGGATAATTCCCATTCAATCGACTTTTCAATTTTAATGCCGTTACCGTTCAATTTATATTTGTTACATATTTAAAAAGTACACTGTTTTTTTCTTGAATAAGTGATATGTGATAAATTGATTACACTGAGAAAATCTCTCATATTAATATCTTCTTTTGATGGTCCTAAATATAGCAAATTATACACAACACAAAAAATCATGTGTTTAGATTGAGCCTTAAGGCCCTTGACAAGTTTGATTGATAACCGACGAATCCGTTTGTAACCTCTTAACTAATGGGTCGGTTCGAGTAAACCAACGAGTACCTATTTCAACCAGTTAAGAATAATGCTAATCTAGCAATTTTACATACTTATATACAAGAATCTAACATGAACTACCCCCTACTGTAAGTTGTTGTCTCATGTGGTATCACTATCACCATATCAGATCAGGGTTGCAATCCCCCTCCCCGTTTTCATTCAGCAATTTTCTCTCGAATATAACTTAAAATAGTAATATCGTTCGTAATAAATTGTTAACTACTTCGAATAATGGAATTTATGTTTAAATTATTTTTTCAAACGCGAATTCCACAAAATTCTTTCACATGAAAGTGGTTTTATTGTCCGGTACGGATTAGTTCGGTTTCCACCATAAACATCCAAGCAAATTACATATAATAATTTAATTTGTTGAATTTTGACAAAAATTTCCAAGAAAACTTAACCAAATCAATGTTGAATGATTTTGGTTCGAGTGGTTTGGGCCTAAACCCCAACATGTCATCAACCTTTCTACATATTTTCATATTCTAGTACATCAAACTATCTTAAACTTCTAACATGTCATCAAACTTCAAAGTTTAGCTACTAATATATTATAACTCAAATTAAGATCAATAACTTCAATGTTCCATTAACCTTAAGTGTCACGTCTTCTCGGTTTATAAAAATTTAAAACCGTAAGTAAATCAATTCATTATTGTTCAGTTAGATTGTTCGACTTTTTCTTTTGCTCAAAACTCAACCAAATTGGCAACTACGATTTAAAATGGCCAATTGATCGGTACGTTACCGTATTAAGAGTTCGGTTTAAAATTTTGGATGTTCTCAATAGTTCTTCAGTGCTCGTACAGGAAGGTAAGAACTACTATTTTTATGGAGGGAATCAAAAAAAAATTTTCAATCTTTGGTCAAAACCAAACCAAATCGACCACTACGATTTAAAATGGCTAGTTGGTCCGTACGTTAGCTTGTTAAGAGTTCGTTTTAAAAATTTGGATGTTGAACTTCCGAATTTTTTTGGAATAAAATTGCAAGAGAACTCTCATTCTGAAAAATGGTGTATTTTGGAACTAGATCCCATCATCACCGATACGATTTGTTTTAAAATAAAGCCCTCACGAGCCATTTATACATTTGTTTGATTTTATTTGTGAATTTTTTAAGGTGTATAATATAATTAGGTTACAGAAATTTAAAAAAGGAATACAAGGGTACAACGCCGTATTTTTGTTTTCACTTAGGCCCCGAAAACTCAAGTGGCCCCTCGCGTGAAGTGACAATGACATATAGAGAGAAACCAACACAAAAAAGTTTATTAAAATCCTCCGAAAACTCAAGTGGCCCCTCATGTGAAGTGACAATGACATGTAAAGAGAAACCAACACAAAAAAGTTTATTAAAAAGGATGTGATATCCCAACATCTCATTTTACTTCTCCCACACCATTTTAATTTTTGACCGTCGGATCGGATGAATTGAAGAAGAACAACAGACAAATTATCAAGGAATGTGTGAGATGTAAAATGAGAAGTGTGGTAGCACACCCCTATTAAAATCCTCTAAACTGAACACTAAAGAGGCTCACCTCCGCCCGATTCAGCGAGTTCACAAGCTTCCTAATAATTCATATGAGCGAACACCAAATTACTATATTGACCAGAAAAAGAAGAACAAATTAGGGGTACTAACAAGAGTGAAACAAAAATCTGCAGGCGTCACAACATAAAAGGCAATTACATACAACAGTTTATATTTGCAGTAACTGCCGAAAATTCAGAAATAATCTTCTAATACAACATCAATTCAACTCCTCACTCTTAAAGTTTCAACCTTCAATCTAAAACCTAAACCGGAAATGCTTGCTCGAGATGAAAGGTAAATGCCGGAATATGATCTTCCACCTATCAGTACCTCCTGGGGTAGCGGTCCATGAATCTTCCAGAAGGGCACTCGTATGCCAGGTGCCCTCGTCCCCCACAGTTGTGACATATCATCAAGGGACCCATGCAATCCCTGCTCATATGGCCAAGTTGCTGGCAGTTCCTACATACAACGTCACGGTAACTGCCTCCGCGTCCACCCATTCCACCACCACCACCACCACCTCCACCTCCCCGCTCTCCCAAAGCATTGGCTCTGGGGCACTGTCTAGCCACATGGCCAGATACATTGCACAAGTTGCAGATGGGTTCATTCGGGCAATCACGTGCCAGGTGACCTGTCTTCCTACAGTTGTTACATGCCTTCTCATTTGTGCAGTCAGCTGCAATATGACCCTGCTTGTAGCAGTTGTTGCACAACCTCAAGTCCCCAGGTGGCATTGGGGGAGCTGTGCAGTCTCTGGCGCGATGTCCAGCCTTACCACAGGTGTGGCAAATGCCTTCATTTGGGCAGTTACTAGCCATGTGACCCGGTTCCCGGCAATTCCAACATAGTGACTTTGTCGTACACTCTGAAGCAATGTGCCTAGTAGAATATTCGAATCACACAATCAGAAATGAAAGGCTCCAGTTAAGCATGCAGCATTTAATTTTCATTTTAAAATAAACAGCAAACAAAAAAATATCTCCAGGAGGCATAAAGTGGCAGCTCTGGTTATCTCAAAATGGTTACAACAATAGTGGCTTCATTACACAAAGCCTAATGGTGCTAGAGTACGTGCAGTTTATTGATAGTACTGTATGGTGGCAATAGTGGTTTAATCATTGAAGACGGGAGTGGTAGAGGATAAGATGCTGCTATAACTAAGAATGCAAACTGTTTTTTATTACGGAGGAGAAATAATATCTGAACAGAAAAATGGGGATAGAAACAGCAGTTTTAAATTATTGGAACTTTGATGGAAATGGACCTCTCAGTAGCAGAAGCAATGGCATTTGACTTGCTGCAAAAAGGAGGGCGAAGACAGAAGAGCGATGTAGATGCATTTTTAACAGAAAAATTACATACTCTGGATGTGTATCTCTAGACTAAAAGCATTAACTAGCTAAATTCTAACTTTTCATGGATTTTAACTCTACAAATTCTGGAACCCCAACATCTTCAAACCCTCCCAGAAAGCAAAAGGTGCAAAAAAACCAAACACCATAATTTAATAAACAGATTCCTTCAAAAGTAAAACGAAAAGGCAATAACAAACAACGGAGAAAAAGAAAATAAAGGAAAATCATGATGTCCAATTATGAGGCAGAATAAGTTTCCATACCCAGGAAGACCACAATTGTGACAAATTGCAACATTCGGGCATTCTCTAGCAAAATGACCTGGCCGTTTGCAGTTCTTGCACAGATTGTCTCGGCTGGCAGAAGAAAAAAACAATACATTAAGTTCTCAGCAGAAAACAAAAGCATTCCAAATTTCAAAACTTAACTAGTTAATGAGGATCACTTATTAAATTAACTCCATGATTTTGAGTTATAAAAAAAAAAATCAGAGCCTCAATAGAAGAAAGAAAAATACAAAACCAAAAAATTCAAAACATGAGACTAAGCACTCTGAAAGTTAAACTTCCAACAAATTGCAAAACAGCAAGGAGTTGACACATGCACTGAGATAAATGTATCTAATAAGACAAAAAGTAAAATATACACAACTTTTGTGCACCGCTGGCAGTCCCTCTACAACCAAAAGGATTTACACTGAAGTACGTCATTAATCAATCAATATGATTGGTATTGGCATTTGAAAGCTTTACAAAGCTCCAAATAAATGTCCATCAAAGCAAAGAAATAATTATCCATAGGCAAATTATCATATATCAACTCCATAAAGTTTTCACAGGTATATTCATGTAGTAGTCTTACTCCAACACATACGGGTTGAGTGTAACATTCGAGACCATCTCCAATGAAGCCGCATTGAAAGATTATTTTCTCCTTACCAACCCAATTTTATAAGGACGAGAACAAAGAAAAAATAGTCAAAAGCCATAAAACCTGAAACCCCGACGTCCTCCATCTCTCCTGTAAGGTGCATCACGGTAGGAAAAGCGATCAGAACGGATCTTCCGATCCAAAGGGCTCCTGCTCCTGCTCCTGCTCCGGCTCCTGCTGTCTGAACTCATGTTAATTAATTCTTAAAAAGACCTAGCTCCACTGATTGAATGAAAAACACCACCACAACCAACACCACACAGCCGCTGCCTCCTCCCTGTCCACATCACAACCACACCCACATTACAACCACACCCAAGATCATACCATGAGTCAAAAGACTCAAAACCAAACCAACTACATTCCCTTCATAACAGAAAACACCGAATCCCAACATAGTACAGAAAAGTTTCAACAAGCAATCCATCTCATAAGAATTATTTACCACCACACTCAGAACCCAGATACTAAATACCCGGTTTCTCAACCACATCCTTCAAAAGAAAGTCAAGCATCCGTAGCAAACAATCAGGCATTCCTGTCAAAACTCAAGCTTACATCAACAAACAGACACTCGCTAAACTCCAACTTCTTGAAACCATCTAAACTGATCGATCATTAGATAGTAAGTTGATCTTGTACAACAGTAAAGCAAGGGAAAAAGTATGCTCATTGGAAAATATGAGTGTTAGGTTGTAAGTAGTTCTAGGGCGGACACTCTCGAACAACTAGAAGTAAACCACATGGTATAAGTCGAGAATTTCGAAGAGAACCACAAGGAAAATCAGAAAGCTGGCAACATTTGTCCATTGTAAAAATCCGCAGCAATTGCTATGAAAAATCAACATTAAACTTGGAGACCTCATAGTGCTTGAAAGTTGGATGAAAAGTTCCCTCTTTTCAGACGAACAACATTTAGCATTGGATCTTTAGAGCCTCCCTTTAAGACCAATTTTTCTTTGTAAAGCATAGGTATGTACAGAAATAACGTTAGCATTAATTTTAATTACCCGTGGGAGACTCAATATACAATCAATATATTACATTGCATATCAAATCTTTCTTTGCCTATATTCAAGAAGCAAAGCTCCTTATTCAACCAACTTAAGTTGTAACTACCTCTCTCATCCATCAGCCATAAAAGCCTTCATTTTAAAAAAAAAAATCTTCTGCATATGTCTCCCAAGGGCACTCTGATGTGTTAATCATCATCTAATCTGGTTTTGCAACAATATAAATTCATGGTGATGTAAGGAGTTGGACGTGTCTAACAAAACTATGAATATGGTTGGAGAAAATCCAATCACATCTTCCTGATCAACCAAACAAGAAAATAAAAAATGGAAACAACATTGAAAGTGGAAAATGGAGATTGGAGGAGATGCAGAAGGTGCAAACTTACTTTTGGGAATTAATTTTTGGGAACTGTTATTAGCACTCCAAAAATCTCATTCTACACTCCTCACAAGTGTATTTTTCTTTCTAATTATAGAAAGTATGGAGTGCCAAATGAGATTTTTGGAGTGCTAATAACAATTCCCTATTTTTTTTTATAAGATAATTTGCAAAAGGTAATTTTGAGAAGATAACTCTTAAAACCCAAGAAACGGTTTTATTTAATTTCTTGATTAAAAAAATCCAAATGTGATTTGAAATGGATGAACGGAAACCAGTTCCTTTTGATAAATATCAAACGTCTATTAGTGGTAAACAACATGGTTTTCTTAAAAGGGGCATGTTTCAGAAAAGAAGTTGAGGGTGAGAGGAGATGCAAAGACTTCCTATGCAAATCTTAATGAGCCAAGAACCAGTTGACCATAGTTGAAACAAATTTGAAAAAAAAACAGAACCAAAAACAAAAGACGATGTAGGAAACACAATATTTGTATTTGGATGCAAAAAATTAAAAAATATTTTAAAAAAATACGAGGACACTCGTAATTTGCCAACATAACAAATTTTTGTTCCAGCTTCATACGGCCTAAAAACCTCATAATTCAAATTCAGAGTTCAAATTAGTACCGTCAGGGACAAAAACTGCACCATAGCAAAAAGCTCAGCAATTACAACCCAAGGTACTGTTTGAATTTCTTCAATACATACTTCCACCCTTCTATCAAACTTAAGCCAGCCCTCAGTTAGTCACTTCTGAATAAACGAAATGACACAAAAAACTAACCAAAGTTTCTAAAACAATTTAGTTTCGGTCATTGTTCAAACAATTTTCCATAACCTAGCCCCGCTGTTGGTCAAAACATCTACTGTTTGGTTCCATCGATTCTCTCATTCCAAGAGCATGCATATTCAATTGACACTCTCACAAAATTCAACCTACATGTATGTGAATTTTCACAATATATAGCTGTAACATCAACAACATATGGTCTGAGCGATTCAAAATCACAGAAAATTCAAAGCAGACGAAAACCCAATTCAAATTAAACATTTGACCAAAGTAATGTAAATTAATTCCAACTCAACGTATACATACCCAATTACACAACGAAATTAGCCCTAACCCTAGAAATGGTTAATAAGGGAAAGTGCAATGAAGAAGAAGAACAAGAAGGGACCTGAGCCAAACAGCTACACAGACGGTGGTGCCACTGTGACTTTGTATAGCAGCGACGAAGTGAAGAAATTTGGGGGGAGAGAGAGAGAGAGAGAGAGAGAGAAGAGAGTGCTCTCAGCCTATGAGACTGCGATTTGTAGACGGAAAGCCGCAGAGCGTCGATTGTGATTTTGGGATTGTTGGTTGTGGCTCGACTGGATTTTATGTGATTTTACGTACAAGCCCATTCTCGAGTGTTGGGCTAAGTCACTCTCGTTGAGCATTACCCATGTATGTTTCGGCCTGGTCACTCTCGCTTGGTTTTTTTTTTTTTTTTGAAAAGATGATAGCTTACTGGTTAGATATTAGATTAGAGAGTCGACGGAGTTCAAACTTACGCTGAGATGTAATGATATAATTCTTTTCTACCACTTTGGTAAATGATCACTTAAATTTGGAAAAAAAAAATATGAAAACTGATGGAAAGTATGATTACCATATTGTTCTTTAAGAATAAAAATACAAAAAAATATTTAGCCTAATCTATATGAAACACTATATTGTTTTTTATTTTTATTTTTTATGTTTATCAAAAATATATTTTAAAATAGTAGAAAACAAAAGATACATTATAAACAAGTTAGATCTTTAAGGGAAAACAATATATGTTGCCACCATCGTCACTATTGCAATCGCCCCCACATTATCCACCGTCATCGGCCACGCCACCATCAGCCTGGGGTTGAGCAACAGAGGCAAAGTGGAGCTTAATTTTAAGATCAAAGCAAAATTTGCGAAATTCGGTATCATAAAACTACTTGCCGTTGTCAGAATACACGAACTCGGGGATTCCCAAGCGGCTATGATTATTGCCTCAAAAGGTACCTCATCTACTTGCTTCGTAAAGTAAACCACAACTACGATATCAAACCTGCCTCAAAGGTTCAAGGGCTAGTCATCGGTGTCAAACGTCCTGAAGGACGACGAGGATGAGTGCTTAAGAGTTTTCAAGGTTTACATTCTCTGGATAATTTGTGAGCATTTGCCTTCATCGTCAGCCAAAAATATTCATGTCGAATCTTCATCATCATGGATTGTGAAGCAGTTTGGTTTTCACATACCCTAATAAATTTCTCTAAATGACCAAACCTTCATCTGGTATCACATATCGTAAGTAGTGTAGGAAAAAACCACACTTGAATAACCTCCCATTGACAATGTAATACCGAGATGACCTAAGCTGAAGTTTCTGAGCATCCAAATTGTCTTTCAGGAAAACGCCTCTGCTTAGAAAGTTGAAAATGGGGGTCATCCAACTCAGTTCGGTACAGTGGCGTAGTCAGGATTTTCAAATAATAGGGTCATAATATCAACCAAAAAGCTTTATTAGGTCATTTCGTCGAGCACCTAATAGGCACCTGCGAATTCCTGCCAACATATGCTGAAATTTTATGTCAACATATGTCGACGACTATTATTACTTGTACAAGCTTGTCGAGGGTGGATGTAGGATACTGTGGAGTAATGTTGAAGACTTTCAAGGCTTTTCAACTAAAACTTTTACAATAAGAGAGAAAAGGAAGACAAATATGATAGAAGAAAATAGAAGAAGTAGGACGAGGAGGTCGTAATTTAGTTTGTCTTAGTTGTTTGTTGGGGTCAAATTCAATATACAAGCAAATATACATAGAGTTTTTAAAGTTATTGGGATCAAGGACAACCAATGACTTCATGTTGGCTCCACCACTGGTTCAGTAGCAATGTTCATTACCTCAATTGTCTGACCTTGAACATTAGGATTCTTCAAATATTCGATAGGAACGACTCTCTTGATATCTACATCGTGTGTTAAAGCTTGGCTAGTGAATCTGCTCTTATGTTCTCTAGCCAGGGATTTGGGTAAATTTGTAAGAGCTGAACTCGTTCAAGAGTTCTCGGACCTTTGTCACATATGTCGTCATGTTTTTCCCCTCGGTATGGTACTTATCAAGTACCTGGTTAACAACAAGTAGAGAATCACTATTGACCTCAATAAGCTCAGGTCTCAAATCCTTAACTAATTGTAGTCCCGCAATGCAACCTTGTGCTCTGCACCCTTATTGGAGACATTGAACTTAAATCTTAGAGCATACTCTAGACTGGTCATGTTGGAGTGATTCAGACTAAATATGCTCCATGGCCTTGGCGATTGGATGCCCCATCCACATAAAGGACCCAAACAACCCGTACCTTCATCGAGATGGAAGCTTTGTTCTTAGATGGTGATAGAGTCCGGGGAGGGCTTCCGCAACTCCATTACGAAAAGAAAATTATGAGATAAAGTCAGTTTTCACTTGTTCCTTCACAGTTGATATTGGTCAGAATTTTAGTGTGAATTCACCTAGCTTGACCAATCAAGACGACTATAGAGTGAGCTTGAAAATATGGCCCTAGCTTCCGGTTTAACTTTAGACTCTCGTTGATAATTATCAGTGATAGTCTAAAGTTTTATGTTTTGAAAGAGCGTGTTCTGGGCCTGCTAGAGCTCAGCTTGTGAAATATACAGGGTATTGGATTTTTTTCAACCTCCCAAGTCAGCACAAAAACAGCAGCCAAGTATTGTGCGTATAAGAACTTACTGAACTGACAAGGTGTTTTTGCACTTGATAAATATTTTAAGATATCATAATCCATCCATGCCACTTTACAGAGGTCAGGCTATATATCCACAACTGAAACTTGTATATCGATGCATGCTAGTGGTTTCCAACTTTCCTCATAGGGCGGCAACTCTGTTGCCACCAACAGTTGGTGTATAAGACCTTCACGCTCACTGACCTAATCTTTTTTTTTCTTTTTTTATGTTGCGGTGACTTGAAGGCATGATCATTATAATTTTTATTCGATCGTTTGGTTATGTTCTCTTTTTGACCAGTTACTTAATGTAGCGATCGATTTGGTTGTGTGATGGAGCCTGTGCCAAGTGAACAAAGATGTTCGAGTCTGCTCACCACTGTTCAACGCATTGTGTGGTCATTAAGTACGTTCTAAATTACTCGGGTTAGTATAGGATACCTCACTCACTATATGCGTGTAGAAAATCTAGAAAAAAAATAGTGATCCCTGTAATCAGTTGTGTTTTCTTTGGTTCCTTCAATTAAATTTTTAAAAATTTTGGCCTTTCAATTGTGTTACTCGTATGGCTTCAATCATTTAGTCACACCACTTTATATTTGGACGTCTATTTGAGGATAAAATGGCTAGTGCATGTGTATCAAGCTGTTTAAGACATACAAAATAATTGACAAAATAACTAATATAATACACGTGACGTGACATAACTGAGGATCATAAAATTGAAAACAAGCAATTTACAAAAATTCTGGAGATGGGGGAAAAACTCCATTTGTTAATCCAATTAGATCAATCAAAAGAGACGCGAATGAATTATGAAGAAGTTTTAGGGACATATATAAAAACTTAATTTGTTTGTTTATCTAATTGGATGTCCTTAACCAAGATTTTTCTTTCAACAAAAATCACCACACTTACATTTAATTGGATTCAAAATTTTAGAACTTTTGAAAAGAGCTAGTACCATAATGGAAATCAAACAACCTTGTGATCCCCTTACCCAAATTCAAGGATCTCCACTCTTTTTTCCCTTCCCCATAGAACCCCACCAAATTCAAAGAACCTTGTGATCCTCCTTACCCAAAATATGATTTAATTTAATAGAGACTTTACTTAGAATTGCTTGAATTTTTATTGGTACGGACTTGAAGAATTACATGTGTATCATGTTAACTCACTAACAAAATCGTAACTAAATGACCAAGTTAATTTGCGACAACCAATTTTAGAGGCGACACTGATTAATTTAAAATTGAAATATCAAAATAGAAGTTTGGTCAATTTCGAGGATGATAAAAAACCTTCAATGAAATTAAAGGAAATCTCTGCGTTCTTGCTTAAGAAGTAGGATTATCTCCCCTCCTATTCTCATCTCCTTGCCTCCCATTCTTTCACACATTGTTTTTTGTCTTATTATCTCTATAAAAAAATCAATAAAAGATGTTGACATGACTTAACCGTGACCGTTCAAATAGGAGGGAATAGAAGAGAAGAAAGATTAGGTTGAGAGAGAATTCTACTCCCTTGCTTAATAAGTTCGACAGTTCCAAGCAAATTATATCCCACAAACAAAGAACTACTTTTGCTAAAAAGGCATAAATTATTGAGTGTGTAAGCACAGCGCCGCCTCTCGGGGTGCCTTGGACAAAGAGATAGGAATCTTTCTGTATAGGTACTCTTCACTGTAGATATGTTATAAAGAAATTTGTAACTTTAGGAATTCATATATAGTGATCCGAGCAAATAACATAAAATGTACATGCAAAACAAGGTTATCCTATTAAAAATCCACTAAGCTAGCCTATCAAATTACTCTAGCACCGTAATACCCTGAAAATTTAAATATATGAATATGTGGAGGAAATCGAAAACAAATCGATTTATGGTTATGGAAATAAATTGGAAAATTTTAAAGTTTTGTTTCTTAAAATTATTGTAATTTACGTATTTGGATTAATGAGATTTTATGTTATTTTTCGAGAAACTATATTAGTTTTCTTGAGTTTAGTTTTAAATTAAACTAATTACGAAGTTCGAAGTTGGGAAACAAATTATTTAAAAATAGTAGACCTTTTGAGGTCACAATTTATATTTTTGAATAGAGCTCGATCTCACGAACGCGTAAGCGCAAACCGTTCGTGAAACAGAGTTATAACGAAGAAGTTATTAACGTTTAAAGTCAGGAATATTTTGGTAATTTTATTTCCATTGAGAAGGCTCGAGAAATCTGGAGCAATGTGTTGTGCCACGTGTGTGGCTGAGATGGGAAAAATAAAAAGGAAATGGACAGCTGTGATGGAGAGAAAAGGTTAGAAAGGAGGAAAAGGAAGAAGAAATGGGGGGAAGGGGGACGAATGGGGGAAGAAAGAAATGAGGGAAAATGAGAGAAAGGGGGTGCAGGGGATCCCTGACCCGCGGGTAGTAACTCGACCCGGTTGGTGGTTCTTGCCATATCCGACGGGTTTTAGCCATTTTTCCGGCGAATTACTTCAAACCACCACTTGGGAAACCCTCCATGACTTTCCCTCTCCCTATTCCACCCCAAAAATCATGAGATTTGGTCTTAAATTTGGGAAAAACGCACCAGTGGGTGCGGCGGTGTTTGTTCGAAATCCACCAAATTGTGAAATGATTTCATCCAATTTCCACCACCAAAACACTCTCCTCAAACCCAGGAACAAAGCCCATGCATTGGTTGGGGTGTCGGAGTTGTTTTGGAGTCGAATCAAGAACACCCAAAAACAAGGGTTCCGGCCGTTCGTGGCCAATTTGAGGTATTTCCTGACCAAATTGGACTTGGCCGCAGGTATGAAAGTTTCTCTACTCATTGAGATCTACTTTCCCATAAAATTTGGTAATTTTTGGAAATAGTTGATATTTTCCGCGTTTCGGGGTGGCCGACCGCCACCCGCAGCGGCGCGTGGCTAGTGGGCCGAAGCTGCCTTTTTCATTGCAAATTATGACGTTCTGAGTCCATATTTTAAAATATATTTGATGTGGATCAATTGTTTGGACCAAAATTGTGATGGTTAGTCACTACAATGTCAAGGACAATGATTTCGAAAGTGGAATGTGAACTACGAATGGCTTGATCCTGGTTTAGGGTACGTAGGCAGTCTAACGAGATGTTAGATGCACCAATAAAATAAGTGAGATTAAATAATCGAGAATTAATATTTAGATGAAATTTTGACCTAAGAGAAGGAAATGGTTCTAAATTGAAAGTTAAATTGTATGTTTTGGTAAATGATTAATGTTTATGATTTACACGTGGGATGAAGGAAATTATTCATACAATGATGACTAATGATAGTGAACTAAATTGATAATTTAATGGTAGTAAATTAATCATGATTTTAAGTTGGGCCTACCATAATTAATTCTCGAAAAAAAATAAATATTTCAGGGCTGGGGCGTTACAAGCACACTTTGATACATGATGAAATACGAAACATAAGATACTCTATTAAATATGTTAATAGTCAAAATAATATTGTCTTGTTACTTTGTACTGTTGGAAAATATTAGTATTTTGATTTATTTGAATGTTTGGTTTTCTGGGCTTAGCCCGTTAGTATTAAGGTTTTGTTTTCTTGCTTATTAGGGTTAGGTTAGTTCTCTATATATATGATGTTTTGTAGCTCGTAGAATAACAAGTTAGTCACAATGTAGCCTCTTAGGGTTTTGTAGCCGTTTCGGCATTCTAAGTTTGTTTAATAATATTCTTAAGGTTTTGTAATCTTGTTCGTCGCGCACTCTGATATTCAACTTGGCATCAGAACAGGTTTGATTCTTTCGGATCTAATCTGCTTCTGTTTGTTCGTATCAATTTGCCTATGTTTTGGTCCAGTTTCGTTTTTTGGTTTGAATTACCTTCGTTGTCGTTACAAAAAAAAAAAAAAAAGTTGAATCTGCCATAACCCCACCGCTGCATCACCGCATCCAGGCCCGCCTGGTCCATTCCTGCACTAGTACAAGATCCACTGCATTTGCACCAGTTCGACTCGCCCCACCTCGCCTGCATGACTCATTGTCGCTGCACCCAGAACCTGTCTCTAGCTTGATCCTTCCCCACCATTGCAATTTGCAACGATCCCCACCGCACTGCTCGTTTTCACTCTATTGGGTGACAACCAGACCCGTTTGCCTTTGCTTTTGATATGAAACTGTGACAGATTTGTTGCGTCCTGGCGATTGACGGGAACCCATAAATCTTGCACCATCACCAGACGACAAACTTGTGCCCACACCATGCTGCCACTTGTCGTCACGCCACCTTGTACCCAACTCGAGACCCGACGACCTACACATAGCAGCAATCCTTGTTGCCAAAACTCCCACCCGACCTACATCCTGAAGAACTCGATCCGACGAACCCAACATCTCGTTGTCACCTGAACCCATATCAGACCTACATCAAACCCGCCATCACGCCCACCAGAAAACAAAAAAAAAAAGGAAAAAAGAAAAAAGGAAAAAAAATGGAGCTTGCCTTGTCGTGTCTGCCTAACGGAACTTGCCATGTCTGTCTGTCCGTGTTGCGGAGCCTGCCTGTCTGTCTATCCGCATTGCGGAGCCTGCCTGTCTGTCTGTCCGCCTAACGGAGTCAGTCCGCATCTGCTTGTTTGCAAACCCATGTCTTATACCGACATGAGTTTGACGGGGGTGTTGGAAAATATTACTATTTTAGTTTATTTGAATGTTTGGTTTTCTGGGCTTAGCCCGTTAGTATTAGGGTTTTGTTTTCTTGCTTATTAGGGTTAGGTTAATTCTCTATATATATGATGTTTTGTAGCTCGTAGAATAATAAGTTAGTCACAATGTAGCCTCTTAGGGTTTTGTAGCCGTTTCGGCATTCTAAGTTAGGTCTAATGATATTCATATTCACTTGTAAGTAGGAGGTCTTAGATTCGATTATTGCCAAAGACGAATTTGAACTACATTATTATGACTAGCTCATTGTGAAGCTTAGTCTACTTTGCAACCATCTTAGTGTAAATAATATCGTTTGTTAAAAAAAAAATGTTGTCTTAGAACTTGAAGTTAAGCATTTGGATTTTAAGATTTAATGTTATAAGCCCAAAATATGGATGTAATTTTGACCATATAACAAAACCTAATCATATGATTCAAACTTTCTCTAGGTGCAATCACAATATTGAATAAACTCGAATTAGATCGGTGGTAGACTTTTTTATAACGAAATAAAACCTCACGACTACTTCTTTGTTAGATATATAAGTTCCAAACATATGTACAATTGCAAATCATAAGCATAAAGTAATTTCAAATATCTTTTTGCTTCACAAAGAATCAACTCAAATAATATTTGAGTTTACAGTCCACACTATACTAAGTCTCAGTATACTCACTCGTTTTTACCTTTTTAGTGTTGTAATTTGCAGTAAGAAGCAAACTTATAAAGATTCTCTAACCGAAATACTTGATAAAGTTACAACAACAACAACAACAACAAAGTTTTATCTTATTAAATGAGGTCGACTATAAAAATCCTAAAATATTATTACGCTCGATTTTGCGTCAAGTCTTTCTTGAGTTCCAAGAACTTCATACCTTTTCTTAGCATCTCTTTTTAAGTTTTCTTTAGTCTTCATCTACCCGTTTTACTCTGAGTCTCGGCCTTATTGTCCGGGGCACTCACTTTTATTTTAGCAACTGTCCCCACACAAAAGCATCATATTCAAAAGCGAAGTACTGTGCACTCTCTCGTAATCACGCAATCCCTATTTGTGTAACGCATGTGAGTTCACTGACACTCCGTCTACTCACCTGTCGGCGCTCACACGCCTCCCTCCCCTCCCTCCCTCCCTCTCTCTCTTTCTTCCCTCCAAATCCCTCACACCTCCCTTTCCCGTGACACCCCGAAGACAGACTGCACATATATATAAAAACCTACCTCCCAACAAACCAAACCAAACCAAAACCGGAAAAAACTCACACTATTTATCAGACACTACAAAACCTCACCAAAACAAAACCAACCCAGTTTCCAAAACCATGAAAAAAACCCTCTCCTTCCCTCATTTTCTTGTTTCCGTTTTTACCCTACTTGCCCTAATCGAGCTCCCAAGCTTTGTATCATCAAGCCATGACTACCAAGAGGCATTGTCCAAGGCCATACTATTCTTCGAGGGGCAGAGGTCGGGGGTCTTGCCTCAGGACCAGCGCCAATCATGGCGTGCCAACTCAGGACTCAGTGACGGGTGGACGTACAACACAGACTTGACCGGCGGCTATTACGACGCCGGTGATAATGTCAAGTTTGGTTTTCCGATGGCGTTCACGACGACAATGCTGGCTTGGAGTGCGATAGAGTTTGGAGATTCAATGCCTCCCAATGAGCTGAGGAACACTCTCGTGGCAATCCGCTGGGCCACGGATTACTTGCTCAAGACTGTGTCTCAGCCTAACCGGATTTTTGTGCAGGTAACTCGTAAATAAAGTAAATTTAATAATTGTGGTTGTGGTTATGGTGGGGTGGTAAGGGGAGTGGGTGGAAAAGTTAATGTGCCTTCGTCTTGGTTGAACTAGTTATATACATGTGACTGAACAATGCTTCACTCTTTAATTACCTTTAATTAGCAATTAGTAGTAGGTTTTTTTATCTGCAAATTGCACTTTAAAATGTACACGTGTACACGTATGAATGCTTAATTAAAATATATGCACATGTTTCAAATTAGAATTTGCTATAAGAAGAAATCATGATTATGTATACGCAGTCATAGATGTATCTTGATTGAAATAGTAACGTGGGAAGAACACTGTTTGAATCCTTACACACAACTAAGAAGTCATTTTTTTTACTTGCAAATTAATATAACAAAAAAATCATCAAACTAATCTGAACATATATATTAAATTGTAATTTTGTAAGTGCTCAAGTTTTCTTCATATAAATACGAATTGGTGGAGGAATGTAGGTTGTGTTCTGTGGTCGAATGTAGTCCACTGGGTCAGTGACTCATTGTGTTGTCAGGTACTGGCCCCGTGGCCCCAGTTTTATCCAGAAAGAATCTAACAAGTTTCTTTTGATCCCTTCCCTTGGAATTGCGTGAATGGCATTGCATCGCATTGCATCTGTCTGCCTATAAAATTTGACAAAGTTGACAACAACAGAATCCCAGGCCTTGAATTTATCAAAACTTAACTGTGGAAGAAATATAACTTGAGTTCCCTCCTTTCCACAAGTGTACTCTATTTGCTGGTTTCCAGAATTTGAAGTTTAACATATACATCTGATGAAATACTTTACTTCTAAAGTTTTGAAGTAGTTTTCAAAAAAAAAAAAAAAAAGTGTTGAAGTATTTATCACTTTCTTTTTGCTGCATTTACATAGTTGTTATTTTGTCATAGTTTTCTTCTCGACACGTGGGTTACTAATATTTATATTTATTTAATACATTCATCATTTTAACAGATAGATATACGATAAAAAAAATTATATCTGACTATATATTACCACCTTAACTCTAATATTCATCCAAAAGAAAATTATTCGAATAAAGTGTTTAGAAATAATTATCACAAAGGAATGTGAACCAATTATTGTCTTAAATAATTATCATCTATGGGTGGACGGACGTCCATCCCACTTTTTCACCCTAAAGTCCGTGAGTTGCATCTTGCCTGCATGGGACAAACACTTGTCTAATCAAGCTTTATGCTCCATATGGATAGGACGCAAATATTCCTCAATTTTCTTAGTACAAAATAAGTCCGAATATATAGAACAGTTGCCCACTAATAAACCGATTCAAATAATGTTTATGTTGCTAATGACAAGCAAAATTTGGCCTTTTTTGTGGGTATAACTTTGTTTTCATGGAATAATAGGTTGGTGACCCAATTATAGACCATAACTGTTGGGAAAGACCTGAAGACATGGACACGCACAGGACCGTATATGCCGTGGATTCGCCCAATCCCGCTTCTGATGTCGCAGGCGAGACGGCAGCGGCCCTAGCAGCTTCGTCGATGGCATTCCGATCATCCGATCCTGGGTACTCGGACACATTGTTAAGAAATGCCAAGAAGGCCTTTGAGTTAGCTGATACTCACAGAGGTGCTTATAGTGATAATTCTAACATTAAAGATGGTGTCTGCCCATTTTATTGTGATTTTGATGGTTATCAAGTAAGTCTATAGTCAATATATATATATACAAGCGTTTTTATTTATTTTATTTATTTATTTTTAAAACATAATACATGCAACATGCATCCACTTATTTACAATTGTACTCAAAATTAATTCATTTTGTGATGTTTGGTAGGACGAGTTGCTGTGGGGGGCAGCATGGTTGAGTAGGGTCACTCAAGATAGTGGTTACCTTGACTACATACAAAACAATGGCAAAACTCTTGGTGCCGATGACAACATAAACGAATTTGGTTGGGACAACAAGCATGCTGGCCTAAATGTTCTAGTCTCCAAGGTCAGATTAAAATTTCTCAACATATATATAATATGAAATAGAATCTTTGGTTATATTTTTGTACCGATTTTATTGCACATTCTTTTAAAATGAACACAATATTAGCGCGTAAAATAGAATTAGAAAATCTGAATTTTGAAATTAACTTTATCAAAAGCATAAACCTTTTCTTTTCTTTTCTTTTCTTTCTTAGCAAGTCTTAGAAGGCAACATGTACAATCTCGAATCCTACAAAGCATCGGCAGATAGCTTCATGTGCACGTTAATTCCGGACTCATCATCCTCCCACATCGAGTACACTCCCGGCGGACTCATCTATAAGCCGGGAGGCAGCAATTTGCAGCATGTAACTTCCATCACATTCCTACTACTTGTTTACGCGAATTACCTTTCACAGACCTCGCAGTCCCTAAACTGCGGCAACATAAACGTCAGTCCAACAACCCTACGCCAAATCACCAAGAAACAAGTTGATTACATTTTGGGTGATAATCCAATGGGATTGTCATACATGGTTGGCTATGGTGACCATTTTCCGCAACGTATTCACCACCGTGGGTCTTCGTTGCCATCAATCAAGGACCACCCCCAAGCCATTGCTTGCAAGGAAGGCTCAGTGTACTTCAACTCTTCAGGTCCTAACCCTAATGTTCTTGTGGGTGCCCTCGTGGGAGGGCCTGGAGAAGATGACTTTTATGGGGATGATCGCGCAGATTTTAAGAAATCTGAGCCGACCACTTACATTAATGCACCATTTGTTGGTGCTTTGGCATTCTTTGTGGCTAATCCAAACCCTAATTAGCACAAATTGGTACTTGGACAAGCATATGTCATTTTTTGTAAATAATTCATATATCAGGATTTGAAAATTAGGGAAAGAACAAAAGAGAGAAGAGGCTTGTTAATTGGTCTTTGGAAATTTAATGTATACTGTTCAGGTTTTTGGGTAACAAAAAGTTTTTGTGACATTCCTACAGAAAATAAGAGAGATTTATTACATGTAAGATGCATATATTCTTTTGATTGCTCTAGTTGTTAAAATCTTTTATCTTCAACTCATTAGGTTTCACGTTCAAACCTTCAATCTCCTTCTTATAGGTTAATATAGAATATCACTTGTATTTCAAAAAATATATATATGAAAAAATAACAATCTTTCACTTTGTTAAGAAATTTGTCCATATGCTCCCCCCCCCCCTTTCATTAAACACGTACGTACATAGCACCATGCCCCCCCCCCCCCTCCCTCTTTCATTAAACACGTACGTACATAGCACCATGCATGTGTGAATGTTACTAGTATAATTTAAACGTGATCACTCTTGGTTAACATGCATGATTCGTCCAAAACAAAATCAAATTCTCTCATTACTCATGGATGTTTCAGTTAATTAAGCCCTTATTTATACATTTCCATCCACTCTGTGTTCCAATATAATTAGACAGTCCTAGTGCTTCATTAGACAACTGCATGTGGATTCGAAAATCAAACGAGAAAAATAATTAAAATTAAGAAACTGCTTACACTTGTGGCAAGTTTAAAAAAAAAAACAAAACAAAAAAAAGACAATAATCACGAAGACAAACACTGCTGCCTTCAAATATATTCTCTCTTTATTTTGTTTTCATGGCATTTGCTTAATAATCCAACAAATGAAAGAGGTTTGTCTTCACTGATCAGGTGCACCGTGCCTGTGAATCTCTGCATGCACATGAAACATGAAAACTGCCAGCATGGCTCTCGTGAGTGAACAACACGGGCATTTTTCTTTTGTGATAGAATGATGATTAATCGCCTCGGGGCTTATTAACAACAAAACCTATATTTGGCATTCTAATCGCCTAGATTTGGCATTATCCAATTATCTATATGCAATTCAACGAGAAAAGATATAAAATATATAAACCATCCTCTTAATTAATCATTCTCCCAATTCCCAAATTGCCAAGAGATTTTATTTCTACTTGTTGAAGAAAATTGGGGTTTCATTATAAAATTAAGCGTTAATCTCAGTTTATTACTTTGAAGTTTTTTGGTTTTCAACATTTGGTACATGGAGTTTTTTTCGTCCCAGTCTGGTACCTAAAGTTATAATTCTGGGACATTTTCATACATCCGTTAAGTTTTCTGTTAGAACTTCTGTTAACTGATGACGTAGCGCCCACGTGGACAATAACTGAGTGTCACGTGTCAATATATGCCACTTCAATATTAAAAAAAATACAAAAACACACACACAAAAAAAAAAAAAAAAAAACCCCAACCATCCCTCATCCCTCGCACCCTCTCCCTCCCTTCTCTCTTCTGCAACCCGCACCCCTTCCCTCCATTCTCTCTTCTGCACCTGCAACACCCTCCATTCTCTCATCTGCAACCCATCAGACCTCAAAATCACCATCAGAACCAAACCACTCCATCCCACCATCAGAACCAAACTATCTCCTTACCCGTTCATCAACCGTTCGACGGCACCGATCCCATCAGACCTCAAACAAAATATCAAACCCAATCCAAAATCAAATCTCAACTGTTCGACACACCATTTGGCATAGGGTTTATGAAAGTCAATGTCATTTTCTCTCTGTTTGTGTTGGAACCAAGAAGTATGGATATTGAATATTGTATAATAAAGGCAAGCACAGGCAGCATGGAGATGGGAATGGAGCAATTTGTATTATAAGGTTCTGTCAGTTGGTTCTATCAGTTCTGTCAGCTTTCTATCTCCACAGCATGTGTGGTCTTCGACAAAGGCAAGCACGGGCAGCATGGAGATGGAAATGGAGCTGTTAGTATTATAAGTTATGTCAATTTTTTATCTTTGTGTTGTCCCAAGAGTTTTGTAAAGGGTTGGTTAGTTGTAACCGGTTCTTTACTACTCATATATATGAGTTAGTTGTTAACTCCTAAAACAGATAATACAATACATTTTAAACATAAAATTCAACATGGTATCAGAGCGGGTCCTTCTTTAACCTGTCTCTGGCCATTTCTTTCCGCTGCTTCTCTCCTTCAACCTTAAGCCATGGCTGAAGAAGATTCAGTAAATATTGAGGATGAAACCTCCCGTTTTTCTTGTTCAAATTTTTCAGACACTGAGGTTAACACCAATCAGCGTTTGTGTTCAGTCTTGTTGAACGAGTTCAACTACTTACCTTGGTCTCGTGCAGTTTCACTTGCTCTAGGAAGAAAAGGAAAGCTTGTCTTTGTAAATGGAAGCATCGAAGCTCCTGATATCAGCTCACCAACCTATGAGGCTTGGCTATGCAAAGATCAACTCGTCATGTCCTTACTTCTCAATACTATGGAGAAGCATGTTGCAGAAATTTTCAGCTACTCAGAGTCCTCACAAGATTTGTGGAACTCAGTGAAGGACATGTATGGAAATCAAAACAATTATGCAAGGGTGTTTCAACTGAAGAAAGACATTGCAGACATTCAACAAAAAGGGAAGTCCTTTGTACAACACCTTGGCAGGCTCAAAACCATGTGGAATGAACTGGATATGTATCTTCCATACACCACAGATGCAAATGTGCTACTAAAGAGAGGGGAGGAAGACAAGATATATCAACTCTTGGGAAGCTTAAGTTCTGAGTATGAGGATCTCAGAAGCCATATACTTATGAGTCAAGAACTGCCAACATTCAAAAATGTGTGTGCTACTGTCCAACGTGAAAAAGCTAGGAAGAAAGCCATGAATGGTGAGTCTAGCTCAAAGCCAACCGAAGCTCGAGCCTATGCTGCAAACCACAACATATACAAAGGAAAGAATTCCCATCTCAAGTGTACCTACTATGATGGTGTTGGTCACGTGGAAGAGAAGTGTTGGATCCTTCATCCTGAGTTGAAGCCCAAATTTACCAAAGATGGGAAGATGATTCCATCAAAACCTTCACAAACAAGCCATTTCAAGAGTCATCATGCAGCAAAACGTCACCTCTGGGGTCTCTTTTGGATCCATGGACTTCACTACAAGTCCTATGACTCTTATAAAAGAATTTGTTGCGTACTTGCAAACCAAGGATCATGGGAGTACTGCATCAAACTTACAAAAGGAGGATGGAGGACACGCTGCCATGCTGGGGCAGTTTGGAGGATTTCTTGCCAATAACAAATCTGCAGAACAAGGAGAGGCTTCAGGTATTCTCAATGCTTTCTCCACTGCATTACAAACAAGCACTGAATATGATTGTTGGATAATTGACTCAGGTGCCACTAATCACATGACAAACAAACTTTCAAATCTGCATGATTTTCAAGCATTCAAAAACCCCTCACTAGTGTCAGTTGCAAATGGAAAAAATGTGTCAGTTTTGGGTAAGGGAAGAGCTAGTATATTCACAAACGATAATGAGTTATTAGCCCTATATGTTCCCTCATTTCCTTTTCAATTACTTTCAGTAGGAAAGATAACAAGCTCCCTAAACTGTCATGCCATTTTCTCACCAAACAACGTTGTTTTTCAGGATGTCATCACCAAGAAGATGATTGGTGAATGGTTCTTTCTTAATGGTCTCTACTATCTATGCAAAAACTCAGTCATGCCTAGAGCTTTTCAAGCTGGAACCAAGTATTTTGAACATCAACAACTTTGGCACCAAAGACTTGCTCACCCATCTGAACTTGTTTTGTCAAAATTGTTTCCCAGTTTTTGTCAATCACCACTTGAGTGTGAAACATGTCATTTTTCAAAGTCAGTTAGACTACCTTTTGTCACTTCTGTTTTTAAGACATGTAAACCATTCGAGTTAGTACACACGGATGTTTGGGGACCTATAATTGAATCAATGGATGGTTATAAATATTTCGTCATATTTGTTGATGATTTCACTCGTACTACCTTTCTATACCTTATGAAATCAAAAAGTGAGGTTTTCTGCATATTTAAAGATTTCCATAAACTTGTACAAACTCAATACAACTTAAACATTAAGGTGCTTAGGTCAAATAATGGCACTGAGTTTCTGTCCAATATCATGATTCAGTACTTGAGTTCACAAGGGATTGTTCACCAAACCAGTTGTGTAGGGACACCCCAACAAAATGGGGTCTCAGAAAGGAAGAATAGAGATCTGCTTGAAAAAACTCGATCTCTAATGCTGCATATGAATGTTCCCAAAAGATATTGGTCGCATGCCGTTCTCACTGTTACCTATATAATTAACAGACTTCCAAGTAGAGTATTGGGGTTCAAAACTCCACATGAAACTCTAAACAATAGGGCAGTCAACTTGGCGCATCTTAAAACGTTTGGTTGCAGCTGCTTTGTCCATGTGCAAGCACCTAATCGTGATAAATTGGAAGCTAGAGCAGTGAAGTGCATTTTTGTTGGGTACTCACCAACTCAGAAGGGATACAAATATGTTGATCCTATCACAAAGAAGTGTATTGTGTCCAGGGATGTTCGTTTTGATGAAACAATGCCCTACTATAAAAGCAATGAGACTCATATTAATGAGAATGAGACCTTGAGTGATTTGTTTCCCTTACCAAGAGTCACTGACCATGATCCACTAGAAGAGGATCACATCCAAAATGGTCAAATCATTGAAGAAGTACAAGCTGACTTGATTCCAAGTGTGGGCCAACTACACTCTCAATCCATCAGTGAGCATACAGGTGAAGTTCAGACAGGCTCAAGCTCCTCTTTAACAACACGACTTCAAGAAACTAGGAGATATCCCATTCGAACAAGACGGCCACCAGTTAAGATGATGGACTATGTTACTTATGCCTCACAGCATCCTCACACTAAAACTCTCAATTACAACTGCTTCTCAAAGTCTCACACTGCATTTCTCACTGAAGTTGCAAATAATGTTGAACCTAGCACCTTTCAGGAGGCAAACCAATCATCTAAGTGGAGGAAGGCAATGTCAGAGGAATTACAAGCCTTGAGTGACAACAAAACCTAGAGTCTTGTTCATTTACCACCTGGCAAGAAGGCTGTTGGTAGCAGGTGGATCTTCAAGATAAAATTCAAAGCTGACGGCTCAATTGAAAGGCACAAAGCCAGACTCGTTGCACGTGGATTCACTCAGACTTTTGGAGTGGATTACAAAGAAACCTTCGCACCAGTAGCCAAGATGAACACTGTCAGAGTTCTCTTGTCTGTGGCAATTAATTCTGGTTGGTCTTTGTATCAAATGGATGTAAAAAATGCATTTCTCCATGGAGAATTGCAAGAGGAAGTGTACATGCAACCTCCTCCAGGTTATATTCAAGCCCAAAATGGTATGGTCTGCAAACTTCACAAGGCTATTTACGGTTTAAAGCAATCTCCAAGAGCTTGGTACGCCAAGCTCAGCTCAGTGTTGGAAATGGCTGGTTTTCTTCAGAGTAATGCAGATTCCTCTCTATTTGTTCGAACAGGAATGCGAGGAAGATTGATGATTCTTATCTATGTGGATGATCTTATAATCACAGGTGAAAGTGAAACTGAGATTGCAGCCTTAAAGCAATCTCTACAAGAGACCTTTGCCATCAAAGACCTTGGGAGGCTTAAGTATTTTCTTGGCATAGAAATGGCTACCTCCTCCAAAGGACTGTTCCTAAATCAAAGAAAATATGTAACTGATCTTCTCAAGGAGACAAATCTACTTGATTGCAAACCTGCAACCTCTCCAATTGACAGCAAGCTCAAGCTTACCATGGATGGGGAAACTCTTCATAATGTGAGTTATTATCAAAGACTGGTTGGTAAGTTAATTTACCTCACCATCACTCGTCCTGATATCACCTACGCCGTGGGCATAGTTAGTCAATTTATGCATTCTCCTACCATTGATCATCTCAACATTGTCAAACGGATCCTTCGTTATCTTAAAGGGTCCATTGGACGAGGAATTCTCATGCAAAATAACCAATCCACAAGCATAAGTGGTTACACTGATGCTGATTGGGCAGGCAATGCCATTGATAGAAGGTCCACGACAGGCTATTGCACGTTCGTTGGAGGAAATATTGTAACTTGGAAAAGCAAGAAGCAACAGGTCATTGCTCGGTCCAGTGCAGAAGCTGAGTATCGTGCAATGGCAGCCACTGCATGTGAGCTTATTTGGCTCAAAGGTCTTCTATCTGATCTAGGGTTTCATTGTTCCAACTTCATACCACTTATGTGTGACAATCAAGCAGCCATGCACATTGCTGATAACCCTGTCTTTCATGAAAAAACGAAAAATATAGAGGTGGATTGTCATTTTGTTCGATCTCAGGTTCAATCTCAGGTCATTCACACTGTGTTCACTCGCAGTTATGATCAATTGGCTGACTTATTCACCAAAGCACTACCATCTGCTCAGTTTCATCGTCTTCTGGGCAAGCTTGGCTCAATAAATCCCCTTGATCCAGCTTGAGGGGGGTGTTGGAACCAAGAAGTATGGATATTGAATATTGTATAATAAAGGCAAGCACAGGCAGCATGTGGCAGCATGGAGATGGGAATGGAGCAGTTTGTATTATAAGGTTCTGTCAGTTGGTTCTGTCAGTTCTGTCAGCTTTCTATCTACACAGCATGTGTGGTCTTCGACAAAAGCAAGCACGGGCAGCATGGAGATGGGAATGGAGCTGTTAGTATTATAAGTTCTGTCAGTTTTTTATCTTTGTGTTGTCCCAAGAGTTTTGTACAGGGATGGTTAGTTGTAACCGGTTCTTTACTACTCATATATATGAGTTAGTTGTTAACTCCTAAAACAGATAATACAATACATTTTAAACATAAAATTCAACAGTTTGTTAACCAGGGATTAGTGAGGGAAGAAGATTGTAGAAAAAGAGTTGTAGAGAGTTGTAGAGAGAGAGAGAGAGAGGGCATTGCGGGTGCCAAATAATCAACACACGAATATGATTTGGTTTTACCAGAATCTTAGTGAATGAGAGCATTTGGTGTAAAGGTGGTGGTGGGCTTGCTTTCCCATTAAATGTGCTGCTGTACTGACAGTTGACGTTTGGTGAGGTATTTGAGATGGAAGGAGTTGCTTCACTCAGCCACCGCTTCCTTTCAAATGGGGTTTTCTGATCTCTGTAAAGATACCACTTTTTTGAAAATTCAACCCAAATCTCAAAAAAATAAAGATTTGGGTTTTCTTAATCTCCCCCAAATCTCAATTCCCAAAAGAGGAATTAGGGTTTCATGCATTTTTCACTATGGAAGCCCTTATCCTATTGTGCTGCTCTGTTCATGGACAGGAAGAGCATCAGCAGCGGGAAGAAAAACGGGTCGAATTCGGACTCCGACGCCAAGAGAAACCCATCAGTTATCCGGAAGATTCAAGAAAACAAGCTCAGAGAAGCTCTGGAGGAAGCTTCGGAAGATGGGTTTCTCTTCAAATCTCAGGACATGGAGTCTCAGGCCATTGCCAACCAGGACGAGGGAGTTGGACGGTCCAGATCGCTTGCCAGGCTCCATGCTTAGCGAGAGTTTCTCTGTGCCACTGCCCTTGCCCCCCTCCTCGCTTCTCTCGAAACCAATAATCCTAGGTGTTCAGTGATTCCATTTGGTTATTTCTGGGCATGGTTGTTCAATTGATTGCTTCTCTATTTATGCTCTGAGGGTTTTCGATTTGAAAGGCATTGGGGGATTTGATGGCCTCTCGATTTTCGCAATCCTCGATGGTGGTGGTCTCCAGCCAGTTGGATGATTGCGCCTCCAGCCACGATGACGGAGAATGGTGGTGCGAGAGAAAGAGTGTGGGGGAACGATGGGGTGGGGATTTGGGGGAAGACAAAGGGGATTTGGGTTTTTTTTTTTTAATTTTTCTTTAAATAATTTATTTTTTGAATCTTTAATTTTCACGTGGACCTCTTAATGACACGTGTCATTTAGTCATTGTCCATATGAGCGTCACGTTATCAGTTAATGGGAGACTTAACAGCCAGACTAACAAATGTATGAGACTGTCCTAAAATTAACAGTTTAAGTATGACTTTGGGACAAAAAAAATTTCATGTACCAAATGTTGAAAACCAAGAAACTTCAGGGTAGTAAACTGAGATTAATCCTAAAATTAATTGGTAATATGAAAAGTAATCCAACTTACTTATGAGCTCGTGCAACTCTTCCATCAATGTGAGATTCATTCTCAACATGTCATCTCACATGTGGCAAATTTTCAAGCCTAACATGTGGACAATACAAACGGAGTGACGTGGGGCACGTGTGGCTGTTAGGCTTCATATGTGGGCCAACCTGCTCTGATACCATGAAGAAAGTTTAGGTTCCACCACAAATTCAATTGGCAATAGGGGGAGTAGCCAAATTGACTTACAAGCCCATGCAAGGTTTCTCCTCCCATCAATACAGAAAGTTGAGGATTCCAATTAATCAAATTACTGCATACTCTGATGCAGACTAGATTACTGATATTGACACTAGGAGATCAATCATTGGTTATGTAGTGTTTTTGGGTGAATATCATCTATTGGCAATCTAAGGCCTTGGGTACTGGTGGGATGCCGGCCAAAAGTCTTCGATGGTCAAGTCAATAAGCAATATTAAGACTCAAGCAATAGGTAAGAGAATAAGCAAAGAGTATGTGTAGATTGCGTTATATGCGTTTACCGAAGTTATGCCCTAATGAGGGTATTTATACTAATCGGGAGATATACCTTTTAGGATATGCAATCTGTATTAAACGAGGAGAATTCAAGAGAATATATAGGATTAGATATTGCTTTCTCTGAGGAGTGTGATTACTTGCGACACCATGCCAAACCCTAGATTGTAGAAATCTCCAAGAATATATGGAACCTATTTGATCTAATTTTCATGTCTTGTGGAATAAGAATGGTCAATCTCAGCGAAGTCGGTAGACTTCGCCTACCTTTCCAAAGTACAGCAAGATGTACGTGGTGGCCTCGCTGGTTCGTTTGAGCAACGCAATCCTACCAGAACTGTTGAGTCCATTACCAGACTTTTGAGGTACGCGTAATTCCATCGACCTTACTCCAGCCCTGAAAAACCCACACCAACCAAGCTCGAATTGTAATGTACTATTGATGTCGTGGACAAGTGTATACCCCCACTTATCACCAATTTTACCACCAATGATTGACTCCACATTAGCCGTATCAGAGAAGATTTATAGAAGCTCACCCAGCAGCTTCTGGAGAGGACATTTTCTTGCTACTATCCCGAGCACCACTGTCTTCACCAAAGATTACATCAAGAAAAGCCATCGGCTCAAATGGAATCGGACTTATGGAGGTGGTGAGTGATGCTCTCGAGGGTTTAAGGTTAGACGTCAGTCGGGTAAGGTATGCTTTCTGTTCATTTTTTATTTTTGATTTACTATTCAAATATATATATATATATATATATTTTATTTTATTTTGTCTTAAACATCCTTATTGTGTAGAAGAAGGTTCAGAGACAATTTTCTTAATTTGTTGTATCTTTATTGTTAAACACTATATGTATCAACTGCTTTTCAGATTGGCTTGGTATGTCTATTATCGTGTAACTCTTATATCTCACTTCTAAGAAGTTGATTAATTTTGTCTCTCTATTTCTCATGTCACAAAATTATTTTTGAAACGTGGTCGGATAGTGTTGTATATATGTCTATCTTTCTCATTCCGTGACTTAACCAAATAGACTCACATTATAAGAAAAAACGGATTAGGTGACGCAATTGTTTGTGGCGCCTAAAAATTCATTACATTTGGGTAGAATAAGTGAGGCTTAGAAATCATCATATAAGTGTTTTTGTAGGACACCAAAAATATTTTTGCGTCACATAAACATTTTATATTTGTCACAAACTATTGTATGAGAAAATTTTACCGCCGAATTAAATGTTATTATGTAATGAAACTTTAACATTCATCACATAACAAAAAAGAAGGCCACATGCTATACAATTCATCACATATAGTATTAAAATAAGAAATCAAAACCCCCAAATTGTGAAACCTATTTCATTCAGTTCTCACCTCATCCATCTTCAACTCCCTTCGTTTTACTCTCACACCCCAGTCTGACGACTAGCCACCTGGTGGTTGCCACCAACAGTGCTCTCGGCCACTCTCTCATGTTATGTTGCTCATTCACTAATTTTCTCCTCTCTCTGACTTAAGCCCCATTCGGTATTGCTTTTTCACCAAAAACTGCTTCACTTTAAAGTTAAGCAGTAAAAAAGTGTTCGGCAAAACTAAAATATCATGTTGACCTCCAGATAGGGGTGCAACTTGGGTTGGGCCAATCCGAACCCGCCCATGTACAACCTGACTTTAAACCCAAACAAATGGGTTCTTTTTTTTAGTTATAACTGGCTCAAACCTAACCTAATTTCAACCCGCTCATTGATTGGGTTGAGTTGGGTTAATCATTTGCCTATCCATCCCCAACCCAACCCAACCCGACTAACCAAACCCAATCTAATCAAATTGTAACCCATATCAATTAATGCTCATACTACACCCAAGTGAGCCAAGTCCAAAAACCAACACGTTTTCTAATATTTTTTTTAATAAATTACCCTTTATAATTACTTAAGCTTTTAGGGAATTAGAGGCTTTGATTAGTCAGCCCATATTTGTAGTCTCTAAATCCTTAAGCTTTATAGTAGATGGATTTATGAAATTAAAGTTAGCTAGCTTTGATGCTACTTGGCTTAAATTTTTTAGGAATTCTTGGAAATTAAGTTGTTACAAGATTAAACTTGAAAAAGTTGGGGAACCCGAACCCAACCCAAGTAAACCCTAACCCAATTAAACCTGAGCCCAAATGAACCAGAATGAAATCCAACTCGAACTCGAGCCCGAATTGTAAAAGTTGGGTTAGGATTGGGTTGACCTTCCAACCCACCCGAGTTGCATCCCTACCTCCAGACAACAGTTTTTAAAAGCAGACTGTAGGTTGCTCTTAAAAGTTACTATAATAAAAAATAAATTAAAAAAACCCTATTAGGAATGTTTTCAATTACCGTAATACCTTTATTAGTTTTTTAAAAAATGACATTATTTAGCCTTCCACGTATGTTTTATCTCTTAGAGAATAAAGTGACTATACCACCTACCACCACCATTATTGCCGCCACCATAATTAACTACAACCTTCACCATTGTCACCACAACCACAACCGCCACTACTGCCGCCACCACCACCATAACCGCAACCGCCACCACTGCCACAACAACTACAGCCGCCACTACTATTATTGTCACCACCATTATTGCTGCCACTTCACCACCACCACCATAACATAACTGCCACCATAACCACAACCGCCACCACTGGCGTTACCACTATCCCTACCACCATTGTTACCTCTACACCCAACCACCACATCTCATTATTAGCACCACCACCATACCTCCACCATTGCTGTTACCATCACCACCACCACCACCACCATTATCTCTGCCACTGCTGTCGTCGCCTTCATTCCTACTACTATATCCATTTTGTATTGTATACAATTATATCACTTTACATTAAAATTTACCAAACGCTTTTACATAGTTTTTCATACCCACAATACTTTTAAAGTATAGTTAACCAAACGCTCATCTGCTTTACTTTACAGTAAATTATTCTTAAAGAATATCAAAAGTAGCTTTTCAGATTTTGTACAAGTGCCATTGGATGATGAGTTGGAATCATGGTTGAGAACTTTGGAGGAAAGGAAAATTTGTTAATGGTTTAGGTGTTTTTCTCGTATGGATACATCTGGTTGTTTTTCCTCTATGGCTTCAAGTTCCGATTTAACTGATATGAGAGATCAAATTAAGCTTCCATCAGATAGTTTTCTCAAATTGCAACGGGAGAATGAACAATTAAGAGCTCGATTGGATTTACAAAAAGATGATGAAAGTTTGGTATTAAAGTTTAAGACCATTCTTGTTGCAAGTTAGGGGCAGACCAGCAGTAACTCTATGAAATCTGATGGTAATATTTCATCTGATGAAAATATTTATCCTGAGTTGGAAGAACATGATTTGGAAGATGACTTATTTCAATAATTATGTCTTTCCTGGTAATTTCAAGCATGCACATGGTAGACCTCTTCTCTTAGCACCTCAATGTGTCTTGGACTTCTCTTTTGTTACCACCTTAAGTTGTCTATATATAGGTGCTTGTGCCTTTCTTGACAAATTGCTATTATTGAGATATGTCACCATGAGTTAGATTGATTTTGGGATGTTTATGTTAATTTTTGGGATGTACACTTGGTGAATGTAGTTAACTTATGTGCTTTAATTGTTGATTAATGAAAATGTTCAGTATTATCGTATATTTGTTCTGAATCGCAATTCTAGATTACAAAATAGGAACAAGTAATTAATTCGTCACATATCTTTTCTAAATATGTATTTGATTTTAACATATGTGACATAAGATGAGCCACATATCAAAGGAATATGTGACGATTTTAGCGCCACTTAGTGTAAATTATATCATTCTGATATCAAATTGTGTGACGATAAAACCATCACTTTATAATTCTAATATGAGACGAAAAAATAGGTCATTGACTTTCGTATTTTGTGACTCTTACTTCGTCACTTATAAATCTAATATATGACAAAGACATCGTCATGTAAGGAAAATAGGCGGCGGCTGTAAAATTCGTCACATCAGTTATCCATGACGATGTATAAGTTGAGAATTGTGATGCTAGAAATTTGTCACACATGATCAAATGTTACGAATTTTTATATTTATTTCACGAATATTTGTCACCATAAAAGCCCTATTTCCTTGATATGCTCATGAAACCCACGGGACTTAGTATTCATACACATGACTAAAGGTGAGGCCACCCCTAAACAAGATTCCCCTCAAAAGGCTACCAAAAAGAAAATTGGCACCTACCAACTTAAGAAGTTAAAATAATACCATTGAAGTATCTAGTAGTAGGATACCAACATTTTCTTGAGTCGTTGGTATATTGATTCCAATATTTTGCCTACCAATATGTAAGAGCACCAAAAGATAGGTAGATAGTTTGTGTTGCCTCGTGCCACCAAATATATTAATGGGTCTCATTGCACCCGACTTCGTAGGTCCTAATTCATGCCATTCTCATAAATAATGTTTTTTCTTGATCAATGGGGCTAGAGGCTAATAAATAGTTTGTCACATTTTGCAACATTAAGAAATAAAAAATATTTGGAGTAAAAAATTATATTTAACTCTAAATTTGACTAATTTGGTCTCTAATGCATGGAAAAAGTTGGAGTCATATATGACTTGTGCAATTGACTTTGGATCTTTAAAATATACAAAAATTATATTTAACTTTAAGATTAATTTAATCCCTCTCAAATGCATAAGAATTAATAGTTAAAAGTTAAATTTGACCTCATATGCATTTGAAATATATAACTTGCACCACAGGTCAAATTATAACGTTGTGATTGAAGATAGTCTTACACTATGTTTGGACAAGGGAAATAAACTTGAAATTTGAATAAAAGTCAGAATTTGTAAATTGACATGCACTAATTCCCTTGTTTGGATTCATAAACATAGGAATTTAGAATTTCTGCGTGGAAAAAAACTTGGAATTTGGGACCTCCAATTCTTAAGTTTGAATTCCATGTAAATAAATGTCATTTCCCAATTTATATGATTGAGAGCTTAAATATAACAAATTATGTATTCAATTCCATTGTTCTTTTAGGTTAACCAAACAAGAAAATTCACAAATTCTAGAAAATAAAATCTTGTCAATTCAATTTCCGCCATTTTAAAATTCTTTAAAATCTTAAATTTTTTTCATCCAAGCATAGTGTTAGTCAGTCTTTGTTGCAGACAATTACAATAGCTGTGAAGAATTTTAATTTTAATTTTTTATGATTTTACTAAAAAACTTGTGCTTATGTGTCCGAATGTTACTTGTAGTAATGAAAATAGAATGCTTAATACAAAGAGGCAATAAGTGCCCCAAAAATGTGTGGCTCCTAGCTAGTTAGGCAGGGTTGATGGTGGAGTTTGTGTCCTATCTAGATGTACATCGACAATTTGCTTTTCAATTGATACAACGTGATCAAGCAATGCATGAGATGTCATTCTTCCTTGTTTGTTTGCAAAATTTATCAACACGTCTTTGGCAAAACCAGACCAACCCACTTATCACTTGTCTTCGGCTTCGGTTTAAGTCATTGTCTTTTAGGCTAGGTGCGCCAAGGCCACTTTAAGCCTCCTCAACCAACAGTTTAGCTGGTTAAACCATACTATTGTTTTGACCCACATCCTTGAGGTATCTCAGAGTTGTACCGATGTTATCTTCAACTGAATCACTTAGGTTCATTGAGGGTGTTGAGTCCAATGAGCCTATCAAAGTGTATGGTTTATATCAAAGACTTGGATGCAATTGAAAGAATCATCTATTTACAGTCAATCATCACTTCTCTGATGTGAGACGATTGTATGAGATTCTTAATAATCCCTACCTTGATGAAAACCATCATCTAAGCCAAGCCCCCACCACATATCATCTGAACGGTCCATTATCTCTTAGCACAATCTCCACAGTGCAACTCCTCCCAACGAAAGCGGAAAATTTCTTAAGTAGCAGCTAACTCCACTCTTCAACCAGCTTTCACCCTAGTTGGACGCCTCGAGGGAGCTACTCCAACAATTAGAATGTCGATAAAAAATGATCAGCTTAAAGTTGGGTTTAGAGGATGCCTTTGATACTTCCCATTTTAAATTATTTTTGCAAACATTTTAACTTTAAAAAAATTCAAATTTCAACAAAGTTTTTTTCATTAGAGATGAAAACCGAAAAACTCGAAACTTCACCACTCTTTTAAAACTCAATTAAACCTCTTTTCAAATGTCATTTTCATAAAATTTCATGATTTATAATAGAGTAGGCATGAGCGTGGTTCGGATTAGATCGGTTTCACTCCAAAACCATAACCAAACCAATTACAATAGAGCAATTTGATTAGGTTTCAGTTTTGACTAAAATTACTAAGGAAACCAAACCAAACAAACCAAGATTGAACAATTTGATTTGATTTGGTTCGGATAGCTTGGACTTAAACTCAATTATTTTCTGTTTTTCATTTTTTTTCAACTTTTTTAGCTCAATTACAATAACAAAAATTCAATAGTTGGCTACATGTTTTTCTTCTAGCAAATCAAATCAACCTATACCATCAAACTTAAAGCTTAGTAACTAATACAATTTCAACTCAAAGATTTTCAATGTTCCATAAACCTTCAAGTTCAACATCTTTACTTAGTTTTAGGCTTTAGCCAATACAAAGATTACGCGTGTAAAACAAAATCTTTTAAATATCAATATGCAAGTGGTGGTCCAGTTCAGTTTAAGCAGGTTAACAAAAGTTCTAAACAGTAACCAAACAAAATTATTACGGTTCGATTCGATTTTTGGACCGTTTGACTTTTTCTTTAGGCCATCTCCGACCGATAGCTGGCCAGATGGCTCGTTTGAGGCCTCTGGCCCTCCAAGATTCTTCAAGATATTAATATTTTAATGAACAGTACATGGTCATATTTGCCACCGTCTCCAACCGAGGGCCAAACGGCCAGAGGGCTCGTTTTAGCCCTGTCACAAAAAACCGTCTCCAACCGAGGGCCAAAGGGCCATAGGGCCAAACATAATTTATTATTTAAAAACTACAACTTAAATGTTTAAGTTTTATGTTGGTTAATGTTGTTTAATGTTGTTTCATATTGTTTAATGTTGTTTCATGTTACTTAATTTAATTTAATGTTGTATAATGGCTTAGGATGACACACCCCGACCCAGAATGTCCACTAGGATTCCGAATCGAGATGTGCTGGCCGACACCTGGAAGGTGACGAAGCCAAAAAGTGATGATATGGAAGAATGCGAATAGATTTAAACCTAAAGATGTCTAACTATCAGAGTGCGCTGTCAGTGGGTATGAACCCATTTCACACGCGTTGTCAGAGCATAAGTAAAGTACAGTAGTGTGGGTAGAGATCATACCCTCAGAAGTAGCCACCTGAACAGAGATATGCCACGAGTCCTTGTCGATAAAGAAACTATGCTACTAGAACCTGGAGAGGCGCAAAACAAAAAGCGTGAGTGGGCAAAAACGAAGTTTTTCCAAAACCATTTCAATATAAAAGTTATAACCCCTCACTGTAAAAACATATATACTTCCCAGAAAAATATATAAGTACGTACTGACACTTAAAACCATCATTCAAATATTGCCATGTCCGAATAAACCATACCAATATCAAAGCATGCGACAAATATCCTCAAACTCAATCAGGTGATATCTCAATGCATAACATGCCGGCAATGCATATAAATCAGCCGGAGTCGCCTCTCGTGACCTGTACGGCTGAATCTATGGCTCCTCAACCAAGTCCTCAATTCAACTCTCAATCAATAACCTGCACCCATGTCGGAACCACCTGTAGTGGTCTGTACGACAAGCTAGGTATATAAAAACGCTCTGTGCTACGGTCACGTGAAGGCTGGCGATGAATCGCGGGTCACCTACAAGTCGGAACCACCTATAGTGGTCTGTACGACAAGTTGGCACCTGCCTTGGATCCAAGGTGAGCGTACGGTGCGGGAGGTGAACGATCACGTGAAAGCTAAGCCCTACTCTGGCGGAGCACAAACCCCGATGTGCATGTAAATGAGCCATATACTAATCTCATCGATATCACCACAATCATCATATCGAAAGTACATACTTACCTGACTTACCTGGCGCCCGTAGTGCCTCAACATAATCACATAACATAGTAATGAATATATATATATATATATATATATATATATATGGCATTCGACATGGCATTCAATTTCACAAAATCATTTTAAAACGTATTTCTGGGAATCAACCATATATATATACTGAAAACAAAAGCCCATTCACCTGGAGTCCGCACTACAACTTCCTAGAACGAGTACCGAAGCGTCCCGAACGATCGGCGCCTAGAACAATTATTAAATCACATCTCAGAATACTTGTCGATAGAACACATAACTCACATAAAACACATCCTCAAGGGCATTCAAGAGTGATTCAAGACTCATTGACCATAAGTCAACCGTCGATCAAAGATCGAAGGTAGGGTCCAAAACCCTACATAACTCGAAGATCCGCATATCAGATTTCCCATCCGTAACTTCTCATGATTCACATTATGCTTATAGAACCACATATCAAAGTTTCGTTATGATCCAACGGTTGGATCTCCGCCAATTTCCAAAACCGAGTGGCAATTAACCTTTTATTTTATGAACTTACAAATCCAATTCGGGAAGATCCATACGTCGGATTCCTGATCTGTAAGTTTCCACATTCTTCAAATATTAAGTACTACAACGTATCAAAGTTTGGTGACGATCCGACAGTTGGATCGCCGATTCACACTTTTACCTAACCACGAGTCGTAAAGAATCTGGCTCAATGATCCACTTACGTCAAACCACTATCAAAACTGAATTCAGGATATCAAACATAGCCTAAAAATAACATTAACGGCCCACTGGCCATGCGCCGCCGCCTGCGCCGCCGTGGGTGGCGGTCAGCCGCCCCGGCTCACCGGAAAATTCAACTTTCTCCAAAAATTCTCAAAATTTGCAGAATTAAAGATCTCAGGGAGTAGAACAACTTTCATACCTGTGACCAAGGCCAACTCGGTCAATAAGATCTCCAATTTCATGAAAAACCGTACGAAACCCTTGAATTTGGGTGTGCTCCAATTCGACCTCCAAAGCAACTCCGACGCCTCAACCACTGCTTGGGCTTTGTTCGAGACCTCTAGAGGATGCTATTGGTGGTGGTAATTGGAAGAAATCATTTCAAAAGTTGGTAAATCTCGAGCAAGAACCGTCGCACCCACCGGAGCGATTTTCCCAATTTCAAGCCCAAATCTCTTGAATTTGAGGTGTAATAAAAAGAGGGAAGGGCTAGATGATGATTGGGAGTGGTGGCTTGGTCCAATTCGTGGGAAATCCGGTGGAAAACCATCGGAAAGTATGATGAAAACGGGTCAAAGGGTGCGGGTCAAGGAAAACCCGGCGGGTTCTCTCCTTCTTCTCCCCTCTCATTTCTCTCCCTTCTCTCTTCCTGATTTGTCATCCCCTTTCTCTCTCCTTTCCTTATTCCTCCACTTCTCTCCCTTTTCTCTTCTTATCTTTCCATCACAGCTATCCATTTTATTTTCCTTTAATCTGGGCCGCCCACGTGGCACTCCAAATTTTCTAAAATTCTCCAAATAACAATTAAATTATCATTTTAACCCCCAACTTCAAACATTAATATCTTCTTCAATGTAGCTCTAAATCACGAACCGCTTGCGCCCACGTGTCCGTAGTGACGAGTACTACGAGAATATGCCAAGAAAACAAAACTTAGGTGACACAACACCGTAATAAACCTCAGTCAACACATGTGCTTCAAGGGGTAATTTCGTAAAATCACTTATTAAAAATTTTATACAATTGTAAAATCAGGGACGGGCTGTCACAATCTTCCCCCCTTAAAAAATTTTGTCCCCGAAATTTAAAATAATTTGCTAAAAGTAAAATACTCGAACATAAGAAAAGTACCTCTATATAAATACTTACACAAGGAAAAAATTAAGTTAGAGCGGCTGCATAAAAGAGTATGTCATTCCGTCGCGATCGGATTGCAATTATTCCTCTTTCATGCCTCCAAGCTCATACCTTCTTCCTTCCTCGGCAATATAGTGATATAATATCCGCCCAATCCGTAAGCAAGAATACCAATTACTACATAATGGCATAAGAAAAGTTTACAGATATCGAAAACAGCTATCAATATAGAAACCTTCAGTTCAAATAATTGCGTCAAGTTCAAAACCAAGAATGGAAATAACTCCAATAAATAGAATAGTCTCATAGAAAATGCTTGCACGAAAAATCAAAATTCAAAATGAAAATGGTCCTTGCCAAACATTTGTCGTGACACGAACTTCGAGGATAAGTCTGAATTATCTAATTAGCAACTACTACTAGAGATGAGTCGTCTTGCCTACTAGCTTAGAGAACCCAACAATTAAGCCATCGATATTACTGTTTGCGGCCTGTAATGTCGATAGTTTATCGTTGTCCCAATAAGTTAGTAAGAATCATCTTGCTCCTCGAATAGAATTATGTCCAGATCATCCGATTCGTGCCTCGATCGCAACGCCATAAAATCTTCAAGCGCATCAATCTAGCTGTTAGGAGTGCGTTGATATCCACGTACTCCCCAAATCATCAAGTCCTAGAATGACGTCCTGAAAAGATACGTGTAGAAGAATATATATCATCAAATATTTCCTTCGCAACTATTCACTAGCATTGCTCACCAAATCAAGAATATAACCTCTGAAATCCAAAATTTGAGAATCCAAATCTTTATCAACAACATTCGAACGACAATTATAATCTCAGTCTTATCTGGAAGATGACGCCCAAAATTACCAAGCTTTATACATTCACCAATACTATGCTGAAATCCATTCAATTCTCAATACCACATGAAATTCATTTTTGGTAAGTCCAATAAACTCACGAGGAGACTGTACTCCAATATTTCTTGTAAACATTGATATAAAACTGGTGCACGCCTCCGCCAAGTCAATGTATCGTGAATTACTCATTGATGAGCGAGAAACCATGCCAAAAAGACTAAAGCACACTCGAGAATCCGAGAACCAAAACAAGATCATCAACTTCAATGTCCAAGATATCCAAACTGATTGGTTGTCATTACCCTACCAAAAACAACTTCCCGAATGCTCAATCACCAACGATAATGATCTATATCACAAAATGATCGACAGGTGATCGAGGAATCAACGATATCAACTAGGTTCCAATATCCAAGCAATTCTTCCCAAATAGCTATCTGTCTTTAGAAATAACGCGAGCTGCAATAGGGTAGACATGCACAAAAGTTGGCCAAAATATATTCTCAGCACAATGAATGAATATAAGGTCATGATCAACAAGGATGCTGACCAAAATGCCAGATAATCGATAAATTCAAGAATAGGTAAATTTAACCAATGGTCTAACTAAATCTCCCTCAGGATCAATGGAAGAATGAGTTGATTGTCAAATCAATCCATAAACATCAAGACATCATCACAACTCCACATATACTAAAATACCTCTCACCAGAAGCTTATAGTAATTATCCCGTTTGCATCTGGATATGGTAAGTGATTATAACCATTCAACTATTCCTTGATGATTCAAAGTAACGTCACAATGATACTCAAAAATGTCAACTATAATGGAATGAGGAAAACCAAAAATATTTAGGGTAGAAACCATATGTACTACGATGCTCAGTAATTACGTTTGCACAACTGGGATAATACTCGATAGTGCAATCATAGGCGTCGATTTAATCATTCCAATGTTGCTGCCAGAAACTTACTATATCCAAAGTTGATCACATATAAGATGGTTCATTTTTAATGGTTCCACTACTAGGGACCATAAGTGTTACCCCATCACGATGCATCCACACAACCAACCTCAGAGGAAAACATCACCATAGATTCTGAAATTCTCGATGCTATCTAAGGATGTAAAATCATATTTAAAGGAAAGGGCAACACTTAAGCTGCCAAAAATCTTTATTCACCACTCACTTTCCACACTAAACCAACTTTTTCGGTCAACAGTGATGAAGAACACTATAGTCGAAATATCGCCCACCAATAGTTGATAACCTCAATAAGACCAAGAATATCTTAAATCTCACAACCCTTTGTGAGGATTTCGACCTTCATCCTCAAACTCTTGTTGGAATGAGAAAAGAATACCGTCTGAAGAGATCACACCTTCCAAAATAAGTACCAATCTAAATAAACTGGTGTCTGAGGAAGACAGCTTCAACCATCACTTAAAGAAGTGACTAAATTCTAGGTAAAATCCCAAAATTCGAATTTCTCCAAATAGGAGACTTGGTTGAATAAATTCCTTAGTTGATAAACTTTAGAACATAACGTCTGAACAAGACCTCGTCCGTACTCACGCACTACCTTCTCGAGCATCATCGTCAATATCATAAGATTCCTACTCCACAATCTCAATCATCCAAATACCTGATTACAATGCCCTTCTGTAAATCACATATTATATAGCATTCATAATCTTTTAGAGAGACTCCCCAAAGCTTAGGAATGAAACATGTAACACGGTGAAATATAATTATATCCAGCTAGTAATTTGTTCTGATTATACTTACTTGAACTAGTATAAGAGTTCAAAAATAGCTCTCTCATAATGCCATCACCCTCTGGAACAACCAATAAGAAACTGCGGTTGCCCAGGAAGTTAAACTGTATATCCTCAAACATTCTTCTGCTCCAACCAAAGGCAGACTCGCCTAAGCTGAGAATTTCCTTCAATCATATCAAGTGGAGCCTCGACTTTAATTCTTTTCATATCTCCACACTTGATTGGATCATGAATACAGACTTTTATATCACAAGGTGAGAGAAATTAATAACAACTCACCTTTCTATCTTAGCTGATCCACCGATGCTTTGTCGTCGAAATTTTAGCGCCCACTAAAGGAAAGAAAAACATCGCCAATACTTTAAGCTTTAGGGCTGGAAGAATACAACTTCCCACTTAAGCAAAGTGACCACCAATTGAAACGCCACATGAGCATAGCATAGGTTCAACACCATAATTATTGATTCTCCCATTCTCAACATATACAAAATATTTCGCATTAAGAGTGTACAATATTACTTCCCAAGTCCAATCATACACCGAAAGTGATCATCTCAAAGTGCTTTTCCATTAAATACTACCACTTTAGCACCACCGTCACATGAGACTATCTTAGAGTCTTAACAAGGTAGACTTCGCAAGAATTCCAATAGGTGATAGCCTAACCGATACTGACAAGGAATCAAACTACTCTGAGATTCTAATCTCAACGTTTGATACTGATGGCCAGAGGATAAGTATCAAATCGATTGGTAAAGCATCTGATAACCTCCAATAATATGTTAACCCTAATTTAGGCCATCAACTTGCCTCTGCATCGATCCTTAAAAAAGAAATTCTTCACTTTAATTCTAAGGACATTCGCCAAGTGCACTTCTAAAACAATAACAAGTTGACCAAATTACCACAACTTAGATAAGCTAACATATTTTCTCGTAATTGACGAGGTGGCAAAATCCAAATATTAGACACGAAAACCAAGAATGCTCACATCACGCGTGTGATAAACGTAATACTGCCCAACTTATGCTCTGATACCAAACTGACACACCCCGACCCAGAATGTCCACTAGGACTCCGAATCGAGCTGTGCTGGCCGACACCTGGAAGGTGACGAAGCCAAAAAATGATGATATAGAAGAATGCGAATAGATTTAAACCTAAAGATGCCTAACTATCAGAGTGCGCTGTCAGTGGGTATGGACCCATTTCACACGCGTTGTCAGAGCATAAGTAAAGTACAGTCGTGTGGGTAGAGATCATACCCTCAGAAGTAGCCACCTGAACAGAGATATGCCACGAGTCCTTGTCGATAAAGAAACTATGCTACTAGAACCTGGAGGGGCGCAAAACAAAAAGCATGAGTGGGCAAAAACGAAGTTTTTCCAAGAACCATTTCAATATAAAAGTTATAACCCCTCACTGTAAAAACATATATACTTCCCAGAAAAATATATAAGTACGTACTGATACTTAAAACCATCATTCAAATATTGCCATGTTCGAATAAACCATACCAATATCAAAGTATGTGACAAATATCCTCAAAGTCAATCAGGTGATATCTCAATGCATAACATGCCGGCAATGCATATAAATTAGCCGGAGTCGCCTCTCGTGACCTGTTCGACTGAATCTATGGCTCCTCAACCAAATCCTCAATTCAACTCTCAATCAATAACCTGCACCCATGTCGGAACCACCTCTAGTGGTCTGTACGACAAGCTAGGTATATAAAAACGCTCTGTGCTACGGTCACGTGAAGGCTGGCGATGAATCGCGGGTCACCTACAAGTCGGAACCACCTATAGTGGTCTGTACGACAGGCTGGCACTTGCCTTGGATCCAAGGTGAGCGTACGGTGCGGGAGGTGAACGATCACGTGAATGCTAAGCCCTACTCTGGCGGAGCACAAACCCCGATATGCAGGTAAATGAGCCATATACTAATCTCATCGATATCACCACAATCATCATATCGAAAGTACATACTTACCTGACTTACCTAGCGCCCGCAGTGCCTCAACATAATCACATAACATAGCAATGAATATATATATATATATATATATATATATATATATATATATATATATTGAAAACAAAAGCCCACTCACCTGGAGTCCGCACTACAACTTCCTAGAACGAGTACCGAAGCATCCCGAACGATCGGCGCCTAGAACAATTATTAAATCACATCTCAGAATACTTGTCGATAGAACACATAACTCACATAAAACACATCCTCAAGGGCATTCAAGAGTGATTCAAGACTCATTGACCATAAGTCAACCGTCGATCTTTGATCGACGGTAGGGTCCACAAACCTACATAACTCAATCCAGAAGATCCGCATATCAGATTTCCCATCCGTAACTTCTCATGATTCACATTATGCTTATAGAACCACATATCAAAGTTTCGTTATGATCCAACGGTTGGATCTCCGCCAATTTCCAAGTGGCGATTAACCTTTTATTTTATGAACTTACAAATCCAATTCGGGAAGATCCATACGTCGGATTCCCGATCCGTAAGTTTCCACATTCTTCAAATATTAAGTACTACAATGTATCAAAGTTTGGTGACGATCCGACGATTGGATCGCCGATTCACATTTTTACCTAACCACGAATCGTAAAGAATCTGGCTCAATGATCCACTTACGTCAAACCACTATCAAAACTGAATTCAGGATATCAAACATAGCCTAAAAATAACATTGACGGCCCACTGGCCACGCGCCGCCGCCTGCGCCGCCGTGGGTGGCGGTCGGCCGCCCCGGCTTGCCAACTCGGTCAATAAGAGCTCTAATTTCATCAAAAACCGTACGAAACCCTTGAATTTGGGTGTGCTCCAATTCGACCTCCAAAGCAACTCCGACGCCTCAACCACTGCTTGGGCTTTGTTCCAGACCTCTAGAGGATGCTATGGGTGTTGGTAATTGGAAGAAATCATTTCAAAATTTGGTAAATCTCGAGCAAGAACCGTCGCACCCACCGGTGCGATTTTCCCAATTGCAAGCCCAAATCTCTTGAATTTGAGGTGTAATAGGAAGAGGGAAGGGCTAGATGATGATTGGGAGTGGTGGCTTGGTCCAATTCGTGGGAAATCCGGTGGAAAACCATCGGAAAGTATGATGAAAACGGGTCAAAGGGTGCGGGTCAAGGAGAACCCGGCGGGTTCTCTCCTTCTTCTCCTCTCTCCTTTCTCTCCCTTCTCTCTTCCTGATTTGTCATCCCCTTTCTCTCTCCTTTCCTTATTCCTCCACTTCTCTCCCTTTTCTCTTCTTATCTTTCCATCACAGCCATCCATTTTATTTTCCTTTAATCTGGGCCGCCCACGTGGCACTCCAGATTTTCTAAAATTCTCCAAATAACAATTAAATTATCATTTTAACCTCCAACTTCAAACGTTAATATCTTCTTCGATATAGCTCCAAATCACGAACCGCTTCGCCCACGCGTCCGTAGTGACGAGTACTACGAGAATATGCCAAGAAAACAAAACTTAGGTGACACAACACCGTAATAAACCTCAGTCAACACATGTGCTTCAAAGGGTAATTTCGTAAAATCACTTATTAAAATTTTTATACAATTGTAAAATTAGGGACGGGCTGCCACATAGGAAGTTATAGGAAAAAAAATAGAATATAAAAAAAAATATGAAACAAATTTTGTGAATTAGAAGTTATAGGAAAAAAATGGAATTTGAAAAAAATATGAAACAAATTTTGTAAAATAGAAGTTATATGGAAACAATATGAACCAAATTTTGTAAAATCTAAGATATAGGAAAAAAATAGAATTTAAAAAAATTTGAAACAAATTTTGTAAAATAGAAGTTATAGGAAAAAAAAGAAAAAAAATAAGGTTTAAATTCATAAAAAAAAAAAATGAATACAACGGCTAGTGACTGGCTAGCCGTTGGAATTCAAATTACAATTAGTGTCGGTTATAACCGACACTATTCAAATTGTTATTATATTACATTGCCATTGGTGTCGGTTATAACCGACACTAATAATATATATACATTATTTCTGTCGGTTATAACCGACAGGAATAACAAAACATTAAAAAAAAAATAGCTAGCCCTCCAGCCCTCTCCAATTCCATGGGGCCCTCCCAGATTCCAGAGCCCTCTGGCCTGGCCCTCGGTTGGAAACGGTTTTCGGGCTATTTTCGGCCCTCTGGCCCTCCGGACCCTTCGGTTAGAGATGGCCTTGGTCAAAACCAAACCAAACCAGTAAATAGTCTGCACTCACCCTTATAATTGAGTGTTAAGAATTGGATTCACCTTATTATCGAGTCCCTTGCGTTTATTAAAATATAAGTATAAGAATCATTTTACTTTTTAATTTTTTCATATCTCGTCATTAACACATATAAAATTAGAAAAATTGTGAGTTCCTCTTCACAATCCGTAATCAAATACCTAAAAAATTGGGTAAATTATATTTTACCTCTTCAGGTTTGGGGTCGATTTCAATTCCGTACAACATCTTTAAAACATTTTAATTTCATACATTTACTATCATTTTATTTCAATTTCATACATCTGTTAGAAAATCCGTTAAGTAAACCGTTAAGTGATGACATGGCAAATATGAGATCCATATTTGTGTCACGTGGCAAAAAAAAATTATACATTTAAAATATTATAATAAAAATAAATAAATAAATAATTAAAACCATCTTTTTTCCCCGAGCCCTTCCCCTTCCTTGAAACCCAAACACCCCATCCCACCCCACCCCCGCCACCAAGCCTATTCCTCATCCCCACCATTCCCTCCCTCCCTCCCTTCTCTCTCCACGGTCGCCACTCAGAATGCAAACCCGGATCGAAAAACCCGATCTGGCGCAAGCTCTTGTTCGAGTCTTCACTTACGTCGTTGGTCTCTCCGAAGAAGATGACGGTGTTTCTTGAACTAGATGACACCTTGGTGCACGCACAGGCTGATCCGCTGCCGAAGAAATTCGATTTCATATTGCGGCCGAGGATCGACGAAAGTTAGGGGCAAAGAGTGGGTGCAAGGGAGAGAAGAAAGGCAAGGGATTTTAGGGGTTTTGGGAAGGTGAAAAGGCTTAGTGGTGGGGTGGGTATCGGGAAAGGGAAGGTGGGTGGGTTAATCACATTCAAAGGCAACAGTAGAGCAGCAGAAGCACACAAACCTTCGAAACCAAGACCAAGACACACCCTCAAACCCAAGACCAAGAGGTGTGATGCAGGAGCACTTCACCATCAGGGTGGGAATAGGGTTGGTGGGAACGTGGGTGGGTGAGGGAGGGTGGGTCCGGGGGGGGGCAAAATGGGTTATTTATTTTCCACGTGGCACAAATGTAGCAGTTAAGTCAGCTCTTAACGGATCAATTGATGGAAAATGTAATGGATGTACTATATTGAAATAAAATAGTAAGTGATGTATGAAAGTGAAATTTTTTGAAGATATTGTATGAGGTTACAATATACCTCAAACCTAAGGTGGTAAAATATAGTTTACTCTTAAAAATTTGATTTAGATCAACTAAGGGGTAAGTTGATCCAAACAGCTACAAAGCTGGACATGTGTATGACGTGGTTCCCAACAACTTTGTCCGGGTAAAAGTAAAACAACCGTAGGAAATCCCGGTAGAAGAAAAACTGAATGAAACCGAATCCGATAGAGACTTGTAATTCGTATGAATCGTTATTCGTTTCTTGGGTCGTCTTCTTCCTTCCACAGATTCCGTCTGTTTCTTCTCCCCAATCAAAATTAGGGTTCTCAATGGCACAAGGTACCCTCCTCAACCCCTAAATTTTACTCCATCTTCGTCGTTTATTAATTTCACATTCCTGTAAGTTTACGGTTTTTCTTATTTTTTGAATCTGAAAGGGGCTTAGGGTTTATGTTCAATTTTGCTATTTTATTTCATTTTAATTGTGGATAAGCATCTGAAACTTCAAACTCTACTTCCTGTGGAATGAAAACCTAAAACTTTTTAATTTGAAATCTGTATTACTTAGTGCAGAAAAGAGTAGTCATATGTAAAGTAGAAAATGATATATTGCAGTATATTCCTGTTTGTATTTATGTAAAATGATTGTCTAGGTGTGAATGTTCTGCGTTGATTGTTTTCGTTTTGGTAGTTTTCATTGAAATGTTTGAAAAACCTTCGTCTCGCTTTGTTTTGTAATGGAGCATTAATTTATAGGTGAAACTTAGGAGATGAGAGCAAATTTTGTAACTGATTGAGGCTTAGACATAAAATGATAAAAATGTCTGTCGGGACAAATGGGGATTTGATCAATCCGTAGATTATTGAGTGTAATCATTTGGATAATTAATGTGTTTTACTGGTACAGTTAGACATTCTTGCAAAACGTGGGTAGTTTACTCCAAGGTTGAATTCTCAGGGGAATAGCTTCTAATGTAGAAAGCTCCATTCGCCTTCTTGCTTGGTTTGTTACTTTGTTTAGTTCCCCTTACTTTATTGGAACTTGCATTTGAAGCTTGAATTTACTCAAAAGAAACCCTCGGACAAACAACAAATATGGATTCAGCTAAAAGAAACAGAAGATTGGTTAAGGCACCTTGCGTGCACTGCCATTCTATTGTATTCTTTGTTAATTAGCTATTTCCATAATCTGTTGGCCTCGTGTTCCAGTATTAGTATGAACTTTCATGTCTGTTATATTGATTGTATTTTCTTTTGGTATTAAATGAATATGTGAATATCATGAATGAAGCCATGTTAGGTTTCTCAGGTATGGTGCAAAAAGGCTGCTTCCGGTGATGTCTAACCAACATACTGACGTTCCTCCAAAATGATTGGAAGCTAGGTTTTTTTTTCGTCATTTAGCTTTTTGCGGGAGGAGCTCTTACATTTTTATTTTTGGGATTTTTTCTTTGCTCTAAATTTTCTTGTCAGAATGGAAAAGGGACATGAAATTTGTATGTGAACATTAAATTGAACGTGTATAATGACAGAATTTAATCACAATCACGTGTCAGCATAAGTTGTTTTGTATTTGAAAAAGTGTGGCTTGTACTTATTTCTACTTACTGTTTCCATTAAATTTGTAGCTATGGATGTTGGAGATGAAGTGAGGGAAGGCACTATTCAGTCTCTTATCATGGATTCCTTAGAGTCTATTAAAAAGGGCGAGGTACTTTCTCCAGAAGATAATGCTTGGGTTGATTCATGCCTGATTAATGAATTTGATGTTTTCGATGACAATTGGGATTCTCTGAAAGGTGCCTTACAAGAAATCCTGAATTCCCAGCCGCCCGAATCACTCAGCTCTTCTGCACTTGTGACTGATGGTTTACCCGGGGGAAGCGACTTTGCAATACTTCCTTCTCGTGAGCGGGCAGAAACAGAACAACTCCGAAGAAGAATCCGAAATGCTGTTCTTGGTATTGGTGAAGAAGCAGAAAGAAGTGATGAAGATGATGATGGTGACATGCCAACTGATGAGGATACGAATAATTTGCAGTCATCAACTTTTACGGGAAATCCATTTTTGCCAGGTTACAAAGATGACCCGGGAATGACCGAAAACCCTGAGTTAGGAGCCGATATCAGCTCCTCATTATCTGAGATGGAGCCTTCAACTAAGGATATTTTCAGGGTTTGGGATTTGGATGTTCCTGCGGAGGAAGACGACCTGGTAAAGCAGTTGAACAAGGCCCTCGAAGAAAGTTTGCCTCAATCGGTCCCATCAACTTTTGATGATTCTGATGTATGGAAAAGTATGAAAGTAGATTCGGTTGATGATCTAGTTTCTGGGATTGTAGATCTATCTTTGGATCTAAACTCTAGTTAAACATCTTATGTATATTAGGGTTTCGTTCTTCGTTGTGGTGTTAATAATCGACTTGCCGTTGTTTCACAATTTCACCGAAACACTGACGAGTTATAATTGAGTTACAGCTCCAATCAAAATAGCTGTAGAAAGTAGAAAGGTTCCTGTTTGTGCAAAACAGCATGAAGGGGCCTTAACCACTCATCAGCATTGCACACCAACCATGAATCTGCTACTTGGTGAGACCCATTAAATTGAACCAACCTATCGCCGTGGTCTATGTGGCGGGGAAAATCACCAGAACGATCGGAGAAGCTGACCTGTAGTGTTGTCCACCGTCCACGTGGGATTCCCGTCTCGTCGAGCCTTACGTTAAACCGTAGCCATTAGTCAGTGAGAAAGGGGAATGACAAGCAAGAGAGATCGTACCATATCAACCTCATATTTACTTCCCCTTGTGGGAGAGGAATCTCTTGAGACAAGTCTGTTTTGGACGCCTCACATTGTGAGCGTCATGCATTTGTCTGTTTGCTCAACTGATAAAAAGGGGGAGATATGATGGCTGTTTTTTACAAGGTGAGAAAAAACCCTCGTGTCTGAACCACGTACGCAGCCAGCCAGGTCAGCAGGTTATCATCCACATGGCGGGCCGGGATTGGCCGGAGCACAGCAGCCTCAAATTTGACATCTTTGTTACACACAGGACAGTTATAAATGTAGAGAGTGAGTGCATGTGTGGCAGTGTGGCAAAGAGCAAGAGAGCTTTGCCAGAGGAGATAAGATTATATTATTCTTTGCTCTCTCACTAGGCTGCTACTCTTTGTAGCTAACAATGGCTTCTGCATCTTTCCTCAAGTCTTCTCCGGTTCTCGACAAATCTGAGTGGGTGAAGGGTCAGACCCTTTGCCAGCCTTCCGCCTCTTCGGTGGTCAGATGCCTCCCCACTGCCCCGTCTGGTCTAACCATTCGTGCCGGTTCCTATGCCGATGAGCTTGTTAAGACTGCTGTAAGTTTTACAACATTTTAGTTACTATAAGACTTGTACAAGATCATTATTCTCTCTAGAATATATACGCAAGAAAATCTGAAAATCTTGAAATGTTATCTTGCTAAAACAGTTCGACACGTTTCTAGACTCGTAATCTGAACTATTGTCCGTTGATAAGGTAGATTTTTGTTTGAACATGTGGTACAAGTTGATAGTCTGATAACGTAACATGCTAAACTGTTTTAGTCACGAAAAGTTTTATCTTTAAATTGCACCTTTGCCTGTTGAGGTCTGAATTTGAATTTGATGAGGTGTGGTTTTTGTTTTGGGTATAGAAAACTGTTGCATCCCCAGGCCGTGGAATCTTGGCCATGGACGAGTCCAATGCAACCTGTGGCAAGCGTCTTGCCTCAATCGGGCTAGAGAACACTGAGGCCAACCGCCAAGCCTACCGTACCCTCCTTGTGACCGCCCCTGGCCTTGGCCAGTACGTCTCAGGTGCCATTCTCTTCGAGGAGACTCTCTACCAATCCACCGTTGATGGAAAAAAGATCGTTGATGTGCTCGTTGAGCAAGGCATCGTCCCCGGGATTAAAGTCGACAAGGTAAGTGACTGAAACGTAAAAATTTACACACCAAAGCAAGCATTACTTTAATGTAAGCATGGTATTAGTACATAAAACTTGTGGTAGCTAAATGTTCTGATTATAACAACAGGGTTTGGTGCCCCTAACGGGTTCCAACGATGAGTCATGGTGCCAAGGTCTTGACGGTCTTTCCTCTCGCACAGCTGCCTACTACCAGCAGGGAGCTCGTTTCGCCAAATGGTAAGGATCAAACCTGTAACTCCATGTTACGTTGGTAATTATATTCTAGCTCATTAAGGTAGATCGATGACAATCAAATGTAACATAATTACCAACTCTGATGAACTAGGCGTACCGTTGTGAGCATCCCCAATGGCCCATCAGCTCTTGCAGTAAAGGAAGCAGCATGGGGTCTCGCCCGCTACGCTTCCATTGCTCAAGTAAGAGAACTGATATCCTATCAAGTTATGATTTCAAAATTGATTGACTAATTGCTATTAAGTTGCTACTTAGACCACAGGGTTTTGTTTTGTGTCTAGTTAGGATGTGTTTCTAATTGAGAAAGTGTTTGTTTCTTGATTCTTTAGGACAGCGGGTTGGTCCCAATTGTCGAGCCAGAGATCTTGCTTGATGGTGAACACACCATTGAAAGGACTTTCGAAGTCGCCTTAAACGTCTGGGCCGAGGTTTTCTTCTACCTAGCTGAGAACAACGTCTTGTTCGAGGGTATCCTCCTCAAGCCAAGCATGGTTACTCCTGGTGCTGAGGCCAAGGAAAGAGCCACCCCTCAACAGGTTGCTGACTACACCCTCAAGCTCCTCCACAGGAGAATCCCCCCAGCTGTCCCCGGAATCATGGCAAGTGTTTGAAAAACTTGATGCTAATTAAGTGTTTCTGTGATGAGAATATATCATGTACTGATGTTGGAATTGTGTTTTGTTGAGCAGTTTTTGTCCGGTGGGCAATCTGAAGTCGAGGCAACCCTGAACTTGAACGCAATGAACCAATCACCAAACCCATGGCACGTGTCCTTCTCCTACGCCAGAGCTCTCCAAAATACCTGCCTGAAGACATGGGGAGGCAGACCGGAGAACGTGAAGGCAGCTCAGGATACTCTGCTCATCCGTGCCAAGGCCAACTCACTTGCACAGCTGGGCAAGTACACCGGAGAGGGAGAGTCAGAGGAGGCAAAGAAGGAATTGTTTGTCAAGGGCTATGTGTACTAAGTAATTTGTACCGAAGCTGTAGATGATGAAGAACAAAGGGAAGATGATGATGTTGATGTTAATGGAAGAACCAGACATGCATCTCTAATGTGTGTAATGCTTTATAGCCATGAAAGACTATTTTTGTTGAACATTTTATGTACTTTTTAGCAACTTAATAAACTTCTTGATGATGAGAGAGTTAGCCGGTAGTCATTCAACCAGATATTACAATGCTTGTGATTTGCATCTTCAGTTCATAAATTAACCTCAACCCCGAAAAAAGCTCGAACTTTTCAGTGATTTCTCCCACTCTAATTCACAAAGATAAATAGTCGAATCATTAGACTACATCATAATCTACCAAGATAACCTAGTTCGAATAATTAGACCACATCATAAGATACATCCCCGCCATGTGTTTCTCAAGATAAGTCTTCAGATTGGGCTCTCGGGAGAAAACGTTTCTTGCACATGTTGCTTGAACAGGTGCCCCACATTCACGGTTATATGAGTAGCACATGGTGTAGAGAATGCAAGACGCCCATTTCATACAACGCGTGCTGCAGGAAGGTTTTTCTCCCTTCTTGGATCGCTTTTGCGTATAAACACTCTGGTAAGAAGCTAAAATCATCGAAGTGCAAGTAAGACCAATGTCAACAACGGTGTTGTATTTCGATAACATAAACATTGAACAAACTGTACTAATAACTCCCACTTTTCTGTCTTTCAAGCCACACACATTGCATTGCTTTCGATAATACAAAGGTAGAGATTTTCTTCATCTAATCTACTTTTGCACAACGAACATGAGAGACTGATGCTGATCCAAAGAAAACGGAAAAGGTACAAGTAAGAATACAAGTGCACAAGTCAACAACCAAGATTCTGCAACCGTAATTTGTCCAGAACATCTGCAGCCACAATGTAGAGGAAGAGAGAGGTTCGTAAATTTCTCGGATAATGGACAAAGAACAAAGATAATCTCGTTAGATAAAAAACATGATCAGATAGAAAGACAGAAATACAAATATTTGGGAATCCTAAACAAGTTGTTTATGTCCACACTTGACCAATTTCAAAACAAGTACTGAAAGATATTTCACCATATTCAAATTGAAGATAAACTGAGTTCTTTATTTTCTCCCCCGACTTATCTTTTCTTTGATCAAGGAAACAGTATAATGGGAAGCCAATACAATCTCCACCTCTTCATTTCTACCAAACCTTTAAAGATAGTAAGGCTAATATGCAAAGTGGAGGGAGAAGATGACCACTCATATTCAGTTTGAGTTCAAAGATTTACCATGAGTCTCACATCATAGTTGAAATGAAGAAAACAAATCCGCGCAAAAACGACACTTCACAGAGCGATATATTATTCAGTCATAAAGCCTATGTGACTTTAACAAAAAAGAAAAACCATATGCGATGTGACTTTAACCCAAAAAAAAAAAAAAAAAAGCCTGTGTGTTTGAGAAAAATTCTGTTCTATCACACCAGACTACCAGCAGTCAGATATATATAACCCCCTTTTCCCCTCTAATTTATTTTATTTTTCTTATTTCTCTTTGGGTTCCCTTATTAAGCTGACTTTTTAACAGCAAACAGATGAACTATACATATGTTATGTCATCATGGATAGCATCACATATTGTCATCTTATTAGGTGAATCTTCCAGGTTAAGTATACAGCTGCACACAGGTTAGGGCTCACCTATCTAATTAACACCAACTTATGTGCTTGCTTAGAAAACTATTGGCAATTTGTAACTTTTTTTTATGTCATTTGATTAAATGGAACCCTGCCCTTCCCACAAATGCATAACGGGTGCAATTTCCTTATAATGTCAACCATCCGTCTGAGTTCAAACTTATCATCCAAGTTCTTTGGGGAAAAAATGCATTACCAAGAAGAAATTGCGGCTTTGTAAGCCATAATTGTAAGTTTTCTGCTAGCAATTAAAGTTGGTCTGAACCAAATATGGACTGCTGTTGGTAGTTGGGTACCTAGACAAAACGATTTACATCACTTTAGTTTATTGACTCAAGTCCAAGAAGGCCTGCACACACTTCTTTAGTTTCCATTGAAGAGTGAAAATTATGATAAACGAAAGTACGGTTCTTTGGGCCTGGTATCAAAAAATCCCTCATTGCTTTTTTTTTTAAGTACATCGATATTTTTACACTAGGGGGAGGGGGAGTTCAGCTAAGTCGCACAATGGGCAACCTAATTTGGTATCGAATTCGCCATCCACGAGATTCGAACCTAAGACCTCTCACTTCTAAGTGAAGAGGAATACCACCAGACCGTAGTACTGAGTGGCCCCTCCTTGTTAATAACCCAATATGTGAAAAAATTCACTCATTTTCTAGCATTTTGAAAGCAAAAATGCAAATATCCATGTATTTTTTTACATAAGCATGTGCAAACCATTGATCTGAGTAATCCTTTTCTTCTCTGAATTTAAACATATCAAAGTCATGCTAGAGAATTTTCCTGAACTATAACTATAAGCAACAATTTAACTCCGTACAAGATGATCTTGAAAACATAAAGCAAATGGATGAGGACAATGGGATACGTAAAATGTACCTTTCTCACTTCCCAGGCTACTTTCTGAAGGATCGAACAGGAACGACACTTGCAGATTCATCATTCACACCATTTAGAACACCCACACCCTGTTCCTAAATATGATCACCAGATAAATGTTGTTTTGATTAGTCAGAATGCTTATAATGTGCAAATAATTAAGGGAACAGAACTACAGTTCACAACATTCAAACTGCTTGTCAATAATACATGTTCAGAAGACAAAGAATGCCTTGTTACTAAGAAGACAAGAATCTGCCTTATTAAATAGATATACCTGGTTAGTTGAAGCTTGACCGTGTATTCTTTGGGGCCTGGTATTAAGATCAATCGGTGTATTGTCCATCTTGTAGTCACCATCAATATTGTTGTCTAGGACTGCAGTTGGAGAGACATTGTGATTATGTTGATTCTCTCCTGTTTTTAAATCAGGCAGCTGATTTTGGTCCCTTTGTACCTTCTTTCGGTCAAGTGGTTGAAGCCCTAGTTCGTCTGAATGTCCAAGCTTATTCCCTGGAAACTATAGAGAAACACCCCAAGAGAGAAAAGAAATTAATCTCCCGAGGTCTATGTATAAAACCTTAACCAGAACTCTCCAGCAGAGAGACACAAACCTCAACTCTCTGCCTGAAGAGGAGATACCTCCCGTGGGTTCTTTTCCCACCAACATGTACAATCATATCACACTGCAGGCAAAGAGAACTACCATCTACTTCACAGTAAAAGAACGCTACATGTATGTTTTCCAAGGGAAATTAAGTCTTCAAAATCCTACTACATAAGTTTAATATAGCTCACGAAAACTATATGTTTAAAACATTGAAGTCTAGCATACCAGGTGCATTTTCGCAAATATCACAGCAAGGAACGTCACTAGGTGTTGCTATCCCAACCCGTATATGTCTATTGGCAAGTTTATTACACAGATGGACCTGCAATTCCAACACAGAGAACAAAATCATCCTCTACTACAGGAGAGCTATAAAGGCAAAGAGAGAAAGGGCTAAGAATTTAAATAAGCACACGACAAAAGTTCGGTAGTCATGATTTCCATAAACACAAATGGCAGCAAAACTTCAACATAAAGAAGCACAGTAGACTTGTGTATCACACATGATATTCGAACCACGCTACATTCAGATAGCAAGCCATCACCAATCACTTCTCTAACCAAACATCTCAAAATTCATGACTAATATGAACTGTTGATTGAGTTAACCTATGTCACTTTCACAATTCCAAAAAGTATAGTATGACTCTAACAGCATCTGGGCACTCATAATTTGATACGAAACATCATATACTCGACCGACAAGTACAACCAGTAAGCCCAATCATGCTGAATACATTGTGATTTGTCAGGCAACAATATATGACAATCGCCAAAGTGGTGGATTGCCCTGGTGGTTAGGCTTTCCTCTTCCACCCACTACGTCCCGAGTTCAAAACCCTACACCCTCCCCATTAGTGTAGATTAGTGTAGAATATTCCGCTTGTCCAAAAAACTCAACAACCTGTGATTTAGCTTGCAATAATCAAAATCAAGATTAACAACCAGAAAACAGACGTACAAAACCAAAATTCCCAAAAAGTTGCAAACTTTCAGTGCTAAGATCATTGGAAGGATCATACAACTAAAAGCAAAGGGAAAGAAGAAATGAAGAACCTTTTCGTCGCAGGAACGGCAGAGGGCGGCCTCATCGGCGGCGCAGAAAAGGATGGCAGCGGCGCTCTCGCACACATCACAAAGCGTTCGCATACTGTCTTCCCACTTGTTCTCATCCCTCCTTCCTCCTCCAGAAAGCCATTGTTTTTCTGGTTTCCTCAGACACGGGCAAAAGACAAAAGGGGGTGAGGGAGGGGGGAGAAAATCGAGTCACTTTATAAATAGATAGTGGGCAGCTGGAACTCCGCAAACGTGACGTTGACGTGTATCACAATTTGGTTTTTGTTTTATGTTTTTCTTTGAAGTCATTACTATTTATGGAAAATGTTTCTTTTGGTGGCTCCACTTCAATTTTCACTTGAAATTAAATCCTTCCACTTCAATTTTCACTTGAAAAATCCTTCCACTTCCAATTAATGCCAGTAGATGTGAACTGGCTTTTATGGGTCTTGCTTGCCCGTCATTGAAATTAAATTCTTATTTAAATTCTTTTTCATGCTTTTACTTTTATCGCCTTTTAAACATTTTTAATATACCATTGCAGTTTTAACAAATATCGGTAAATCATAATGCGTTGAAAATATACACAAGACAGCAAAAATCCACATAAACTACAGCCTGTAAAGGCTAGACAAACAACTAAAAAGCTCACCCATCACCATAATTAAGTTTAAATCAAGTGAAGCCTAGACAGTCCAAAACTAACTAAAACCCTCCAAAACTAACTAAAACCCTAACAAGCATAACAGTCGTTGACATGGGCTAGTCTTTAAGGCCTCGTTTGGCAGTTCGGACTGTACTGACTATTTCTGTCGGATAGGATAAATAGTCATCGGATAGTACTGACTAAATTAGTCGGACGTTTGGTGCAGTATCGGACTAATGACCGTATTATTTATACAGTGTTTGGTTTTATACCGGATATGATAAAAAAAGAAAAATAATGATAAAAAAAGAAAAATAATGATAGAATAATCCACAAAGGGCAGTGCCTTTAATTTGTCGTTCATGTTTGTCATAAAACCCTTTTTGGTTGATCTTCTGCAGACAACATGGATCCGTTAAGGGTGTGTTTTACGACAAATCGAGGCACTGTGAAGGTGCGGCTTCAAACGGAGACGAAGGTCCAGCCACGTCGGGGAGGATTGACAGAGCTTTTGGCTCTTGAAGTTTTCCGGGAATCAATGAGATCTGCTCCAGATTCCGACGAAAAGGCGATTGCAGGTCGTTGGGTTTCAAATCCCGTTAACCAAATCTATTAATTGGATTTCCAACCCTCAGTAATTTCATAGAATTTTATAGAAATTATGGAGTTCTAAAACTTAATTTGAAGGGATCTATAACTTCCCCAATAATTTAGGGCGAAGCAGAGCAAAATAGAAGAAGAACGACGGCGGCTGAACGATGCGAGAGAGAGAGAAAGGAACTGAGCAGAGCAAAGTAGAAGAAGAACGACGGCGGCTGGACGGCGACGGCTGAACGACGAACGACGAACGACGGCGGCTGAACGACGAACGACGAACGACGGCGGCTGAACGGTGCGAGAGAGAGAGAAAGGAACACGACGAGTAAGGGACAGAGAGGGAGAGAGGGAGAGAGGGAGAGAGCGATCGTTGTTTCCCACCCGACTAATAATCCTTACGTTTTAGGGAGGATAAATTAACAAGTGTGTACCGTATAAATCATGTGGGGCCGGTATAATTAATCATTTTCATCAGTTGATGAAGGGCAATGACAATCGGAGGGAATGGCAATAAAATTGCTCTTACTTTTCTCCCTAAACAGTGACTGCATTGGTCCAAGTCTATCGGTTTGGAAGGAGGAATGGTAAGGGCAAAGATGATTATTATTCATAAATATATTTTTAATTTTTAATTTATGTTTTTAATATATGGTTGGGTGTTTGTAGAAAAAATTTTGGTTTTTTTAAAAAATTTTAGGAACTTTTTAGTAAATTTTATGGATTTTTTACCGTTACAATAATCTTGGCCGTTTTTTATTTTCAAAATTATAACCAATGGAAGTTCAGGATTCTTACATGGCGACCACAAAAAGACAACTTTTTTTTCTGTTGGAAAACCAAAGGTCCAGATTAAAGGACCGCTGGAAATCCAACGGTGCCATTTCATCAGGTAAGAGCCGTTTGACTCATTTGTTCATCACGTGGATGGGACCCACGGTTGTCTGTTGGTGCAATTGGAGCTACCCTTGCAATAATTGGCGGGGCAACTGCCCATACAGCCTACCCTCTTACCAATTACCCTCTTATTTTTTCACCGTTGGATCAAGTTTTTGTGGGCAAGTAGGCTGTTTCACCCAATGGTTCTTGCAATTGGGTACTACTGAAGCTGCTCTTAACATTTCACACGCGTATCATCAAAGCAGTTTTTATAAGATAATTATATTTTATTATATGAAATACGCTTTCATATCAACACGTTCTTGGATTGACAATGAAATTTTCTTGACCATGACAGGCATGATTATTAATTGAAGTCTCAACGAATATATGTCGAGCCTAAAATAATTTCAAAAATTCTAGAGGTAACACGTGAATTTTTGTTTAAGAAAAACAAAATTGTTCTCATTAAATGGATATGCTTCTCAGATACTCTCATGCCCAGCTCAACACTCCTGAAGGTCCAAGCAGCTGAATGTGACTGCCCACAGCTCACCTACCTATGACAGAGGAAAAGTCAAAGCAAATAGAGATATTTACACCATTATCTCAAGATATTATTTCTTATTTAATATCTTGAGAATATTCTTTTCATAAACCTTGGTCAATAAGATGCCACCATGTGTAGGGTAAAACCCTAACACCATGGCTGGCCACTCTCTTATATATACCTCTATCTCTACCAAATTTCGATAAACTTTTGCTACTCCTAAAAGCCCTAAACACTTACTCTTTTCAGATAAACTAACTTAGGCATCAGAGATCTATTGGCCTAGGTTTTGATCAAAGATGTTGATTATTTTGGCCTAGGTTTTGATCAAAGATATTGATTATTTTGCAGGTGCATTTTCATCAAAATTGAAGATGACAGAAATTTACATCGATAATATACGTCAAGATTCATCAGTTAAAACGTACTTAATTTTGTTGGGACAATAAGGCAAGATCGGCAAGAAATCTCATCATTCAACCCAAAAAAGGGTCATTCGGTTGAGAGAGATAATTCACCATGGATGATGGACAGGTTGTCTTCCTATCATAAAACTCAATTTTTTTCTTCCTGTTTTTCTCCTTTCACTCAAAGTATGGAAGAAGAGTAACGAAGACATTCAGAAGAGGAAGGCAGGAGATGTTTTCAAATTTTTAACCTGTTATTATTTTGTGAAAATATTTTCAATTAAAATTTGTTTTTTTATAGAGTAAATTGTACGAATGGTCCCTCAACTTTAATCAAATTGGAGCAATGGTCTCTCAACTAAAAATCCATTACCATTGGTCCCTCAACTTATCAAAATGTGTAGTTATAGTCCTTCTCATCAATTTTGTCAAAATTTTGTCAAAATAAGCTATGTTGGAATGACCATTTATACAATTAGGATCCCTCAACTCATCAAAGTGTATAATTATGGTTCTTTTCGTCAACTATGTCAAAATTTTTGTCAAAACGAGTTATATTGGAAGGACCATTGCTACAATTGGATTAAAGTTAAGGGACCATTTCTCCAGTTGAATTAAAGTTGAGGGACCAATGGTAATGGATTTTTAGTTGAGGGACTATTGCTCCAATTGAGTTAAAGTTAAGGGATCATAGCTACAATTTACTATTTTTTATAATAAAAGTTTGAATACTGTTTATTTTCATGTCATCGCCACTTCATATCTAAACTATTCCTTAATAAAATCATTTTTCTCAACCAAAAAAGAGTAAAAATATAATTTAGTATTTTATCGCAAAATAAAATTATAAGCAATAATATAATTTTACATAATCAAATTTTATTTTTTTTCCTATTCTCACTCATATATCATTAAAGTATATCTCTAATTTTAAAAGAATCCAAAATCAAAATAAAACCTTCCCCACGCGGGCGCTCTCTCTCCCATTCCAACTTCTTTCTTTCAAGTATATTTTTCTTTTTAAATCTTTTATATTTACGCACACATAGAGTGTAGGCTTCATCTAGTATTAGTTTAAAACTAGAGGAAATTGTAGTAATGATTCATCAACTAAAAATGACACACCCCGTCCCAAGGAAGGCGTGCTGGCCGTCACAGTTTTGTTTTTGGGAACTCACGAGCAACTTCCTAGTGGGTCACCCATCATGGGAGTGCTCTGGCCCCCTTCTCGCTTAACTTCGGAGTTCCTACGGAACCCGAAGCCAGTGAGCTCCCAAAAGGCCTCATGCTAGGTAGGGATGAAAATATACATTTAAGGATCACTCCCCTGGGCGATGTGGGATGTTACAAAAAATATGTGACCATTAATCCCTTAATTCATCAAAATGTGCAGCTATAATCTTTTTCATCAACGATGTTAGAACTTCCATCAAAATAAGTCACGTAACATACACGTGAGGCTGAATTAAGGGGCAAATACGAAAAACAAAATGAGAAAAATTGTAAAAATGGTCCCTCAACTTTAACCAATTGGAGAAACAATCCCTCAATTTTAACCCAATTGTAGCAATAGTCATTTCAACATGACTCATTTTCACAAAACTATGACGGAGTTGACAAAAAAAAAATCATAATTTCACATTTTGATGTGTTAAAGTTGAAAAACCGTTACTACAATTTTCTCTTAAAACTATCTATGTTGACATATGTTTTAGACCATTGAATGCAACTAGATCTACATCCAAATCTCCACCCCTTAAAAGATACTATATATAATTGGTTAAAACCAAGAAAATGGGGTACAGACATCTGGAAGACCAAAACTGATCCACACTGGTTTCACAGGTTGTTTAGTGGTACACCCACTTGTTCATAGCCACAAGTTCGGAAACTCCAAATGTGAGTCACATTTGAAAGCTCCTTCTAAACCATTTTAAGCCACTAATCTCATGTCTTTATTGACCCACGTGTCCATTTTTAAAGGTATCTTTATAAATAATCACATTATTTAAATATAAGTTTTACCAAATGATTGTTTGTGGCCAAGAGGAGTACAACTCAATCACATTTGAAAATTAAGGATTTCAACACTACCTTCTAGTGTGTTTGAATGATAGACTTGGTGGTTAGAAGTTTGATTGAGGAATAAGATGAAATTTGTGAATTTCTAGACAAATTTAAGTGCTACTTTAGGGTTTAAACTTTCAGTTTACTAATATATACGAAATAAAAAATACTTGTGCCTGCAATTTCTAATTCAGAAAATTTGAGAATTAAGGGGCCGTTTGATAATAATTTCGTTTTCAATTTTTAGTTTTTGTTTTCACCTTTTTGAAAACTAAACCAAATTTTGTTTGGTAACCACTTTAAGTTTTTAGTTTAAAAAAAATTGAAAATTGAAAACCAAATTCTTGAGTTTTCAAAATTTGACTTTGAATTTTTACTTTTTGGTTTTCTATTTTAATTTTTTTTAAACTAAAAGTAGTAACCAGAACAAATTTCAAAAAAAGTGAAGACCGAAAACCAGAAACTGACAAATAAAAACAAAATAATTTTCAAACGGCTCTTGAATTAAATACACGGTCGTTTTTTATTAAGTGAAAATATACGATGGTTTGTTTTCTAGAAGGAAAACAACAATTACAAAGAAAAACTCCTTGAACACGAAAGGCTACAAAAATATAAGGTAGTTGATGTCTCATTCATTGCAAACTTTTATCACTCATGACTTCATTTTCTTTTTTAGTAGAGCGATAATATTAGTGGGTCAGATGTTAGTCGTTAAAGGTAAGGGGAACCGAACCTGCACCAAAGTGCATAGGCGTAATTGCTTTTCGCTTCTGCAGCAAAGCTTCATCTGCTCATTCATGACTTCAATAATTCCAAGTAAATTAACATGGTGTAAAATGAGACTATGAACCGAGCTCTAGGGCTCCAAACATGAGACCCAAGAGCCAATCATGAATGCCAAACCTCTAATCTAAGCTATAAACCCCAAATCATGACCTATGAATTGTAAATGTATTAAACTTGCCATAAGAGTTATTGAAACTTGGGTGTGGATATAAAATTATGTAGGGACGTGATTAAAATTATAGATGCTCGTTTTATTTTCTCTATAAGAAATGATAAATATAAGCTCTTTTTAGCCTCTAACACAACTTTGTTTATTATTTCCGTTGTTTCTGTTGATTTATTCAATCTGGTGAAAAGAAATCAAGAAGAGTGAAAAACAATCTTCCTTTCTCTATTTCATTTTGGTCCTATGGAAATTTCAGGCCGGAGAAGGTTTTCATATTCTGGGCTGCTGAATTGTGGACCGGCCCAGCTCTTTGCCTTTGTTGGTGGGGGCCCTGGGAGGAAACTGGAAGGGGAGACAGCCAGTGGAAGTGGTGAACAAGTTGATCTTTACGGGCTCTCTTAAAGAATCGACGGGCCTATTGTAAAAACTGTGCGGAAAATTTAATTCATTTAAAAATTATATTTGATGGGTTGTGAATATTTGTGAATAAGGTTGTGATTGTTCGGACAAAGAGAAAATGTGCAACATTTGCCTTTTAATTGAAGAGATGCAAGTATGCTAAAGAGTCACTTTTACAGATATATAAGGGCCTCATCATATTGAGTAAATTTTTTATTAAGTAGTTGAGTCATATAAGTTCATATACGTCAGATCATATTTAGAGATTAAGTGAGTCTTTGAGAGAGTTCAACATAATTGTGGTTCGCTCCAATCCAATCCTCCCTTAAACCCCTCCAGCCCACTCGAGCAATTAGGTAAGGGGAGCCCAACGAAAAGGTCAGGCGGAAATCCAAGGCTCGAGCGCATGGATGGATGTGACGTCAGGCTGACATCAGCCACATCCTAAAAAAATTAGCGCCAGGCGTGTGGACAACAACATTTAAATCGGTGGGGGCCCGCGTGGTAGCCCACTCAGTTACCGTTTGACGTGGCACAATCTGGACCGTTTGATTTCCAGATCAACTATCCACATTTTCCAGCTTTAAATTATTTTTTTTAAATATTACCGTTGGGCCACGTGTCAAAATCTAGACTGTTGAATTTCAATTTTTTGTAATCCAACGGTCCGATTTAAACTAAATTAATTAAAAATTAATTAAAAATGCAAATAAATTCAAAAATACTTATGAATATGTAATTTATTTATTTATTTTCTATAAATATATAATTTTAAAAATTTAAGTTAATAACACCTTTTGGTACTTTATGTAAATTGTATTTTTTCTTCTTCTTCTTATAAATATGTAATTTTAAAATTTTAAGTTAATATCACCATTTGGTACCTTATGTAATTTGTATTTATTTAATTTAGTACTCTATGTAATTTCGTATTTATTTAATTTGGTGTTTTATGTAATTTCGTATTATTTAATTTGGTACTTTATGTAATTTGTATTATTTTATTTGATATTTTATTTAAAATAAAATCTTGTCTGAAATTAAAAAGTAAAAATATTTTTTATTATTTTATAAAATAAAAAATACTAATATTTTAATACGAATTGTCTGGTCTATTCAATTTAGGGGTGGAGATGCAATAGGCAATTACCGTTCATTAAAGGCGGTTACTATTCACTAGAAGGGATTGAATTGCCTATTGCCAAGGGAAGCCTTTACACACTAGAACTACAAAAAAACTTGTTAAATACGACGCTAAAAACTCGTCTTGTAAAGTTATGAAAGCATCGTTTATGCATTTTAACGATGGTCATGCGACGCTTGTGATAGTGTCGCAACAAACCCATGTTGCAAAAGTTTTCACAACTTATTGCGACGCATTACAAGCTTTGCAAAGTTTATTTACAACAGCTTTGCGACACAATAGTTAACGTCGCGACTGCTTTGATGGTGGAATTAAACAAAATATTTGGGACATGTTTGACACGTCGTAAATGCTTTATCCTTGCAGTTTTTTTGTTGTAAATACAAAATGGTTGGAAATCATATTTGTTCAGTAAAAGCTTGGGTTGCAATTTATAATCTTATTCACAATCATTCTAAGTTCAAAAGTAAAATGATATATGAATCAAAGAACTGTGCTTTTAGAATTCCTAATAACATTGAAAGTACATCATCCGCATATCCCAATACACAATCCTACTAGAGTCAAATATAAATAATTTCGTCTCAAAAGTTATGAACATATTTTTTTTCTTTCAAATATGCTCCAACATAGTTCAAGAGTTTAATTATGATCAAGACTCTTCATCACAATCTCCATGCAAACTTGAAAAATAAAATTACGTACCATCAATAACATGTGTCAATTAAAAGTTTAATCTTTAGTATAATGTTTTATTTACAAACCTTTTATGAAAGCAATTGTTTCTATGCTTCTGGGTCTAACTGAGGTTGCTGCTCATTACTCCTATATGTTTCTTGTAGATGGCTTGATGTATTTAGAGTCTATATTTAACACCAAAACGACAAATAGAAATCAAAATTGCTCAAATTTTCACACTAATTTATTCTAATAAATTGAAAAGAGAACAAAATCACATTCAAATTTATATACCTATCCACTTCCGCTTGGTGATGTGTTAACATGGAAACCAATATGAGTCATCACAAGATGGAGTTTCGAACTGACTTCATTATACTTGGATCGGAGATCTTCAATTTCATATTCATGCTTAGCCTTAAGATCATCTATCTTAGTCTTATATTGTCTTTCTACCTCTTCTCGTATGGTGTCCTCATTAACATTGGAAGATCTTGAACTTTGACCAAACACTTGAGATGGAGTTATACCTGTTCCATACATGCGAACACGTCCATGTGCATCAGGTCCCATAACTCTAGTAAACACCTCATCTCGATAATCCTCATCTTCCTGATGCTTTTCCCTTTCTTCCAAGCATTGATTAAAGGAAACTTTAACGAAAAGCTCCCGGTACTGTTCACTTTAACAAAAAACCACATTTTTACACTAAAATGTCAATCTTGGTACTATTCACTTTACCCTTTATTTTGTCCTTATCGTTAAAACTCAAAGTTTTCAAGCCATTTTCATAAGTTTTCCTTTGATTAAATTGATTCTACAAAACATGACCCAACCAGTTCAAATGGCCAAAAGATAAAAATAATGCATAACCCAACTAATCAAAAGGAAGTATTTACTTTGAGTGAAAAATAAATAAACTAACTGATACTTACAATAATGCCGCCACTTTCCTCATTGAAAAGGTCTATGTCATTATTCTTTGTTTTCTTTGTTCTTGTTTTTATAAACATGCTCAACCGATATGTTTTCTCTCCCTTCTTTCTCATCTTAAGAGCACACAATGTTTAATCGAGTTAGTAATGAAAACTATTAAATGGAGAAAATAAAAACTTTCCATTGAGCAAATGAAACCATATGTTTGAAATCATCAGTTCATTGAGATGAGGTTACTAAGTTCTCTGAAAATCTTACAAGGACAAAATAACAATTCATCGAGGTAACGTTAATAACATATGCACCTAGAAACATAACATAGAGTTTGGTTTACACGAAAGCAGTTTTGAGAAGCAATGACTATAAACCATAGAGTTTGATTTGTTTGGGAGCAACTCTAAGAAGGAATGGGTTTCCGAAACCATCTGAATTTTATGCACAGGTGGTTCATCAGTGTGAATTTCTAGTTTATCTATAACTGATTTGTTCCACATTTTGAATAAAGTTTTATGAGCACAAAACTCATACACAAACAACCACAAGACCCACCCCAAGCAAATCCCAAAGATCCGGGCAACAAATTCATAAGGCTTTCGAACTGATTTCAGAAAATTAAGCAATACTTAGCCATCAAACACTTAATCACATCAGAAGCCACATGGGTCACAAAAAATTAAGGTTGAATGATTGTATGACAGTGCCATTGTTATTGTTAAAAAGGTTCATTCGAGGTGTAAAAGAACTAAAAAGTTATGAATTTTGAGCCGCAGATTGATCAAAAGAACTAAATTCGAGGTGTAAAAGAACTAAATTTTGAGCCGCAGATTGATCAAAAAATTATTAGAAAAGAAAAAGGTGACAATTTTCCAATGACCCATCTCCTGTTTCTGCATAATATCAACAACTCTCAATGAACTTATTACTCACTGCAAATGCAAAACTAGTGTTCTAACCTCATGTTTCAATTGAGCAAATGAAGTACGACCAGTCCGATAAGGAGCACCTCCATGTGCACGATTAGCCTCATTTGCCTCGGAATATTCCTACACATGTTTAAAGTAACCATAATTCATCACTATTATAAACTTAAAATGTAATTTTTCCTAATTTACCTTTACATTAGGGAGGCCCCAATACTTTACTAGTGTCTTCCATTGATCTGTAGTGACTTGAGGAGGAGTGAAGGATAAACGTTGTTCATCGGTCCAGTATGCGTCATACCATCTTTGCTTAACCCGACACTTCCAATCCCTCAATATATTGCCAATAACCTTTAAGCAATGAAATTTATATGCATCAGGGACATCTGTGTTATCCTGCAATTATTAGATGATAACTATTAATGAAATTTGTTGTAGTTGTGTCTCTAATTGAGACTCTGTATGCCTTGTAATCGGTGGCTGCTGTTAAGTTTGATTCAATGTGGTATGTGGAGATGGCCTAGATAACTGAGGCTGATTCGAACTTTGTCCACACTGCTGAGATGGTCGTGCTTGTGACCTACCCTTTTTAGCTCTCATTGGAGATGGGGGAATCAATTCCTCCATTGATTTGCCTCTTCCCCTCTTTGGTGCCATTTTCTGTTGCACTAAAAAAATTAGTATATACACACGATGAATCATCATAAAAGATTGATGTAAATAATTCATAATATGTAACCGAGTACCTACTAAGCACCTTATCAAATGCTACTCCCTGTGCACGATTATTAATCTAACATATATATATATATACACACACACACACACACAAGCTATTTTAAGAAGACATGCATTGATAAACATAATCATAATTACAGTGATAGAAAACAGATGGTCAATTAGAAGTAATAAAGTAACTAATATAATCAGAATTTCTAAAATAATGTCACACGATAACAAGAATTTCCATTATAATCAGTAACTAATACACTCTATGGCCAATCATTCTTCCATCTCATTTTCAGGAGGATCATCAACTTCTTCAACATTTGTGTCTACGGTTGCTCCATCCACTCCTTCCCTAACCCAACCAGCATCTTCAACATTCATAAATACAGTTTCATCCAATTGTTGGGGTGCATAGAGCTCTACTTGAGGCATAATTGTTGGGGTGTGGGAAGAATCCTTTGAACCCATATCAAATAGAACTCTTACAGTCATATTAACAACAACATGCCAATCTGAATCAATTGGATCCTGTATATAACAAACTTGCTTTGCATCTTGTGCTAAAATGAAAGACTCGTCCCCTACAACATTATCTTTGTATAATAGATGATTAAAATTCACTAATGTGAATCTAAACTCATCTTCTTTCATTCCACCAACTGCATCAACCCAATCACACTTGAACAAAACAAATTTCAAGGCATTGGTATATCGGATTTCAACCATATCTTTCAACACTCCATAATAGGTGACATCACCTAAGCAAGGCCTTTTGTCCTTAACAGTAGCATAGCTCATAGTGTCTGCTTTCGATACAACACCAGAATTTTGAGTGGTTCTACTTTTTTCGCTTTCTTTCGTACGAAATTTGGAGACATTAATGACATAACCTTTATATCTTTGTGCAAATTGGTCAGGACCATTAGCCAAACTGATGATGTATTCAGAAAATACTTCATTATTAGTTAGCCGTTGTGTATCAACCCATATAATATCATTATTATAAAGAAGTCAGGGAGAAGAAAAATTTAATTTGATTGGTCTACATTAAATTTATAGATCTAATGATTGTAAGTACTTACATAATTTTTAAACCATATGTAAAATGTCTCAGTGTGAACTCTTCTAATATAATGGCTTGTTTTACGAGGCATTTCCAATGCAAGTATTTCAAGGTGTTGGCTGTGTAAATGAGATTTGTTCAGAAAAAAGTGAATTAAGAAGCATTCAAAGTAATAAATATAATTGTGCTTTCACTTACTTTTAAAATGGTGTGATAGCATCTGTGTTGACTAGCACGTGCCTATGTACTCGTGTCCATGTAACTTCATCTAGACGTATTTTCACTCCTTTGTTGAGAGGACAACCATAGTCACTACCACCATCATCATTACAAGCTGGACAAGTAAGCTTTGTTTCTACTTCATTCAAATATCGGGCGCAAAAAGTCATGCATTCTTCCATTAAACGACCATTGGCAATTGAAGCCTCAGGATGCACACGATTACGCACATAACACTTAAGTGTTAATAAGTACCTGTGTGTAATATAATTAAAATATAATCTAATGAAAATAGTTAATATAATAAAAATTACAACTACAATTTTACTAACCTCTCAATAGGATACATCCATCTAAATTGGACAGCCCTAGCAACCAATGCTTCCTCAGTTAGATGGATAGGCAAATGTTCCATTACGTCAAAGAAAGACATTGGAAAAATCTTCTCAAAATGGCAAAGTGTATGCACAACTCGCTCTTGAATATGTTCCAGATCAAACTGCACGTTCACTTTCGAGCAAAGTTGTCTGAAGAAATTAGTAAACTCAATCAATGCTTCAACAACATTCTTAGGAAAAGCTCTGCGTGCTGCTATATGAAGTAATTGTTGCATTAATATATGATGATCATGACTTTTAAGACCCCAAATACTCCGCTCCTTCATGTGTATATGCCGAGAGATATTAGAAGCATAACCATCTGGAACCTTTACTTGCATCAAGACTTTTAAGAACACATCTTTATTGTCTTTAGTCATAGTAAAACAAGCAGGAGCTAAGTATGCCTTATTAGAACCTCGTTGCTGAGGGTGCAATGGTTTCCTAATGCCCATTTCTTCTAAGTCACGTCGAGCCTTTAAATTGTCCTTGGTTTTTTTAGCAACACCCAATATTGTCCAAAGGATATTTTCACAACAATTCTTCTCAATGTGCATGACATTGGGATTGTGACGAATCAAATTATGCTCCCAATACGGTATCTAAAAAAATATGCTTTTTTTCTTCCAAAATGATCGATCATTATTACTCCCATCTTCAGCTCTTTTCCTCTTTCTAAGGTCTTCTTTCTTATACTCTATAAGTACTCCTCGCAGCTGTCTTTTCACATCAATACCTGAAATTTTGTGTGGAGCACGTCCTCATTCTCGTGTGCCATCAAAAGACACTTTATCTCTTCGAAACTTATGACTTGTAGGTAAAAATCGACGGTGACCTGTGTAGCAATACTTTCTTCCATAAGTTAACCAACGAGACCGAGTGTTTGTATTGCAACAAGGACATGCCTTTTTCACCTCTAGTGCTCCACCCTGATAAGTTCCCATATGCAGGAAAGTCATTGATAGTCCAAAGTAATGTAGCATGTAGTTTAAACATTTGATTCGTCGAGGCATCATAAGTAAGTACACCTTCTTGCCATAATTCCTTTAACTCGTCAATCAGTGGTTGTAAATATACATCAATCTAATTACCAGGTCCGTGCAGGCCATCTATCAGAATATACAAAATATAGAATGGTTGCTTCATGCACATACATGATGGCAAATTATAAGGCATTAGAATAACAGGGCATGTATTGTGAGGTTTGAACATTTTTCTAAATGGGCTGAAACCATCTGATGCTAAACCAAGTCTGACATTACGAATTCCACCAGAAAAATCTGGATACTTAGCATCAAAAGCTTTCCGTGCAGGTGTATCAGCAGGGTGCCTTAGCACACCATCATTAATACGCTCCTCGGCATGCCATTTCATAAGCGAAGCAGTTTTGGAAGACATAAAAAGTCTTTGCAATCTTGGCTTTAATGGAAAATATCTTGTTGAGCATATATTTTTCTATCCCCACTCACACCATTGTTAGTTTGGCCTTTAAATTTCTTGTATCTGGATGTGTGGCAGATGTCACATGATTCAAGCTTCTCATCCTCATTTTTAAACAACATACAATGATTAGGACATGTATCCCATGTCTCGTATGTGAAGCCCAAGTCCTCCGTAATCTTTCGAGCATCATTATAAGAATCTGGTATATCTATATTGGGAAAAACTTCTTTCATAAAATTGAACAAGTTTGTCATTGAATTGTCTGTCCATCCACCAAGTACCTTTATGTGTAATAGCCGAACAATGAATGACAATTTAGTAAACTTTTCACACCCCGGATACAAAGGACATTCTGCATCTTATAGCAATTTAAAGTACTTTCTAGTTTCATCATTTGGCCCCTCACTGTGTTCATTTTCTGTTAACTGATCATTCTCTATATTAGGATCCACATTTGAATGGCCAAATGCCTCTTGTACCATTCCAAACATATCATCAACAAAAGCTGATGGAGTATTATTCCTAATACCTTGTTCTGAATGTGATGGTTGGTTTGTTTCTCCATGATGAATCCAATTTCTATAATTTAGCATAAACCCATCAACTATTATATGAGCTCTTGCTACTTCCCTTGTAACAAAGTACCGATTGTAACATTTTTTGCAAGGACAATAAATCCTTGTATGACCTTTGTTGTTATCAAATGCAAACTCCAAAAAATGTTCAAGCCCATGTTTAAATTGATCAAATGACCTGTCATTCAAATCTATCCAACTCTTGTCCATACCTAATGTCATCCGAAAATAAAGAAACAATACCTTATTTTATCCATTAAAAAAGGGTAGTTATTTTTAACAAAAAAAACAACAAGATGTAGAAAAGCATACAAAGAAAGTAAGTATAATTAATCAAATTTTTATTTAAAAGGTGGATAGAAAACGTACCAAGCTAATAATTAAGCACCCTTGATCTGATCTCTATAGTTAATCCAAAATATATGAACTACAAAAGAAACAATCTATTAATCTTCAGTCGTGAAGGTAACCCGAAAAGGTTGACAATCCAAACCAAGTTTTCAAGTTATACCTACTCTTGGTTTGCCATCAATTTAAAATAATACTCTGGTTTGTGGATAAATTTGGATTGGAGGGAAGGAAAGCAAGCTGGTCTACTATCTTAAATCAGTTCACATGTTTGGTAGCAGGTAAGGCGGTGGTGGAGCTGGTGGTTTGATTGAGTTGCCAGTGGTTTTGGCGGCAATGACCGTGGAGATATTATGTAAGAGTTTAGAACTACTGGGAGTTCGATGAAATTACAATATGTAGTAATTCAAAGTCAAATACTACTAATTTAAAATAAATTGCAGAAAGCAAATATCCTTATTTGAGCCGTCTCCAGGCTCTAAACCTACTCTTGGTCTGCCATCAATAAGGAAACTCATTCCCACACGCATCTACAAGAGAAAATCATGGCAAGAGACGACAAGCAACTATTGGTTCGTGATGGAGGGTCCAACCCCAGGTGATTTCTTGGGTTGCAAATACAATATACATATCCAATTAGAAAATAAATTTGAAAGCAGGGGATTCACTCGACAATCAACTTGAAAGCAAGGGATTTCTTTAACCCTTTCAAGTATATAATCAATTCATGTAAACATATTAACAACAATACATTCACTCGACAGAAACTCTAGAAATCACTTAGCAAGACTTATAGAATCAGAAAAGAGAGAAGATGGAGAAGGTTGTAGTGGCTTACAAGAACTCCGATTGTGCTCCGGAATCTCTTATATAACTCCAGAAATTTTGATTGAGTCTCTGATTGCCCCAAGCAGAATTGAAAGTGAGGGAAAAGGAAACAGTTGTGGGAGAGAATGAAGGCTGCGTTGGGAAAAAGAAAAAAGGAGCGCGCTTTATTTCATCTAAAAAACTGAGTGCCCAATTTGTTCGCGCTCAAACTCTTTGTGGTGGGGGGGGGGGGGCGTCACAAACAATTTGTTTAAGACGACATATATAACTATTTACGACACTATTTACGACATTACTTATAATAGTGTCGCAAATATTTTCACGCTAACAAATGCCGTGCAAATTTCCTTTATTTGCAACGACAGTGTAATCTGACGCAAAAAAACTGTCGCAAAAAGGCATTTTTCTTGTAGGTGAGGTTTCTTTCGTGTTCAAGTGGACTTGTGAGTGCCTAACAAAGAAATTTTCTCTTCAGAGAGACCTGTTTTTGAAACGGTACCCTTTGATTAGGCAATCCAACTGTCCAAGGCATCAGAACTTGCAAAGGATTTGCAAGTTAAGTCTAAAAATGGTAAAAGGAAACATAAGTTGTTTCTTATTACTATGATGGCAAGTAGTATGAGAACTATAATACAATGAGTCTTACATTCTCGAGTTTGAGATTTACATGTGCATGGGAACATCAATCACAAAAATACATGTTTCTTTAGTAAAATTTTATAACTTGGAACTAAGTTTGTGTCTGGATGCAAGATCCTTACACAACCTCCCCTGAAAGTGAGTGGTGAACTCTTGTTAGTACAATGTGCCTTAGTCAAGCCTTGAGCAGACACTTAGGCTCTCTTGTAAAAAACAATAATGATTGTGTTCAGGCCTGCCATTGTTGCCCAAGACCAACATATTGTTTGTTTTAAGTTGTCTTATAAACCATTTTGCGCCACAAGAAAATGGCCTTCTTCTAAAATAATTGTTATTTTGGATGAGTTAAATCCATACTCAGGTTCTTTTCTATGCCTTGAAGAGATGGACTTTATTATTTTCTTGCATTAAATACCAAATACAAGGATCACAAACTGATCAAAAGAGAGTTTAAACCAGTCAACAATCTTTGAGTGAAGGGAGAATGCATAAAAATAAAGTAAAGTGAACAAACGAAGAACTATGTTAGTAAATGTTCAAGAAATATTAATATAATGTTGGAAATGTGCCCTAAAACCAATCATATGATGATACTTTACGGACATTTCAGATGTTAAACTAATCTAGTTTAATATAAAAGGCAAAGATTATTGTTTTAAGCCATCTCATATAAATGTTATATGCTTAAACGATAAGTCCAAGGAATATGTAATAGGGAGAATGTGATCTAAAGAAGTTAGATTCATGAGACCATTCTCTTTCTTTAGTGATCCTAAATGTTCCTGATCATAGGATTGCCAATTGGGCATTGACAGTCCGTTAAGATCAGTACGTGCTATGTCTTCTCTTAGAGAGAGTGACTAGTCTCGAGTCAATGGTGTGACTGACACCAAGACAAGTACGTAGGTGCTCAATAGAGAATGAGTCCACTGAATGCGATCAACGAGGAGTTCTCATACTTATGTCATATGAGAACTCATGGTTGGGATAATGCAAAGTAGTCATTTGACCTGAGGCATCATAGTTGTCTTGTGGTTAGGTCCTTGATCTTTGACTATGTCAAGGTCACTCCGTCAGAGGGTGTCCACGGCATAGTTGGGGTTAAGCCACTTAGCTATGGAGGCAAGTGAATGCACAACAAGGGATTTCTAACCTTCAAACCGTTTGAGGGAGAATACTCTATAATATGATTAAGAATCTCTGGCTAGAGTATGAATGAGATTTAGCCAGAGATTTAGGAAGTCGTTCCAAATCACATTCAAGGTAATCTTATAAGTAAATGAATCACATTGGATAGTAGGCATGAATAAACTATCAAACCAAACAATGTGGTCAAGAGTATTGTATTAGAGAAAGACTGTATTGCATTGTAATCCCAAACTGAATAGGTTCTCTAGCCTCTTCTGATTAGCTTGGGTAGCCATGACATACTGCTAGGTGTTACTCATGACTTGTGGAAGCCCTGAAGATGTATAATCACTGAAGGGATAATTGAAAGTAAGTTTCAATTCACAATCGATTAGTAAGAGTTTTAATCGCCCACTGCCTCGCTAAAAGGAACCTAATAGATCGCACACCGTGTAAGGTAATGATTGAAGGATATAACGAAGATGAGTGAGGACAATTAAATAGTTTAATTGTTTATGGCAAGGATTAATTAATATGTTAATTAATCAAACGAATATGTTCGTTTTAGACCTTGGGTTAGTTTTGGGCCTCAAGACCCAATGGGCTTCGAATGTCAAGCCCATTAACTTAAGTTGTATGACAACTTAATGAATAAAGATTCAAGAAGGCCCAAACAGCCCAAAGCCCTAAGATGGCCGGCCATGTTGATAAAGGAGTGGGTTTTGGACTTATTACAAGTTTGCCACTCCAATGAAGGTAGGTATAAATGTGACTTTATAGCCTTTTCTTCATTAGGGTTTTCTAAGGATGAAAAGTGAGAATAACTCTCTCCTTTTCTCTCTAGGAGGCCGGCCCCCTTGGAGGGGATTAGCTAGCAATCCTTCATCCTCCAAGGTCACTCATCTTCTTCCTTCACCATCCTTGGTGTCGAAAATTAGAGGTCTCCTACCTTGGGGACTTTTGGAGAATCAATTCTTCCATCCATATCCATGGAGCCAAGGAGCAAGGAGACAAAGGAAAGAAGACCCTCACATGGGTGATTAACCTTTGCTAAGCAAAGAGATGCTTCAAAGGTATAAAGGTTTCTCAACTCATTTCTTTAAGATTTGAGTTGAGTCATGGTTCACCATAACTACTAGGCTTTGAATTTCATGGGTAATGTTTTGTTTTGAGTGCATACAAGCATGATTTCGCCTTTAATTGTTAATTGCATGCCATAGATGTTGCTCAAATGAACATGTTTTTCACAAATTTTCCTTCATATAACAGCTAGTAAATAACATGTGATGACAATAACTTGAAAGCAAATGATGAATACAAGCCCTTGGGCAAGTTTTCAACCTAGTCGGGCAAGTTCCCAAGCCTGTCGGGCAAATTCTTACTATTGCAGGCAATGCAATAATAAATGAATTTTTACAAAGAAAATCGATACTACAAAAGGAAGTAGTAAAGCTCTAAATACAAAGGAATGTCTGAAGTACAAAATGAATAACTGAAAGTAGACTACAAAACGTTTAAGACCTTTTTTTGTTGAGTTGAATGTCTTTTTCTCTAATCCTTTTGCTACATTTTATAGAAGCTTTCTTCTTTCTGAATTAAGGTTTTCTAACTCAGTTCACTCCCTTTCATCCAAGTTGTTGATGTAATGTTTGTCAAAGGATGAGCTCCTACTTGGATACTTGAGCTTTGATCATGTTGAATTTACAGATCTTGCAACAGAAAGTCTGTTTCCCACTGAGAAACTTGGTTGAGTAAGCCTTCTTTCTGTGAGTAAGGGTGAACTTGCTGCCCAAACATGCCATGTCAAAAGCACTTTAAAATCTTGGGACATCCACTATTCATCTCTGTTAAAAATACAAGTATGAGTTAAATGGGACGTTGGGCCTTAGATAGGCCCAATTGTTCAATTATGGTCCAAACAGTTTGGATAAGATTTTCCATTTTGGAAGTATGGTTATAGAATTCTTTGTCGGGCTTAGTCTTTAGACCAATATAATACCATTGGATCACATGATAATGAAATGTAAGAGAACAACAATCATCTCTTGGATTCAACATGCAAATGTGCAATTAGGATCTTCATTTTTTTAGGTGAACTAGTATCAATTTTATTCAAAGAAATTAAGGGCATATACAATCTTCACCTAAAGTCCTCATTTTGAGGATCTGTGATGTCCTTTTTCATTTAAACCCTTAGATTAACCTGACCGTGGATTACTCAATAACCTTATATTATCCCTATGACACCCTAACAAACCTCTGGGGACATGAATCGGCTGCTTCCTATAAATTCTTTCAGTTATATCATCGACATTCCTATTTTGAATCTCAATCAAACACAGCACCACCACCATTGCGGCCACCGCTACCAAATCTTCGTCCCTCACACAACAGATAACATATTTATATACCCGATGATCTCATTCATCAGCTTTCCAATCGCTCCCGTAAAACCTAAATCCGCTGCTGAGCCAATTCCAATCAAGCTCATCAACTGTTCGCTTGCATTGAATGGTCTATAAAAACATCTGGTCCTTGTGGACCAGGCACATGGGTTGCTCCACAAGGTTGGGCTTGAGCATGTTGATGGTGTTCAGATTGGTGGAGGGGGTCTGTGTCTTATTCATGTGCCTTTGGCTTCCTGTTTTTCGGCGGTCAGGGCCCAAACGCTAGGCTTGGCCAAATGAGACACTGTCGCTACCATGGAGATTGAGGGAGGGAGAGGGGATGTAATGGAAATAGACCATTATTTTGTTAGGGTGTAAAAAGGACAATATAAGATTATTGATTAATCCACCATCAGATTAATCTAAGGGTTTAAATAAAAGATTACATCGTAGAGTATTCATACTTCAAAAAGAGCGTCCTGGATTAAATGTAGGCTCCTCAAGCCAACAAGAAGTAAAATTAGAAAATAAGACCAACTTGACCAATCTCAAATTTTGTGGTGTATTTAGAGATGATCTTACTTTCTAACCTATGATTTCGTTTTTGATAAGCAGCCATGTTAATGTATGATTATTTTCGGTAAGTCACATTGATCTGTCATCATTAAAGGCATCTTATTTTAATCTTCTTTCGCCATGATTCCTTTCCTTCCTTTTCAGTTTCAACTTCCAACTCAAATAAAGCATGGTCGCTCTTTCTTCCCTTTTTACTCAACCGCAATCCACCGTCCAATCCCGACCGTCGACCCCAACCACCCAGAACCGAACAATTCAACGGCCATCATCGAACAGTTACAGAATCCAAACCACCTCACCCAATCAACCCCCCCCACGTGTCCCCCATCCGAAGCTCCCCAGCATTTCCTTTACTCGCGTGCCTCCCCACGGCCAGATGAGACCAAAAGTCAGGGGCAAAATCGTAATTTTAACATCCAACCCGTACGGAGAAAGCTGGAGTTGGAGAAGGAAAGCAAGCAAGCAAGCGTCTTTTCTCTCTGTTTTGGAAGAGAAGCTTCACACGCAGGTCGTGGGCTGCTTGAAAATAGTGTTCCACAATTTGTACTGTTACATCGAAAGCTCCTCCAACCTCCAACCTCCAGTACGGTGCCGTTCCGTTCCGTTGTGTTCGCTTTATTCGTCAAATTTTCTTTTCCTTTTCCTTTTCGCTTTATTCGTCTGAGTGAGTAAACTTTTGGTCGTCAGTAAATGTTTGCTTCAAGTTTCTTACCCTCTGGAATTTTAAGCTACGTCTTCTTCCTAATGCCTTCTCCTCCTCCTACTCACCCCTCCTCGGGAGAAGGAGCTCCAAATCCCAAGCATTGACTTTCCCGTGTTCCAGAAAGGTAATTAAATCGGATTCGGAGGGGCATTTTCTGAGGATGAATAAAAAATACAGCGATTCTGTCACACTAGTTCTGGGTTTTTATTAATTTTTTATTTTAATTTGATTAATTTTTTTGACGTAAATAACCGTTGGAAATTGGGTTTAGTGCCACCGTCACTGTTGCATTGAATTCTTAGTTTTAAATTTTTAGTATTATTGAAAACTGCTTAGTAATATTATTAAGTTTTTGTATTTTTTTGGTGTTGCAGAGCACAAATCAGAGGAGCAGAAGCTTCACAGTGCAGACTGAAACGACAAAGCTTTGAAAGGTAATAAGATCTCATGGTTAATCTCTGGTTGTCGAAGTTTGAAGCTTTTGGGGACCCTTTGTCTCTGAAATGTTGCACGTTTCGGTGGTCCGTTATGAAATTTATTAGTGGGGATTCGGTTGGTTGCTGTTGAAGCATAGTCGTTGTTGGGAGATGTATGAATGATAATACAGATGACATTGTGTTTCTTTCTTATAATGTGTTGGAATGTGGTGGAAATGAAGCTTAAAATCGAAGAATGAGTGCGCCGAAAGAAATTAAAAAACCCTTAATCTTAATAAGCTTTCAAGTATAATTAACTTTCCTTGTGGCTGTTGTCTTCCGGGGGTAGTTGGATTTGGCCACGAATGGCTTGTGGTTGAAGATTTAGGACGTGATTGGCATTTGGGGGTGTTTGTTTTAATTCTCTGTTGTTTATGGGTTAAAATTCTTAAACCCATGTTTGAGCTTCTTGTTGCTGATGTGACCCGTAGTTAGTTAGCATTCTTTATGCTTCTTTTGCCTTTTCTGAGGTGGTTGGGTTAATGCCCATGATTTAGCTTCTTTTTGCAGATAATTTGGTAATGACGGGCCTAATTTATGGCAAGTGCAACAACCCTGTGTTTAACATTTAAATCATCTTGCACTTTGGGAAATGAGAGTGGCTTGGAGTACTTTAACACCGAGCTTGTTCTTTCCGCTTTCAGAAATTCGATGGGATTTTTCAGTTTTTAAGCTTTGATTAATTGGTGGTTGGGTTGACAAGAGTATCGGGGGTAAAAGTGAGATAATGGGGGCAATTGGTGGGGAAGAGGTAGTGAAGTGGGAGAAGATGCAAGGAGCAAGTGCTCGCGAAGAGAAGATTCTGGTTTTGGTGAGGTTGAGACCTCTGAGTGAGAAGGAGGTTGCAGCAAATGAAGTAGCAGATTGGGAATGCATCAATGACACAACCATCTTATACCGAAACACGCTGCGGGAAGGGTCTACATTTCCAACTGCCTATACATTTGGTAAGAATATATTCATCTGTATAGAATGGGATATCTGTATGCAGCGTACTCACCGGAATCCCTTTTAGGTGTTTGAAATCTGAGATTATAATGGTATATCTGCTTACCATTAATGTCCAGCACATTTCGTGGAATGCATAGTTTTGTCATAGTTCATTGATTTATGGGATACATCTTATCTATTTTATCTATTTATCTTTGTTCATATTTTTATTGTAGACAAAGTATTTCGGGGTGATTGCTCTACAAGGCAGGTTTATGATGAAGGAGCCCAACAAATTGCTCTTTCAGTTGTCAATGGTATCAACTGTAAGTATATAGGTCTCTGTGTTGACGTTCTTCTGATACCTTACTTTATGTAATTAGTGAAAAGTTTACACCAAAATTTTCTTTCTCAGCAAGTATTTTTGCATATGGTCAAACAAGCAGTGGGAAAACGTACACCATGAATGGTATAACAGAGTTTACAGTAGCAGAAATATTTGACTATATACATGCGGTAAGAACAATTACTAACAAATTCATTGCTTCATTTCAATTTTAATACTTGACTACTGTTTATTTGCAGACGTTAATAATATAAAGATAGTTTCTATTGTAAACGTCACTAACATAAAGTTTGCTATTTCTTTCAGCATGAGGAACGAGCTTTTGTTGTTAAGTTTTCAGCAATTGAGATATACAATGAAGCTGTTAGAGACCTCCTAAGCACAGATAATACTCCACTTAGGCTGCTAGATGATCCTGAGGTGGATGCCTTTTAATTACTTTCATTTTCTTGAGATGGTTATTTTCATGTGGATAAGAGTTTTGCTTTAACACTTCTATATTCTCTTCAGCGGGGAACCATAATAGAGAAAATCACAGAGGAAACTCTGAGGGACTGGAGCCATTTAAAGGAGCTCCTTTCTACTTGCGAAGGTAAAGCATTTGAGAAAGTACTGCATTTACCATAAAGTGTTATATCTTAATGATTTGTGTGTATTACAGCTCAAAGACAGATAGGAGAGACCGCATTAAACGAAAAAAGCTCTAGATCACATCAAATTATTAGATTGGTATGCCCCTCCCCTTGGATTCTTTTTTATAAGCGTGTATTCATTTCGGATGGAGTGCTTTCGACTACTCTGCTTAACCCAGCTTTAACTTGTAGGCAATTGAAAGTTCTGCTCGTGAGTTCCTAGGCAAAGGCAATTCAACCACCCTGGCAGCTAGCGTGGTATATTTTAATTACTTCTAGATTGGATATTTGGTAGAATATATAAAACTTCATCTGTTAATTTAATTTAATTTTTTCCATTTGCAATATTAAGTAGATATTAAATTCAGAAGTCATGGGTTTGTTGCAGAACTTTGTGGACTTGGCAGGAAGTGAGCGTGCAGCCCAGGCATTATCAGCTGGGATGAGATTAAAAGAAGGCTGCCACATTAATCGCAGTTTACTAACTCTTAGCACTGTTATTCGCAAGCTAAGGTTTGTATAATCCATCCTTCCTTTATGTCATATACTTTACCAAGTTCATTTGACAGGCAAAGGTGTAGTATATTATTATTTATTCTTGACACTTTCTTTTTAATTATGTTTTTCTATGTCCATGTGTACTAACCTGTTTTGAATCTTTGATTTCAAATCCGATATTTTCAATATAATTTTTTAAAATCACTTTATATCAGCTGATTTCTTGGATGGGAACTGCAATTAGGCGCAAAAACGGCTTAACCTCTTTGAACTACAATTACATGCCTTATCTTTATCTCTATTGTAATGTAGCAAATTTTTCTTATTAATATAGGAATTACAATTTTAAGGTGAGTTTTTATAAAAGAATAAATTGAAGTCTTCTTTCGGGTTTTTAGTGTGTGTGTGTATATATATATATTTACATATGCAAGGTCATTAATCTATAAACTCTGGAGCAACTTATTATGTCTCTGGAATCAAGACCTTTAGCTAGAGAGGGTTTTTTTTATTTTTTATTTATTGATCTATTTTATATTTTCTTTTATGTTACTGTGCCTTCTTTTTCAATTATTCTTATCGAAATACTTCTTAGGGTGGGTGTGGGGAACTATGGGATTGGTAGTGTCATTGTTGAAGGGATAATGACACTATTCCTTAAGATTTACTATTGTATCCCCAGTGGCCTTGAGTATACATCCCTATTCCTTAAGATGTTTTATCTAGTGATGTGATTTGTAAATCTAGTTATATTGTTCCATGCAGTAAGGGAAGGAATGGCCACGTCAATTACAGAGATTCGAAGCTCACACGCATACTGCAGCCTGCCTTGGGTGGTAATGCTAGAACAGCCATCATTTGCACTTTGAGCCCTGCACGAAGCCATGTTGAGCAAACAAGAAACACTCTTTTGTTTGCTTGTTGTGCAAAAGAAGTGACTACGAAAGCACAGGTCAATGTAGTCATGTCAGATAAGGCCCTGGTTAAACATTTACAGAAAGAGCTGGCTAGATTGGAGAGTGAGTTGAGGACACCTGGACCTCCTTCGTCAACTTGTGATTACCCAGCGTTGCTTAGAAAGAAAGATCTTCAGATTGAAAAGGCAAGGGTTCTCGTTCTTAGAAAGTTTACAATTAGTGAAGAATACCTATCAACGGGAATTAAATATAAGCACACAGTTATGTTGACATTTCTGAAGACCCGTAACAGATGGCAATTGAAAAAATTTCTTTTCAGAAGAGAAGATAGGTCTGAAAGACAGCAGTTTAGATGTATTGAATTTGCTTCTAAGTTTCACAAATACATGTTTCTCCAAGTTTCTTCCCAACATAAAAAATACTGCACCTCCTTATTCTTAAAAAAAAATAATTCTGATCACGGTATGGCTATATCAAATGGCCGGTCTAAAGGAAATCTCCATGTACCTAGCATCTACACGATGTCATTATTAATTGTGTGCTTCGTATAAGATCATAAAATGGGTTGCCTTGACTCATATACTCAGCTTAGGTGTAAGTTTGCTGTAGGCCTTGAATTCATCTACGCCCGTATTTGGAATCTGCAACCATGTTTTCATTTAAGCAAGTTTCTAACTGAATGCATTTAAACCAAGACATGACATGTGACCTTTTTCAGATGGACAAGGAAATTAGAGAGCTGAAAAAGCAACGTGATCTTGCTGAATCACGAGTGGAGGATTTACTGCGGATGGTTGGAAAGGATAACGATTCCAGACAAGTACATATTCTTTGCTTATGGACTATGGAGATTAATTACATGTTATATATACCATTATTTTTCTAACTCTCACATGTTTCCTCTCTTTCAGCCTTCAGATAACCTTAATCCTAAATGGAATGCCGGGGATGTGTCAGATGATGAAGGCTCAGTATCATCAGGTGTGGCTGATCCTCATTATATGAATGGCGTCAGAAAGTTCAGCAATCCTCATTTTGATGACAGAGACGGTGAGAGCAGTCCCGAGGAGGTATACGGACAGATTAATGAGAAGTTTAGATCTGATTCATGCCAGAGTCTAGAGTATACCGTAGGTGGGACTGCAGAAGATACTGATGACTACTGCAAAGAAGTCCGCTGTGTTGAGATGGAAGAGTCAAGCACGGACAATAATTCTGGATCCCTTGCTTTATCTGCTGTTGAAAGTGAAGTAACATCTGGGGATACAAGTGTAGCAGGTCAAGAAATGATATCAACCCCAGTGAATGCAGATAGAGAAGGGAGTCAGATGCAAAATGGTTTTACATATGGCACGTTGGAGCAGAGACTACGTGATGTACAGATGACCATTGATTCTCTTGGTAATCCTTACCCTGAAAAACAATCTAGAAGCTTAAAGTTAACTAGGAGCTGGAGTTGTAGAGAAAATCTCATGGCTGGCTCATCTTCTCCGGATAAATCAGAGGGAACCCCACCTAATTGGTTTGAGAAAAGCTTTCCTGGGAGACCAGAAGGTTTTAGTGGGAGGAAGGTTCCCCAATTACATTATGATTCCAACGCAAGGTTGTCAAGAAATGATTCTCAATCTTCCCTTGGGAGTGCCGTGGATGAGTTAGGAGGGCAGACTGCAGATGAGGATATTACCAGTGTTCATACTTTTGTCACGGGACTAAAGAAAATGGCCAAAAATCTTGAGAATGACAGAAAACTTGTCAACAGTCAGGTGAGAATGTGCCTTAATTTTGAGTTTGTCCACTAAAAAACCCTGTCATTTTTGTGTGTGTCTGTCCTTGCTTGTTATAGTAATTAGATCATATCCTTGAAGCTGATAAATTCATGAGAACCTGAAATATTATGCATTATTCACACTTTTAAGTTTATAATTTTTATATCAAGAAGTTGGGGTGAAAATGCAACATTTGCATTTTTACATCCACGCAAGCCACATTACCTATTGAAACGTTTAAACGTCTTTAAGTTTGTCGATTCTCTCCAACTTATTTACGAATAGTCTTACTATAATTTGCATTTATTTATTGGAAGGCATTTGGGCAAGTCAGCTTCTCACAAATCTTTTGCTTTGTTTGACATGGATCTGTCTGTGCATGCTAGGACCAAGAGACGGGGGAAAAGTTTGAAAAGAAAGTGAAAGATGTAGGAGTAGATCCAATGCTGGAATTATCAGAAACTCCTGATTGGCCACTGGAATTTGAGAGACAGCAGGGGGCCATATTTGAACTTTGGCAAACTTGCCATATATCAGTGGTCCATCGAACCTACTTTTTCTTGCTCTTCAAAGGTGATCCAACAGATTCCATTTACATGGAGGTAGAACTTAGGAGACTATCTTTCCTCGAGGAAACTTTTTCCCGTGGAGATCAAGCTGTCGAAAATGGTCAGGCGCTCACACTCGCTTCAAGGTTCACTCTCTCTTGTGTCTGTTTTTTCTTTCTTTTTACTCGATGTTGTTCTTATTTTTTGAATAATGTCTTGTTTCTGTGCTAACTTCTATTTCATGCACAAGTTGACTAAAATACTGTTCTGATTTATGGATGCAACATGTGTATTTGGACACAGCATGAAAGCTATTGGTCGCGAGAGAGTAATGCTAAGCAAGCTGATGCAGAAAAAGTTTTCGGCAGAAGAGAGAAAGAGACTCTTCCAGAAGTGGGGTATTGCACTGGATTCAAAGCGCAGGAGGCTGCAGCTGGCCAACTGCTTGTGGAGTAACACAAATAATATGAACCACATTACAGAGAGTGCCACCATTGTTGCAAAGCTGGTGATGTTCGTAGAGCAGGGGCAGGCCCTCAAGGGAATGTTCGGGCTTAGTTTCACACCCCCAAAAGCACGGCGTAGATCCTTTGGATGGAAAAATAGCATGGCATCCCTTATATAAACATGCTGCTCGTATATATTATACCACTATAGATGACCAGTTTCCCAAGTTAGATAGGCCACAGAGCGTTGTTTTCGTCACCAAAACTTGAAACAGATTGCCTACGATTATCTATAGGAATCGTATAATTCTTAGTCGGCATGCTCAGCGAAAGCTATGTTGTGTTTTGGTAATATGGTTTCCTGGATTTGTTGCATCTTTGAAATGTGGTTTTTAGAATCTGTGACTGTTATTGGTCTTGTCCCTCAAGCCAATGCCCCAGGGTGTAATGCTTATGCACAGAATGATAACGTCTCATTTCCCTTAGCCTTTGGATTAAAAGAGAACCCTAATAGAAATGGATACGTTTGTCTCACACTCTGGGGTTTTCGAAAACACGTATTATGCGTAATGTATGGTCATGGTAATTATACTTTACGAATATTAGAATCACCAAACATAACAAGATGGGAAGTGCAGAAATATTAGAATCACCAAACATAACAAGATGGGGAGTGCAGAAGGTGCAAGCTGGGAGGAAAAATCCCTATCCAAATTTGTACGGAAGAACAATTTTTGCCCTGGTGTTTCTTTGGTAATTATCCTCTACAGGGCACCTTGAGTTAAATCAGGTGGTGCTCCACACCACTCAAACACATGTATCAAATCAGATCATGTATGCTTCAATTTTGGATAAAAGAGACTCCGATTGCACAAGAAGAAAAAACACCTGCACCAGAACAAGAATAACCTTTTTCAACCCCCAGCAACACTGGAAAACCACTGATGTAGGACAACCAAACAAGATTAGAAATTATGTTGGAACCAAATTTTCGCACCGTTGTAGTTTTACGAGAACAACCACCTAAAAGTAAGAACAAACAACTGTATGCACCGGATACCATCAGAACTCCAAAGTTAAGTGAGTTTGGACGAGAGTAGTATTAGGATGTATGACCTCCTGTGAAGTCCTCGTGTTGCATCCCCACCTCTTGCAAGTGGTCATTTACCACAGTGGTGGAAAGGTGTTGTGCCCTTGTATGACGGCAATTTAAAAAAAAAAATATTAAGTGTGTTTTTCTTCAAAGTATAGTAATTAGTGCTCATTTAATGAAATTTTCAAATAGCAAGTCTCCACATGTTTTACAAAATTACAATCTTTGCTCTTACATTATTGTCTTTGATTGTGTCACATTAAATTCTTTTTGGTCATTCAACAATATATTCAAAGCACTTTATATAAAAGTTTATCAAATACTCAAGACACTGTTTTTTTTATTTATTAAAAGCAACTTTACAAAAAAAAAAAAAAGTTTATCAAACACTCAACAATTTTATTTTACAGCTGTTTATTCTCACAGTGCAGAAGCAATTTTTTTAAAAAAAAACACAACAATACCAAACTAACCTGTATCAAGGTATAGTTTTACTGTTAATTTGGGTTCACAAAACCCATAATTCTAACCCAATTGCATCCCCAGAAATTTTAATTGTTGTAGACTTAGAGTAAGTTGAAAGTTCAAACTTCGAACGAGGGATTGAGGAAGGAGGCGAAGAACTAGAACGAGGAAGGGAGAAGGGAGGAGGGAGGAGGGAGGGCTTTCCGTCATGGTTCACTTGTGGGACAGAAAAACCACTTTGCTTCTTTTTTCTTTGATTACATTGAATAGAAGTCATATATGGAAGTGTGAATGAAGATTCTCTTCGGATTCTCTCCGTGAGGATTTATGAGATTTTTTAATCGTGTCCATCTATCATAAATCGTGCGGTCAGTTTTCGTCAAGTTTATTTTCAATTTTAAACAAAAAATTTAAAATACTTTCTGACCACACAATTACGATGATTGTACACGATTAAAAGATCTCTTGGATCATCGCAAAGAGGATCCTCATTCTGGAAGTGTGGACAAGTCCATGCTAGAAGGGAAAAGGATCATTTTCATGGGGATCCTAGGGATTCAGTGATTGTGACCGTTCATCGTACATCGTGCGGTCAGAAATCATTTCAAAATTTAAAATTTAAAATTAAATATAAATAATACATAACAAAAACTGACCGGACGATGTTCTATGAACGATTACGATCACGGAATCTCTACAATCCCCAGAAAAAGATCCTGCTAGAAGTATGGCCTCACGCAATAGAAGCCTGACACATAACAAAATCACAAAATCAATCTAAAAAAAATTCGGTTCAATTTGGCTCGGTTGATATGATTCAAATTATGGTGATGCTATTTACATATTTATTTTTAACTTTCACACACACTTTTCAATTTTCGACCGTCAAATCGAATGAATTGAAAAAGATCAATAAACAAAAATAAGAGTATGTAAGAGATAAAAAGATGTGTGTGAATAGTAATATCCTTCAAAATATTCAAAACTGGTCCCGAATCGTATAATTAGAGAATAGGTTCGGTTTCATAGCGAAAACCAAGAAAACCAAATCGACCGGTTCCAACCCAGATCAATTTAAGTTCCTGGTACAATAGGCCCAGCCCAATTACATTAAGATCGTTCGGCCCAGAAAGGAAAGGACGTCGTTTTGCCAGCCATTTCGTCGTCAAATTTCATCTGACGAAAGACCTGAAACAACGATAGAGTGCAGGGAGAGAGAGAGAGAGAGAGAGAGATGAGCGGAGTGTCAACAGCAGCGTACGTAGCTCGTCGAGCAGCTCAGAAGGAGAAGGTTCGGATCCTCTACAGGCGAGCCCTCAGAGACACTCTCAACTGGGCCGTTCACCGCCACCTCTTCTACCCAGATGTACTCGCGCTCTCCGCCCCCTTCCAATCTTCATTATTCAATCAATCACATCCATCCATCAACCATTGCATTGCATTCGATTTCAATCGCTTTCTGATTATTTTTTGTTTTTTCAGGCTGATGCCCTCCGCGAGAGGTTCGAAACCAACAAGCATGTGGTTGGTCTCATCCCTTTTATTCAATTTCCCCAATTTTTGTTGTTGTTGTCATTGTTTTTGTTTCGATTTCATTCGATTACTTCAGAATTTTTCAGTTTCAGTTTCAATTTCTGATTTTTTTAGCTTGGCTGCATTTCCTATTATTGAATAAATGTACCCTTTTGATTGTTTTGCTAATGAATTAAGGTACCCTTTTGATTGATTGTTTGATTGGGATTTACAGGAAGATCCTGACACCATTGATAGACTCATAGCGAATGCCGAAGCCACTTACAATAAGTGGCGCCATCCCGATCCTTACATTGGTACAATCCCTTTCATAAAATGCCAATTTTGCTTGCATAAATTCATTGCTTTTGCCCTCAATTGAAAAATAAGTGGCGCCATCCCGATCCTTACATTGTGTTTTCCATATTATGTTTTTACTAATGGTTTTATATGGTCTCATCTTCTCCCCTCTCCATCTTGCCTGTGCAGTTCCTTGGGCCCCCGGTGGTTCTAAGTTTCACCGAAATCCTACTCCACCTGCTGGGGTAATTTTATCATAACTCATTCTTCAGTTTTTCATTGTGCTTCTGTGTATTGCTTGTTCACATCTATTTTTAGGACATCTACATTTTTTCAATCATTTTCATGCTTTTGATTCACTTTTGCGTTGTGTTTTATGTTTACTTTGTCTCTAGTTACTAGTGATGCATTTGTTATCTAACCAGAGGGCACAAGTGGAATTGGACAAATATTCTCATAGTTGGTAGCTGTTCTTCTATTTGGAAGAAAAGTAATATGTTACAGTCGTATAATTGCTGACGTAATTATCATTTCTAGATGAGTACTCAAAACTAAGAGTTTCTTTTATCTTGCTTAACCTTTTACTTTTATTTTTTACGTTCTACCATCATCTGTTATTTAATTCTCAAAGATAGAGTACTGTTATTGCCCAGTAATCAAATGGCAAAGATAGAGTACTGTTATTGCCCAGTAATCAAAATGGATCCTTGAGAGTTTTCTTGGTTACCTACTAATTTGTTTTAACTGACGTTCTACCATCATCCTTTATTTCATTCAGGAAGATAGAATACTGTTATCGGTCAAGTTTAAAAGGATGCTTTAGAGCACTAATTTGTTTTCTTACTTACGATTTTTTGTTTGTTTGTTTAATATTACTATTGCCAGTTTCCAAAAAAAGGGTGTCTTCCTATTGCAAGTAGAAAGTTCTTTACTTTTTCCAAATATTTCTTGGCTTTGCATTGTTCCCGTTTATCATGCTATTCCCTCCTGGAACAATGCGGTCACCTGGAACTGGTTTAACCCTGGTGGTATTTGTTGTTTAATGCAGATTGAGATAGTATACGACTATGGAAAAGAGGATAACGACTAAAAATTCAAATGTTTTTCTTCGCAATAAATAAAGGTGAGCAATTTAATTATATACATGATATGTGTTTCTTTAACACTTTTCAGTTTGGATGCTCAGTTGATTGGCTTTCTTGAGTTTTCACCCCTTCTTCTGAGACTGAGAATCACACTTTCCCTTCTTTCTAATTTTTACGTGACGAGTGCCAGAGTTTGTGAACTCACCATTTCTTAACACATTAGTGACATCTTCACTAGACTGACATTTTCTTCTTTCCTAGTTCCAATAAATAAATAGCTAAAGTTACTTGTGTAGTAAGAGCATAACTTGTAGCCTTACTGTAATTTTAAGTTTTTAACAGGAAATCACAAATCTAGTGCTACCATAACGGTCTTGTTCTTCTACCATCCACAAATTCAAAATCTTATTTTTCCTCCTCTTTTAGTTCAATATGAATGAGTCTTCGGATCGATTTCATACACCCAAATTGGTGACATTGTTGATTGCGAGGGCATTATAGTCATAACGAAAATATAGTTTTTTTTTGTTACTAATTTCGTATCAACTCCTTGCTTAATCTTGAAAAATTGAAGGAAACAAATTGGTACACAGAAAGTGAAAGAGAGAGTGAATGACTGGAGGGAAAATGATATGAACCCAAATATAGTTAAGGCAATAGAAACAAAGAGAAGGAATAACTGGAGGGAAAATGGTGGAAGGTAGAAGGCCCTAAAATGTAATTTTCATATAATTCGCAGAAATCCAAAAATTGCAAAAGAGAGAAAATCAAGATTTTCAATAATTCCACTAATTTGCGTGTGTGCATGAAAGCCCATAGGTACAAGTCCGTGGCCGAAGTTTTCCCTGTGACGTTTTGATGGCGCTAGCTTCGAGAATTAGAAAACTGATAGAGAAAGGAAACTGAGGGAGATGGGAGACAAAAAACAAAGGACTAGAGGAGGAAGGAGGGAGAGAGACTAGGAAGGAAGCGATGTGTTTCCCAGTTTTAACACACATCAAGCATTCCCCCGTCACGCAATGCTTTTCTTCTTCTTTCTAATAAATAAATAAATAATAAGATTTTTTATGTTGATGATGTCTGTTATTTTTAACGATGCAGATCAAGATGGAGGGTGACTATGATGATGAAGATAATTATCGAGGCCAGCATCATTGACGTGTTGCTTAAGTAAATGATGAATTTAAGCTTTGAATAGTTTTAAATGCTTAGTTTCTCCTTTCAAGGTGTGTTTGGTGTTTTTGTACAACGTGGCATATGCTGCAGGATCAGGATTGGATTAAGCGTGATGCTTGATATGAATAACGTTCTCCTGTTCATGTAATTTGCATTTCCTTGGCCGAGTTATTACTGGCGGGCAAATATGCGACACTAGACCTGCAGTTGGAGTAATGTAGTGTGGGTGCATGAGTGAGTGCATCTATGCGCGCGCGCGACACACTTAGGGATACGACTAAGGGCCTCATTAGGTACTGTATGTGTTTCTTCTATCTAACGAGTCCAGTCTCGTCATTGTTAAGTTCATCAACGGACACTTATTAACTACTTTCCCGGTCTTGGTCCACCCACCAAAAAACGCCCACGAGATTAAGGAGAGTGCTGCTGCTAGACTCGAGTTCCACTATGACCAACAAGTAACAAGTATCATTACAATGTCCATTTCTTCGGCCACTTTTGAATTGAATTGAAGAATTTGAAGGGTGATTAGGACATGATATGATAATTGAAATTGAAATTACCTTTCAAGGCATGACCACCTCCAAACAAATGAGGACCTTTGGAATTGGAAACGAACCAAAAACATGTAAAACAATACCTCAAAACTTGAAGGTGTGACGTGTCCATTTCAAATTCAAAGTGCTCTCACTGTGGAAAACGCAATTAAATACCTAGTGTCCTAATACCATAAAAGTCTCTGTCATTTAATTGTGAATGTTGGCCCATAATCCTAGTATCTTCATTTTCTTTCTTTTGAATATTAATGTAGGCCGACGACGGCTAATAATAATAAACGATGGATTATTCTGGTTGGTAGAGTTTTTTTCTTTCAAGTCATTAAGTCTCAGGTTTAAATTCTTCCATATTACTGTAGTTTAAATGATTAGTGTAAATTATTCCATCATTTCCCAAAAAATAAAGATGTTGCTATCCGCATTCTTCTTTCAAGTTTTGATCGTCAAATCAAATGAATTGAAAATGATTAGACAGAAATTAGCAGGATGTGTGAAAGATAAAAATAAGCGTATGAAGCGCCATTTAAAAATAAATGATAATGGCCAACAAAACAAAACCAAGTGGCAAGAGGGAATTTTACTCATAAATTGGGTGTTAGGTAATAAAGCATGGCTAATTACCACAATCTCTGTCATGTTTATTTAATTTTGAATTAAGTGATGACCCAACTAACTTAGAACATAATTTTTCCCACATTTATCTGGCGTGATCCATTAAACCATAACCCTTTATAGTTTCTTAGTGCCAGAACCATTTCTTTTGTTTCTTCTCTGTTTTTCTTCTTCTCTCCTCCAACTCCGGCGGGCCGAAGATGGAGGAAGAAGGCATAATAGCCTTGGGGTTGAAGGTAAGTAGGGATGCCAAAACCCTATGTGCAACATTGTTTCCTGTGTTGACGTCTCTACTCATGGTAGTTCTGTTCCTGTGGACCATTACGTCGGGATCTGGGGCTGCAGACAGGCCGGGGATAAAAAGGGAGTCGAACAACTGGGTATTCTGGGTCGGACTTCTGACGATAGTTCTCGGTTTCCTGTTTTTGGTTGCTGGTCTTCCTTTACTGGTAGACTTGGTCATAAAATTCTCAGAACAATTGCAGAGGGAGCAGGAGGAGACCAGGAAACCTCAAAATCAAGGTAATGTAACCAACGCCGAAAATAGGAATTTAAAACGAAGAAACAGGTGTTAACTTCAGGGGTGCGAGAAACTTACACGCAACGGTTTCATACACCCGTTCCATCTCTATCATCACGTCACATGATCTGAGAGAGGGGGGGGGTGTATGAAACCGGGATAGTTAAGTCTTTCTCCAGGTAGATACATAAACATATGATATAATCCAAACACACATGAAAAGCTAAAGAGTTTCATTAGTACATTCAATGGCTTCTAAACTTATGAAATTCATTCATCTGAACTTTTTACCTTCGACAACTATCATCTCACTCGATTTCTGATGATGCAGCAGGGAAGCTGAAGACGATATGTATTGTCAGCCGCATAGTCGTGAGCATCATCGCAATGGTCATGCTAGCATGGGCAATTAACACTGGATTTAGGCTTGCAACTGAACCTAGAAGAGAAGACAAATATTTTCCTCTAGCATCCCCAGTTGGTGTAGTGACTATTATGTTTGGCTTCACTTACTCTATCATCGGACTCTGCATAATTGCAGAGCTAGCGCTCGAGTTGACAAAGCAGTTCCAAACGACAGAGAACAATGAAATTGTTAATCATCAAGTACGCATAATAAACGTCAAATGTTTTGTTTGACACTGCTATAATACACCATACAATGTGTAAATACTAAATACAATGCTCCTTTCGATTAGAAAGTAGATTAAGCTCATTTTGCACTAATTATATTTTCTGATTTAAGCCGCGAGTATAGCTCCAGGGCATCAGCTACAAAGATGGAAAGGTTTTTGGTATCAGATACTCTATCAATCATGTCCTATCATTTAATTCCCTACCAACTTATGAACCATCCGACAATCTGCAATCGGTAATCGGAAAATCGAAGTTGCCTATAAGTTTGCCCTCCATGTCTAGCAAGAGTCAAAATGATTTTGGGGATAAGGTTCAATCAAAATTAGCATTATACATCAATTAGCTACATTGATCTAGCTAATTGACTCAACGATTAGGAAAAGTACTGAGGAACTAAGCTCTACCATAACCATTATTATCAGTGTAGGATCATACAGATGTTTTGAATAATGCCACAGGCAAGCAGCTAGTGTCATTGAACCACAATGCGTTTTCACTCCGCTCACAAACTGAACATGATAACTTATGACGCCTATTCCTATGCATAAACCATCCTTATATGCTACACCACATCTCATCAACCAGTCCAAACTCTAACGTACCTACCTAGTTCAATATCTCTGCCTAGTACTGCTCTCATCTCTTTTTGTCCGTTCCGCTCCAACAAAATTGCTTCAATATATTTCTGAAAATCTTCTAAGTTACTCAAGCAATTAAGTGAAACATGGACTTAGAAGATGATATACTGAAAATACATGCAAACAGAACCCGAAGCCAGAACCCCTAAACCCGAATCCCACGCTAAATGCTCCTGGGAAATGGAAGTACTTCACTGTATGCAGATCAAATCCCTACTACACCAGCAATCACTATTTTCATCCTTAACCCCAATAAGAACGAATAGCACAGTTAAACACCAAAAGTCCCGACATTTCCATTCTCAGTAGCTCGAGCGACATCCTAATCCAATCTAGAGGGGGATTCGAAGTTGGGTGCAGTCGGGGAGCACATCTGCCCATTGTCAGTAGCTTTCAATCAAAGTTTCAAATCTTATCATGCATTTTGTGGTTTTAGACGACAAATCTACAACACCGAGAGACCCATCAAACAAACAATTAACAATTGAAACATACACATCCGAAATATGAATTGACATTAAAAAAAATAATTGTACACTACACTTAAAACCCTAAAAAATTAGGGAGTTCGACATTAAATATATGGAGCTAAAACCCTAAGAAAAAAGAGAGTCAAAAATTGAAAAATTCAGATGAGCTTGAAAGGGAGAGGCCAAGGGGTGGACCTGGGCACCTCAACCTTGTCCTTGATGCGCTCGATCATCTTCTCCTTCTTCGGCCGAGCGTTTCCGAACGACCCTTTGAATCGCTTCCCTTTCTTCGTCTTCTTGTCTCCTCGCCCGCACCGCATCGGCGCCCCGAGCACATTCGCTTTTGCAATTGCTGCTGACGCCTCCGCGAAGGAGGAGGAGGTTGTGAAGCGGGCGCGCTGCTCCGCCATCAGCACCCGCCTCGCCGCTGCGCCGCACCACTGCATCATCATCGCCACTTCTTCCACTTCACTCACCACTACTCACTCTCCGACCCTTCACAGCTGCTGTTATCAAATACTCTGGTTTTAGAGTGGGCTTGCGTTGTTGGGTTGTATTGTAGGCCCGGATTGAATAAAAGCCCAAGTCCATTATGTTTCTAATTATATTGCGTAATTGAAAATTGGGTGATGCAAATTACATCAGAGAATTATCGCCCTTTTTCGCCCTTTTTCAAATTTAAAATAGCATAACAATAATTTCATGTCAGATTCTATAATCAACATATAAACTTAATTTAGAGTCAAAAGTCATATTTGACTCCAAATGTGACACAATCGCTCTTCTATACCGAAAAAAATTGAAGTTATATATGACGTTGAAGTCAAGTGCAGAGTCATATATAACTTAATAAGAGTTAAAAATAATATCCTTATTGAATTACACAAAAAATAAATAATAATTTTAAAAATTAACGATCAACTTCATGTTTGTCCAAAAAAGAAAAAAAAAACGATCAACTTCATGTTTTTGCTGCCATCATTCAATAGTATACAATAAAATTCTTGCTTAACGGCTATTTTATTTCAAATAGTTGCTGCCATTTTTTCTTCCAAAGAGTTGCACGTAACATTTGATCCAATTAGCTTCATCACAATAGGAACACACCCTCATAGTCGAGCTAGGAAGCCAAAGACCCAAGAGCTAGGAAACCAAAAACTTTACTTGTTGAATTGGTAGATTCTTTTGTTTTCTTTTTTCATAGAAGGAACGTTATCTAAAATGCCTAGAAGGTGGATATAATGTTAAATTTCGACTCATGCGCTATGAGTTTAAATTTTCCGTCCTTAAATCATTATATGTTGTAAAATTGTATGAATGAATGAATGCTCACAGTGAGGAAGACTTGAGAATAGTAGGGTGATAGTAGTTGTGTGATACTTTCAAAAAGTGTAATCATTTTGTTTGTTTGGTTTGTCACAAATGTTGCTCTATATAAAGAGCACTCTGTGTGATCACAATACACACAGCAAAAGGAAAGAAAGAACTGAAAGCAATAATATCAGTATCTCTCCCTTTCTCTTTCTACCTGCAATCCTTTTATATTATAATTACGAAACTAGACAGTGTGATATTTTGTCCTCGCTTCGTTCCAGTTTCTATCTAAGATTATCTTTCTATCTTTTGCTTATTTATAACATTATAATAATTTTAAACTCTCCGGATGGCGCTCCTCTAAAAATGTGTCACTAAAATCCATGGAAATGACTGAGCAAAAACAAAAGAGAAGAGGCAATCGATGGAAATGGGTGGTTGGTTTGGTTTTGGGTAATTTGGGTGTGGTTCGAAATCAAACACATTGCCATTTATGGGTGACTTGGACTCGGTGATTTAGCCTTTCCTTTCACCGCCATCTCAGAAAAGAGAAACAAAACATCTTGTTTTAGCAGAAAGAGAGAGCTTGCAAGCTGCAGCAATGGAGGTCTGTGGAGCCACTGCTCTCTCATGGACCCACACTGTCTCCACCCCTCTTCACGTCTCTCTGCCCCTCTCTGTGAGTATCTTACTACCCACTTCTCCAATTTCTCCTTTGTTTTGTTTCTAATCTTTGTTTTTCTGGATTTTTAGAAGTGTGGGACTCGGAGGCTCATTGTTTGGTGTGCCTCTGATCAAACCCAGACGGTAATGCTCTTCAACATGAATCCTTCCACACACACACGTACTTTTCTGTTCATATCTGTACAAATTTACTTGGTCTATTCAATATTTACTAGAATTTAGTATGTTTAATGTTTGACACGAGCGATATTCTAAACTATTCTAATTTGTCGGAAGGGGGATTTGAACTTGGGTGTAAGGAGGACGCACATTGCCCTCACGAACTGGACTAACCCACATAGTTAACTAACTTCACTTTTACCACCTCTTTGCATTGCAATTTGGCCCAAAAGTTGTAGGGAGTGGGCTTCGCAAAGTTACTTATCATCAGCCCTTTTTATATAACATAGCGGTTGATGATCAGTGATAAATCAGATGATTTAGGGTGATTGCATTTATGTGTGTAGTTAAAAAAGTTGGAACGTCACATGAATATATTTGAGCATTTATAGGTTGCATTTTGTGTGTTGGATATTGATTCTTTGTAGGTTGTCTTAGGCAAATCAGATGACTGTATCAATAACTGGAGCTACGGGTTTTATCGGGAGAAGATTGGTGCAAAGGCTGCATGCAGGTTATGCTCATTCTACTTCTCCACTATTATAAAAATCTTGCAGACTTATACGTAGTGTTTCCATTCTGTTGTTTTTATACTTTATTTTCGTGCATCCACCTCGGATTGAATATTTCCCAATGACTTGATTTGGTCCTCATTTTACTGGAGCTAAAAAGAAGGGACATGCATATCTTTCAGTATTTATGCATAACAAGGTGCATTTACAACCAAATCAAATGATTTCAAGGTTGTGGTGCTGCTTGGTTGCATTAACTAAGATTACGTTGCCTAATACTTATTGCTATGAAGCTGAAACTCATACTACATGTCCATAGTTTTTTCACTACCTGAACATTCTTTCGGTCCAATTTGTAATGCAGATAATCATAGTGTGCGTGTCTTGACACGGTCCAGATCAAAGGCTGAGTTAATTTTTCCAGGTAAGAAGGTAATGTAGACTTGTTGGCTATTTGGCATTTGCTCAAAATTTTAATTTGAAATCTATGAATAGTAAGTGTGCATATGTTTCAATGAATCCAAGTAAATAGTGAAATTGATATGTAAGCAGCTAGTGTTTGCTTTTCCAACAATTGGAAAGATAATCAACTTCTAGAGAAATCCGCTCTTTAGAATTGGTTAAATAGTTGGATATCTGTCCAACAACCCCTCCTTCATCCCAAAGAATCAACACAAAAACTAAAGGAAGAATTATTTTATGTGTACTTCAAGCATATTGTTAGTGTGTGTTATTGTTTGATGCTTGATAGAGTTAGGGTTTGGAGAGAGATTGTTCCTCAAGCCATTGGTTCTAGTATTAATACCCAGTTTTCTGGTAATTTCTGTTATGCTCCTGTAAGGCCTCATTTGGTTCGTTGTTGTGTGAACGTCATGTGAGAAAGAGCGTTAGTGTTTCATGTTAAATTATTCTTGATAACATTGTTGGGCTTGTTTCCTAATAGTTAAACTTTTGGGAACATGGTAACTTAACATAAAAGTTATTATATTTGTTTATTATGAAATTAACCCCAATCCTTGAATCATTGTTAACTGTTTGTTTTATTGTCCGGGTTAATATTGAGATAACTAGTCGTCTGATTACTTTTTTTACAGATATTTTGGTTTAACACTTGAAATTTTTCCTGCCATCTGTAGTCAAGGACTTTCCAGGAATCGTGATTGCAGAGGAGGCACAGTGGAAAGACAGCATTCAAGGTTCAACTGGTGTCGTAAATTTGGCTGGACTGCCCATAAGCACAAGATGGTCTCCTGAGGTTGGTACCAGTGGTGAATTAAACTTCATACTAGTAAAAAAAAACTGACATGAATTGAGAGAATATTGCTGGCTAAGGCCATACAGTTTGTGATTCATGTTGATTCAATATCAGAAGTGAACATATGTATGTATGCCTAGAAGTTACTAACTTCTCATTGGACTGTAGATAAAGAAAGAGATCAAGACTAGCAGGATTAGGGTCACCTCGAAGGTTAGTAGTTGTTTCTTATACTGATTAGTGGATGCGGCTGTCAAAATACAAATCCAGTTTTTGTTCCTATTCTTAATAAAAAGAGTATTATTTAATCAAAAATTGATTTGCCCTTTTCAACTGGTTGTGAAGGTCATAGATTTAATAAACAATTTACCAGATGCAGTTCGACCTACAGTCTTGGTTAGCGCAACAGCTGTCGGATACTATGGTCCGTTCAGTCTCATGCTTTTTATCTATTAAGCCACTGTATTTGATTGGTTTGCATGAAGTTTCAGTTATTTTTCTTGCTTTGCTAGTAGTCCTCTGTAAAACATTTTAGATATTTATGTGGAATTTATTCTTCTTGGGATCATTAGATTCTGACTGAGCCCTTCAATACCCCATGGAGTTGGAGCGTCCTTGGATCTGCTAGTTAATCGATAAAGTTCATAGATAATTGATAAAGTTCTGAAGTGATACATTCTGATGTCAGACCGAGTTAGAAGACCATTTAGTAATTATTATATAGTCGTTGTGCTGAAGCAACACTCATTATCTCCCCATAGCTGGCATATGATTTTCCATTACTCGAGATTCATAATTCAAATTTAAGGAGCCTCTTTAAAGTTACTAAGGTCATTTTCCTTTTTGGTTCTTGTTTAATTTTCTATTCATTATGCTCAGGTACTAGTGAGACACAAGTATTTGATGAGCAAAGTCCGTCAGGGAATGATTACTTAGCTGAGGTAAGCTTTATGCATAATCAGTTTCGAAAATAATGTATGAAAAGGCAATTGAGGTTGTACAATATGCTTAGAACTTCAAAGATTTCTATGTTCTAAGAGTATTTAATTATCTGACTAATGACTGTCTTACTAAATAGATGTTGAATGCATAGTCAGATTGATCAACAACATAGCCAATGTAGTCGGATCAAACTAATTACCATCCTGATACCCTTCTGGGGATGCTACCTTAACCTTCTTTAGGCTTTGTGGTTGCAGATGACTAATTTTCTGAATAAGGTTTGAATTTCCGGAAATTGAAATAATAGGTTCTTGGCATGTCCTTTGGATGTGATAGAGGAACTTTTTACCTTTATTTAAATAAAAAAAAAGACATGATGGAAATAATTAAATGGAAAATTGAACTTTCTAATTTCAATGGTGTGGTAAGACCTGATTAGGTTGAAGAATTCCTGACTGCTTTGATCATATCTAATCTCGGTTTTCTAGTTTTAGGATCACTGGCCAAGGGCTATTGCAGCTCAGATGAATTATGTTTATGTTTTTCTTTTAGAATTCATAGTTGTGGTGCCTACTGTTATTATGAGTTGTCGAATGGACTTTTGGGCATATTGTCAGTCTGTTTAAATATACACTCCATTACCAATACGACTTCCAGTCCATGAAGGAATATCACAATATCACTATCAGAACTCCTCCTCGTTTGCGCACAAAATTTCCTCGTCTTTAACTCACATCTAAGCCTTTTCATGACTTCAACTAACATATGTCTTTTCAGGTTTGTAGAGAATGGGAAGGAACTGCCCGCCAAGTGAATAAGGATGTTAGGCTAGCGCTCATTCGCATTGGTGTTGTTCTTGGTAAAGATGGCGGAGCCTTAGGTATGCTTTATACTGTGAACTCTTAGTTGCAATGTTTGCTCACTAACTAGACTTGTCTTTATTGACATTGTTTTGCAATTTTTCCGCTTTATGTTTGATTATACATTGACCAATCTGGTTGACCTCGTAATCGTACCGGGCTGTTCTATGCATAATTATCTCCAACTTTCAATTTGTGATGTCATGTTAGAAAAAGATACTGGCAAAAGACATTTAAAACGTCACTCGATTTCGTTACAAAGTGGTACATATCTAGAACTCTGGTTAGGATGAATGTAATAATCTCCGACTGCCTCACGCATGCTGACACCTTTGAGCATTTGCAGCTAAAATGATCCCTCTCTTTATGGTGTTTGCTGGAGGACCCTTGGGCTCCGGAAAGCAATGGTATTGTCCTCAATTCTGTCCTTCGTATGACGGGTATCAGTCGATGTTTTGCTACTAACACTTTCCACTTTGTGCCACTTTGTGGGACAAGGCTTGGTTGTTGTATATGTATAAGCATTTGAGTGATGCTAATCAGACAATATGACATCTCGGTTAAGCTTCATTTTGGATATTCATGATCAACCGAGGACGTCGGTTGTTTAATAAAGAAGAAACTAAAGTTACTAAAGGTTTCTCACGTACTGATTGGATGTCATTTATTAGTTTATTTTCTCCTTCCTGTCAACACCTTGGATAATTGATCCTTCTCAATATTGTCTAGGTTTTCCTGGATTCATCTGGATGACATGGTGAACCTGATATATGAAGCCCTATCCAATCCATCTTATAAAGGTAAAGATTCAATACTTATTACCGTTTTGAAGTAAAACAAAGAACCAAAGGATTGATGTTGGTTTCATCTAAAGTTTGATGGCCTGTGGAGATAACTACACTTCTAAAGAATTCGAATGCTCTTAAGAATTTCTATAAACAAATTAATGATGATATGTGTTCAACTTTTCAACAATGTCGTGTGACACTGGTTCTCGAAACTTTTCAACATATTGAACGCAGTTTTTACCTAAATCTCAGGAGTTATCAATGGAACTGCACCCAACCCTGTTCGATTTGCAGAAATGTGTGAACATTTGGGAAATGTCTTGGGCAGGCCCTCATGGCTGCCTGTACCGGACTTTGCCCTGAAAGCAGTCCTTGGCGAAGGTGCTTCTGTGGTAAGAATATCTTCATTTTCTTTTCAACCCTTTCCCAATTTCATATTGCTGAGATAAATAACAAGGTCGTTGCAGGTTCTGGATGGGCAGAAGGTGCTTCCAGTTAGAGCCAAGGAGCTGGGTTTCTCGTTCAAATACTCGTATGTGAGAGATGCATTACAATCCATTATTTCACAAAAGGCGGCCTAATTTGGCGGAAGAAATATATGTAGTTCTTCATTCTTTTAGGTAGAGGGTATCCGAATCTCCAAAACCTACATGAAAGATGCATCATGATCAATTATCGTAAAGAAAATGCTGTAACAAGTTGCAGAAGAAACATCTTTGTTTTGATTCTTTTAGTTACAAGGTAATCCCAGATTATAAGAAATTCAGATTTGAGGAATCAGGTGAAATTTGGGTCCTTATGGATGCTGTGGATCTCTTGTTTAAGTGGTTAATGTATTATCTGAAACATTTTGAAAGTGTAATATTGAAATCACTCTAGTTCCAAACCTAAGGACATCCAAAATTAGTGGCATTGGATTGATAGGGGATTCTTCTTATCATTAAACCGTGAAACCGTACCTGTGTTTTTAAAATTAAGTTCTTACCTTGCGAGTGTAAGAACTCTAGTTAGCTTTCAAGTGCCTTTTACAGCCTTAAAGAAGGCCACTTTTAAATTGACTGTTAAGAGTTTCAGGCTTAGAATGCTTGGTAAACATGCAAATAAAGTTTTACACCTTAGAAAGTTTGAGATGTAAAATAAGAGATCGGGCAAACTTTCTTATCAGTTGGGCAAGTTCTTGATCACTTTGTGGAGACTGCGAATTTACTAATTCAAGCTGGACTTTTAATGGAAATCGATGCTACAAGTGTTTTAGCAGAGCTATAAACATAAAGAGAAATATATACAAGTACAGAGCTGTTGTATATACAGGACTGACATTCCTTCCACTTCAAGTTTTAAACTCCTCAAATAATTTCTTTCCTCCAATACCCAACCTACTTAAACAACCTAAAGGTTCGGCCCCATCCCGTTTGGAGAATGACCCTTATGGCATTGCTTAGTAAGTTATTCTCGCAGTTCAGATAAGATTCAGACTGCCACTTCTGTGAAAGCATGGTTCTTGCCTCCCTTTCTCCCCCCTCCTTGGTGTTAGAATGCAGAAAATGAAGCTTCTGCAATGGAGTTTTCTTAGAAAATAAAGCACTAGAGAGAGAGATAGAAAGAGAGATTTATCACTGAATAATTCTCCAATTGTATTGAATGAATCAGCTTACAGAACAATTACAAGTATATATAGTTACAGCTTTTCCTTACACACTAAGTAAGCATTCCTAACTGTTTTACTTATTGCTTAATCTCTTGACACTTGTCACTATCTAGAACCTTCATATCCTTACATCCCCCCTCAATCATATGCTTGGATGATTCAAGCATGAGATTGGAACAATGATGACTAAACAAAGAAATAGACAAGCCCTTAGTCAAGATGTCTGCAAACTGCTCTTTTGAAGAAACATGTTGAACACTGAGATCACCTCGAATAACCCTCTCTCAGACAAAATGATAATCAATTTCTATATGTTTCACCCTGGAATGGAACACAGGATTAGAAGAAAGAGCAATAGCCGAAATATTATCACAATATATCACTGGAGCAACAATAAGAGGGACATGTAAATCACATAGCAGTTGCCTAATCCAAGCTAACTCAGCTGCAGCAATGGCAAGAGCTCTGTACTCTGCCTCTGTGGATGACCTGGAAATGGTGTGTTGCTTCTTAGAAGCCCAAGAAATGGGACTAGAACCAAGATAAACAATGTGACCCGAGGTAGATCTCCTATCATTAGGATCACCAGCCCAATCAGCATCACTATAAGCTTGTAAGTGCAGTTTATCAGTTTGAAAATGAAGACCATAATCCAAAGTGCCACTAAGATATCTCAAAATCCTCTTAACAACCACAACATGAGAATCCATAGGATTATGCATAAACTGACAACACTGATTCACTGAGAAAGCAATGTCAGGCCTAGTGAATGTTAAATACTGCAAAGCACCTACTATACTTCTATATTGATTAGGGCTATGATAGGGAGTACCTTCAGTTTTAAGTAGTCTATGATATGGTAAATAGGGAGTGGCACAAGGTTTAGAATCCTGTAAATCAACATTTTGAAGTAACTCCCTGATATACTTGGTTTGAGAGACAAACAAACCTGTAGATACATAATTGATCTCCAAGCCCAAAAAATAGTGCAACTGCCCTAGATCCTTCATATCAAATGCCTTTGTTAAATCTGTAATAACTGCATTAATCAACTCAGAAGAACTCCCAGTAAGGATAATATCATCCACATATAATAAAAGCACCACAGTACCCAGAGAAGAATGTTGAACAAACAAGGAAGGATCTGCAAGTGACTGTTTAAAACCCAATCCAGGCAAATAGCTTGTGAACTTTTCATTCCAAGCTCGTGGAGCTTGTTTTAAACCATACAATGATTTGTTGATTTACAAACATAATGAGAAGGATGAGTAGTACTATGGAACCCTTGAGGCTGAGACATATAGATGTCCTCATGAAGATCACCATGCAAGAATGCATTTTTAACATCCAATTGCCTTAAAGACCAGTTAAATTGTGCAGCCAAGGCTAAAATTAACCTCACTGTAGTAGGTTTCACAACAGGACTAAAAGTCTCAGTATAATCAATACCCTCATCCTGATTATAGCCCTTAGCTACTAACCAAGCTTTGTATCTGGCTATGGAACCATCTGGATGCTTCTTGAGTCTATAAACCCATTTACAGCTCACTAAATTCTTATCTGGAGGCATTGGAACCAAAGTCCAAGTATTTTGAGCATGGAGAGCATCTATTTCATCTTGCATAGCAACCTTCCATTCAGAAATTTTATTGGCTACCTTGAAAGATGTAGGTTCTGTAATATCAACTGGGGACTGAACAGTAGCAGAGAAAGCCGCCTTCTTACTTATCCCACTTTTGGATCTAGTTTGCATAGGATGCAAATTCACAGTAGGAATAAGATTGACAACTTGCAGATTTTCAGGTTGAAAATCTGGATCACTAGGGACAGCAGACTGTGTAGAAGATGCAGGAGTTGGTAATGGGGTAGAACACAACTCTGGAGCTCTAGGAATATGTGTATTGGAACACTCTGAGGCATAAGGGGTTGTAACAGATGAGGACATTGTGACTTGAGAGGGTAAAGAAACAGCTTGTAGTGGAAGTGGTGAAACTGTGATGTTCTGTGAAGTGACCAAAGGTGAAGTGTAATAAATTTGATGGTGGTGTAATATATGATGAAGATGCACCAACAGAGCTAATGATGGAGGAATAAGGAAAACTCTCCTCATCAAACAAGACATGTCTAGAAGCAAAAAATTTCCCAGAAACTGGGTTAAGACAAGTAACCCTTATATTGGCCGGCATACCCTATAAAAACACATTGGGCTGTCTTAGGTTGTAACTTGGTTGAGTTGTAAAGTTTTAGCAGTGGGAAACATGCACAACCAAACACTTTAAGATGAGACAGAGTTGGTAAAGTACCAAACAAACAATAGAAAGGAGATGACATTTTAAGAGTTTGACATGGCATCCTATTGATCAAATAGACAGAGATGGCACAAGCATGAAACCAATATTTTGATGGTAATGCAGAAGTTTGTAAAAGGGTAATGGATGTCTCAAGAATGTGTCTATGCTTTCTTTCAGCTAGACCATTTTGTTCTAGAGTATAGGGATATGATTTATGATGGATGACACCTTTATCAAGTAAAAATTGTTGAAATCTATGACTTGTGTACTCTCCACCACCATCACTTTGAAAAACTTTAATAGAGGTTGAAAATTGGGTGACTAAGAAGCTATAAAAGTGAACAAATACACTGTAAACTTCACTTTTATTTATTAATGGGAAAATCCAGGTAAACCTGGTACATTCATCAACAAAGCTTACATAATACTTGTAGCCTTCAACTGAGACAGTAGAAGAAGGCCCCCAAACATCACTATGAAGAACCTCTAAGGGTTTTACAACCTTATTTGCAGGAAAAACAAATGGCGGTTTGGTTAACTTGCCTTCTAAACAATATGTACAAACAGAAGACACAGTATCAATAGATGTAGGGATTTTAGATTGATTTAACATTGTAGAGACAACAATGTTAGATGGGTGCCCTAATCTTTTGTGCCACAAATTTATTTTGACATGATGTCTAAGATAGCATGGTTGCTGCTGGAATGATGCAGTGTACTTTTGTGCGTGAGAAAGTAGATATTGTGGAACATGAAATGGGATAGGATAAAGGCCATCTCTACACAGTCCCTGAAAGAGGATGTCCTGGTGACCTTGTCCTGGATCCAAAAACAGAATTCATCACAAATGAATCTGCATTTGTTGTCTTTGCATAATCGATATATAGACAACAGATGCTGAGATAAACGAGGCACATGCAATATGTTCTTCAACTCAAATGCATATCTAGGAGTTTTCAAAGTATTGGAGCCAATATGAGAAATTTTCAAACCTGAACCACTAGCTGTGGTTATTGTTTCATTGCTGGGAAATGGTTCTGCCAGATTTAGATTGCCAAGATCCGAGGTCATATGTGAGGTAGCTCCTGTATCAGCCACCCATAAAGGCTCCTGAGGTGCAGATGGCTGATAAGTGGTGTGCATGGCAGTGAGAGTAGGTGATAGTGGTCTCTCTTGGTAAGAAAAATTAGCCTGGTGATAGCATTGAATGGCAGTGTGGCCAAACTTCCAGCAAATCTGACACTGAACTCTGGAGGATGAAGATGTGGAGGTAGAAGGCCTTTGAAAACAGTCTGAAGCTATATGACCCTTTTTGTTGCAAATTTGACACACAGGAATGTCATAACCATGCTCAGAACAAGTAGATACATGAGGCTTTGGTGAACCAAGAATTCCAGCACCATTATTAGGAACACCATTGAATCGGAAATTTGAGTGAAAGTTGTTTCAGCCTCTTCCTCGTCCTCGAAAACCAGAATTAGAGAAACCTCCATTGATATTGGAAAAACCTCCAGAATTAGTATTGTGAGAAGGGCCAGAAGTGTGAGTTAGAGAGTGAGATGAACCACCAGAGGAACTGCCAGAAACATGATCACCAAGCATTAAAGCTTTGCCTTTGCCATTGTTATTTTGAGCAAGCATATCAGTTGCAAAGGTTTCAGAAACTGTATTATTTTCAATAGTAGCTTTCTCAGCCAATAACTGTGCTCTGAAATCTTTCAAGGAGATAACATTTTCTCATCCTCGAATAATAGTTCTGAAAGTGTTATATTCAGCTGGTAACCCTTTGAGGGCTAAAATTACCACATCATCATCATCAAAGAAAACACCTGCTGCAGACAGATGATCTCTGGCATCCTTGATGCGTTGAAGATATTGAGAAACAGAATCAACACCTTTCTTAATGTTCTGTAACTCAGTTTTCATTTGGAAAATACAAGCCTTGGTGACAGTAGAGAACATGTCTTTCAAATTGGTCCACATATCATACGAAGTCATACATCCAATAATGCAGGACATAGCAGTAGGAGAGAGTGTGGCAATGATAAGTTGCATGAGAGCCCGATCATGCATTTTCCAGATTTTAAAGTCATCAGTTTCAACTCCTTCAACTTCGGAATCTTTCTCAAATCGAGTAGGACATCGACAAGATCCATCAACAAAGCCAAGAATGCCATGACTTTCAAGCAGCAATTGTAATTGATAATGCCAAACGAGATAGTTTGTATCATCTAATTTCACAGTAACTGATGTAGTAACATTCGGAATCAGATTCGTAATCGGAGATTGCACAATTTGCAACTGAGTAGGAGTCACCATATTGCTATAACAGTTTCAACGAATTGAGGAATTTTCACGAAAACCTTTGAAAAATTAGGGTTCCAAACTTCACAATCTTGATTATACAGAAGACGGAATCAGAAACAAGAGAGAAAGAACAGAGAAGTGCAGAGCAGAAAGAGAAGATCTTCAGTCAGACATTTAATCAAACATATGGCGATCAATTAGCAGACGCAAACTACAGATTGCAAACTCACAGATATAAGAACCGGCAGTACCAAATCAGAAAGAAAACAAATGTGTACCGATCTCCAGAGAAGGTGCGCGGAAGCAGAAAGGAACTCAGGATCGAGAAAACGAACCCTCGACCATCGAAGATACCATGTTAGAATGCAGAAAATGAAGCTTCTGCAATGGAGTTTTCTCAGAAAATAAAGCACTAGAGAGAGAGAGATAGAGAGAGAGATTTATCACTGAATAATTCTCCAATTGTATTGAATGAATCAGCTTACAGAACAATTACAAGTACATATAGTTACATTTTTTCCTTACACACTAAGTAAACATTCCTAACTGTTTTACTTATTGCTTAATCTCTTGACACTTGTCACTATCTAGAACCTTCATATCCTTACACTTAGAGCTTGTCCATTCGTTGAGTGATCCCTTGCTCTCACGTTCGAGTGTTTGCTCATCATTTAGGTTAGTGAGTGAGATTTCTGCTCATTGCAATCACCTCTGGGGTTCTTAGCACATGGATAGTACTAGGACCCTTGTGCCCCGGCCCTTGATCAGATGAAGTTGCCTGCCCTACGACCCACAATTTAAAATGAGCCTTGCGACGAGACACTGACATTCCTCATGATGTGATTCCCTCTGGTCCGTTCATGGGTTGGGTTAGGGGAACATCCGAGCGATTGCCTTCACGGATCCAAACGCGCTCACAAGGTGCACAATAAGAATAAGACTAATAGACACTTCATAAGGGACAATTTGAGCTGCATATTGTAATGCTCCTAGAAGGACATATTTCGAATATAGAGGAGTGAAAGTTCCCAACAATCAACGAGTTGATCATACCCTTCTTTGAACTGTACGAGCACATCCTCTGTCACCCCCTCGTCCTTTTCTATTCCTCGAGGAGCGGACCCCGGGGGGGGGGTTGGGGCGTGGTATTTGCTTTTGATTGATAGAAAGCATCCCTCTTTTGTCCATCCTGACCCCAAAAAATAACAATTGAAAAAGTTGTTCTTGCTGTGTCGGAGACATCTTTATCTAAGGAGGAGGCTTCGTCACGTGGCTCCTCATAAATGATGTTAGGATCGGCCGGCTAATCCTTGGTACCCGCAAATAAAACAAAGACGAAACAGATTGTTTTAGTGACATATCTAATGAAAAACTTACTCTGCAAATTAGGTCTCCCACTTGAGAAAAACTACAAGTCTGTCACATAAAAAGTGCTCTTCTACTTGTAAAAATCGTCTTCGTTTAATGCAATTGTCGCCAACAATGCCTCGTCAAAAGAACTTTTAAAATGACGGAACAAGGCAATTGGACCTCGAACAGGCCCATGTTATTTTAAGTCCAAACACAGTTATGATAGTTTTCACTTTTCACAACGTCAGTGTTTGTTGCAGTCATGTTATGAAGCAGATGGATTGCAAGGGGAAAACAAATAAAAATCGAAATGCTGCACAAACTGAAATTGTATTTCTATCCTCAGTTTTGACAAAATCTACAGTTTTATCCAACGATACAACATCTGAGATCAGTACATAATTTAGTTATATTCACCCAATCCGATGCAGATAAGGGCAGATGATGTGGGACAACATAAGTTAAAGGCAACACATGGTTTGATAATCCGATCCAATCAACCCCTCAGTGAGTACTTTTTCCCGGTAAAAGGCTGGAACTTCGGGTCTTCTTTCACTTCCGGTTGCTTCTCTTTCTTACTCTCTTTTGCAGCTTCCTGCAGAATTGAATAGATAAAGAATGATTCACCATCAGCATCACATCAAACTGGCAACGTTCATATTATAATTCCAAAGTTAAGCCATGAAACAAGTGAACCAAGAGTACCTTTTTTGTTTCCTTTGGAGTACGACTGGCATTTCCTCCGAAAACAAGTTTTCCCTGAGCCTGACGACTGGTAGCTTGTGAACTAGATCCTGTAGAAGGTTGTGCATTTCTATTGGTGACTGCAGGTTTCTTGTCTTTAAACCCTGAGGAAGCCGGTGCTGGCTCATATTTCAAAGGTTTGCCATCCAAGCGTCTTCCAGATCCAGTAAAAGGGTTAAATTTAGGTTCAGCCTCAGCAGGATCCTCTTCAACTGCAAGAAAATCAGAAACTCGTATAATTCCTTTCTGTTCTCTTCTTGGACAATGGAATACCATTATGTTGAAATACCTTTCTGTTCTCCTCTTGGACAATGGAATACCATTATGTTGAAATACATGTAGTGTTCAAAATTAAGAGGACTACAAACTACGTAATTTCTGTGACTTGAAGAAAACCTTTAATCACCAATATATGCTAGAATGTTTATAGTTTCAATTCCAGCATTCAAGCAGAAAATGTAAACATTTTTCCAGTAATTGACAATTTACTGGTTTTCTGTGGTGAAAGTTTTCTACCAGTTTGTCGAATATCAAAAAGTTGAATATTATGAGGATTCTATCAAAAGACTCAACCCAAAAGGTCTAATCAACAATTTGTATGTCAACTATAGCAAACAACACAGAAGATCTTAAAAAATTCACCGGGATGGCCAAGTGGCAGTACACTTGGTAAATCTCAGACATTTACCAAGTCTAGCTTCTTAGTGAATGAATCCCCCTAGCAGGATATTTTAATCATTGTCTGTATAGCCTCTAGAAGTATGTGCATCAATGAAAATGTATAATGCCTACGTCTAAATACACTAGAACAAAATTTCCCAGCACAAAGCTGACATACAAGAGACAAACCAGAAAAGCCGACTCAATCTCAGAAAAGAGCAAGGACAGGAAATAAATAGTTTGACGAAGAAAAGGGCACAATAAGGAAACAAAAGAGGAATCCAATCAACGACAAACCAAGAACTGAAATAAACAAATAGAAAAGCTGGAAAAATTATGCCAGCCGTGCTTATGGCCACGAGGATAGAAATCTGTACCTCGAGCAGTTGCCTTATTTAGAGGGACAGCAGGCCTTTCAGGTTCCTTATAGTCAAGCGGAGGTGCAAAGTCCACCTCACAGTCTGTCTCAATAATAGTTATTGCATGAGAAGGCTTCGTTTCTATAATATCTATATAATACTTCTTGTTGTTGTATGCTACCATAATACTGTCCCCAGTGGTTAAGCAAGAAAAATTCCTCAGCGTCGTCTCCAAGCTGCATTGCAACAAGATAATCAACTTCTTTGGCATCAGAACATTAACAGAAAACTTAAGAAACAAAATCATGAAATGATTGTCACAATAAATAGATAGTTTCATGGAATGAACATGGAAGAGGTACTCATCATAAAATAGATACGCCACTCACACAATACATATTACAAAGAAATGCAATAACCCAACAAGAAACATTAACAAGTCATATCAATGAATCATTTACTTACATAGCTTTTGGATAATGAATATGGAATAACATATGAATCATTTACTTACATAGCTTTTGGATTTGAGATATCTAGAAAGTCCTTTGTATGGGGTTGTAATTTAACATATGTTCCCTTCGGAAGAGTCGCATTTTTCACTCGCACAATATCACCTTCTTGCAAGAGCATATTCTCCATCATCTAAGAAATAAAAATGCCAAAAGGAAACAGCTCAAGGTAAAGATCAGAAGGCATTTTTGGCTGCAAAATCAACTTCAAAGTAACTTTCCCCAAGTAAAGCCGTGCATATATTAGAAGTTTAGAGCACACTGAATTCTTACCCAATATGGCATATAGATCATGCCTTCTTCTGCAATGAACTCCAGCACCCCACAATGAGAGACCCGGTCAGCAGAATCATTTCGAAGCTCAAACAACATTGGATAATCAATGTGTAAAGATGCTGTATTAGGATCAATATTAGCATTAAATATCATAGTTGGCAACTAATACAAAATAAATTCATCGACATAGAAATCTTCATAACAAAGGACTAAAAGTAAAACAACTCACCAAGACGGTCAAGGGCTGAGGGGGGCATTATAACTGAAAAATAAGTCAGATAAAAAAAATTAGGAATACACAACAATAGGAAAACCTAACCAAATTAATTGACAAGTTGGATACTTACTTTTATCACCACTTTCAATTTGTGGCTGAAAATAAAAAGAAAAATTTGATATCAGAATAAAGGAACTGAACCAGTGAGAAACAAAATACTAACAATCACGGGGGAGGGGGAGTTCATCCAGTAGAAAACCAAAGCCTAGTAACCAAGTGTGTATACATTCACACCACAGCTACAAAATAATTTACTCAGGAATCTATACATGACATATACACAGGGTTAGTATCCGGTGACACACGCTTTTGACACATTTTGACAGATGATTTCTTGAGG